>LPNX010476114.1:530737-574727 GCA_001517045.1 Pseudotsuga menziesii
TCTGATATTGGTATAAGGGTATAAACCCTACATAACATTTAAGAAGTTAATACATAATAAGTAAACCAAAGTATATAACCTTAACATTAACATTATATAAAGAGTTTATCAATAATATAATAACTCAGTTATTTATTTTAAAAGCAAAGTTGTTTATTTTAGAAAGCCAAGGTAATAACATAATCAGTATATTGCTCGAACAACGAGCTTAATCATTATGATTTAATCCAATTCATTTTACCCACAGTTGCCAAAAGAGTTATAATTTTAATGGTAGATTAAACAACTGAACTTAAAACTCAAACTGTAAAATTAGGGTTGAACCCTATAAATCTAGTTATACTTGTAAAATAAATACCAAGAGTTAAGACAATATTTTCACATACGACCGCATTATAAATCCACAGTTTAAGCTGTTATAAACCCTTATTTTATTCTATTAATTCCTGTACAAAGTTTAGATACAAAATATATGCAACAAATAAACCAAAAGATACAGGAAACATTATAATAGGTTATATTATAAAACTTTGGGTGAAAACCCTAAACATTATGAGTACAGTGAAGGAAAACAAAATGTCGAGGTCATAACCTCATCCGGAGGCAGGCATATAGCCTAGGGTTTTCTACACAGTATTTCTTTTACAGTATATTAACACAGAAGAAAATTCATAATTACAAAACAAGATTTTACACACGCGGTCGAAGCCGGAGAGCTCTATAAGAGAGCTAGGGTATTAACCCTCAACGTTTAACATTAAACTAACAACTAAAACCATGAAGGTTAAGAAGGGCCGCAACGACCAACCCCATCGTAATTTTTTAAGGATTTACACAAGTGGACAAGCCGTGAAGAGACCAGGGCTTACCGTGGACCGAGATGCCGTAACCCTCATTACTGTTCTTTGCAGAGAAAGGTAGCAGACATATCTGCAGTATCCAATGAACAATCGACTGTTAGCTACTACTTTAGTGTAAAAGAAAAGCATTTACAGTAATAATAACTTCAATATTGAAGAAAACGGATTTATTTAGTTACCTGAGCAGAGGGCCATCTCCCACAGTGATGCTGCGACCGGTGTTAGCCAAAAACCTGCAACCCGATGGAAAAGGAGCAGCATTACAACACTCTCGACCTCAGACAGTATAGGAATTCCAACTTAACGATGGGCAGGACAAAAACCTAGCTGCATTGTCCCTTCTATGCAAATATTACACAGTTTGCAAGCAGCGTAAGCCACGCTACCTTGAAGGGAGGTTCATGGCCATTGGAGCGAGGAGAGGTAAGGTTTATAACTATTCAGAGCTCGAGTTAACAATGGAGGTATCGCAGAGGCAAGCAGTAAGTTATTTCACCTTATAACCTCTTCACACAGTGCAATAGATGGGTTAATGAAGAGCTGGAATAGCAGGAGATGGATAGTAGACCCAACGACGGCCAAATGGACAGGAGGGTTCGCAGAGCAGCCAAAGGCCGAAGGCAAAGGAGAAGTGACAATTTAGGGTTGAGTCAACTGCCTTTATATCACCAATGCATGGCCGAGGAGTGACCACGTAACACTTTTAATATATTGCTTGCAGTGGGTTGAGACCTAAGGTCCACAACGAAATCGCCATCGATGGATTTTCCGAACAAAATCATAATGTTGAGATTCCAAATGATTGTTATATCATCGTAACCCTACGACATTTTACAACCATGAACTTTAGTTTGTAGGGATAAATCATTACTCTATACATTGCTTATTATGTATATTAGTATACATAAGCATGGAGAATGGTTATAAATACATTAAGTTATAAAGGGCTTAGAAATATTTAAGTCATGGATGTTATAAACATACCACTATTTTACCTATCACCTTAGTCTCAATTAAAGGTAAGAGACACAACTTTACTTTAAAGGTATATATTTGGGGATATGTAAACTATGCTAATTAAAAATTGATTTCGGTTTATTCTAAGTTCATATCATTTGATACTTGTTGATAGATCAATGACCCTTGTAATAGTCTTGAATCATTGTGGTAACAAATAATCTTTTGTCTCTTTCTAAACTCAAAGCATTTAGGAAAGAGGCTATAAAATTAATGTATGATAGGTAGCTTGTTTATACTTAACCTTTTTGTTTGATAGAATATTCTTGGATACTCATAGAGGGGTTAAATATGATCAGTCTAGGACTGAGTATAAACGGTGAATTGGTTTCTATCCAAAAGTCGATGTTGAGAATAGAGTAGCATTCCAAACATTACAAACCCTTAAGATTATTAAGGGAAGACTTAATCCCAACAATAAACTTGTATGTACTTTCTTGAATTAAACTATGTACAGCAAATTGTATTATGACTTCTGAGACTAGTCATTAGCGACTCATATATCTTACCTGTATACCTATAATGGAAACTGTTGCGTTAGCTCGAAAGCTAAGTAAGCCCAGTCCTTCTTGACAAACCCACCTTGTGTTGCAAACAGAAAAACAATCAGTACCGAAAAAGAAATTCTCTTTAAAATTTAAGTACAATCAAAAGACCATTTAGTACAATTCTAGTAACATAAACTAATCAAACAGTTAATGACTGCATTTAATGAGATTATATGTTATTTTAAAAATTTTAAATTTTTTAGAATTTTGGGGTTTTGACAGGAAGAAAGTGAAAAGAGAAAAGTTTTGAAATTTTTTCTAAGTCATAAAATCGTCGGTGAAATTTAGATGTCGGAACTGCCGATGCGGCAGCGGATCCCGGGAGAAATTAGCTGTTCGAACCGCCGATGCCATCGGTGGAAAATAGTTGTTGGGATCGATGACACCGTAGAAGAATTTAGCTATTTTTTTGTCCGTCGTTGCAGCTGTCGTGTGGACTAAAATGTCGACGCGTAGTGCTTAGTGGTTCCGACCGCCGATAGAAGAAGAAAGTTTCAAATTTTTTTTTTAAGTGTTGTGTTGAAACCATCGGCGGAATTTAGTTGATGATACCAGTGATGGACTTTGGTGGAAATTAGTTGATTGAGTGCCCACCATTGCGGAAGCTTAGACAACTATCCTGTCGATGCATTAGTCTCTCCACTCGCTGATGTTGAGGTGTTTAATGAATAGTGGTTCCAAGTTTTGATAACATAACTACGGTGGCGTGGAGTGCTCGGGAGTGTCAACACTGCAGAAGAGTTAGAGCTTGTGGAAACCGCCGTTACGGATGCCTAGAGGACTACGTGTCTGATGCCATTATAGGATGCCGCCCCGACCATCGACAAATATTTGGTTCATGGAAATTATAATGGGATTGTTGGGCGTCATTGTGGAATGATAGACCACTATAGGTCCGACACACCAGAACGAAATAGACAAGCAACTCGCTGATAGATGTTTGCAGAAACTGTTATAAGATCACTTTCCGCCATTGCGGCTGCTCAAGGGACTGTGCACTCGATGAACAGTCGATTTTCTCACCGATGTAGATCAGAAGTGTAGTTGGTTTACCGTCGAAATGCCATAGAGAAATAAATGAACATACCACCGATGAACTAGGTGTTTTTACCATCGAAGAATCAGAAAGATAGCTGAGAAGAGGTCCGATTGGGCCTAAGGAAATTTGGGTTTTTCAAAGGATTTTCTCAGTAATTTGTCAAGTAGTTTTCGACTGTCTTTCAGTGGGTTTTTAGCAGATTATCAGCAGTCACAGGGCTGAAAAGAAAGAGAGAAAAACTTTGTGTTTTAAGCAAAATTGTGTTTTATGAATTTCCATAAGAGGAAGGTATGTAGTTTTGGTTTTATATTAATTTTATGCATCTAACAGTTTGTTACTAACACATTGCAGAATTATAGACAACTTCCAAGAGCAGTACTCTAGAAATAACAGTGTGGTAAAGCAAGAGGTGGTTCAGTCATGAGAACCCATGATGGGTATGATGCTCGGGACTCTTACGAGTGAGTAGAAGATGCCATGGGGGAAAATGTCCGTAATGGAAATGGTGACATAGAGTCTAATGGAAGGAGATTCTAGGGTACACCGTTTGAGGTTGCAGCCACCATGAGAAGCTTGGTTAAAGTCTAGAAAGAGCAGCATCAATTGAATGCTGCCATATTGCAGATTTTGACAGACTTGCAGAAAAATATATATTCTGGATGGGGTACATCAAGGCCAGAAGGTAGTAAGAGCAGCACTAGGAGAAGAAGAAGGACTTCCAGTGGACCATTTGATTCTGAAGAATCTAGTGGACATACAAGTTCATCTTCTCATAAGAGGAAAAGAAGAAGACACCATACATAGGGATCTCTCTCGAGATGAATTTAGGAAAGCTAAACCTCCTACCTTTGATGGTGAGATAAAGACAGGACAAGAAGCTGAAGCTTGGCTTCTTAGGATAAAGAAGTACTTTCAAGTACAGGATTATTCAAGAAACATGAAGGCACGAGTTGCCATATTCAATATGAATGGAAGAGCATCAATTTGGTGGGAACACTTCAAGCAAGTAAATAAGATCAGGCAAAGGAGATTGAAATGGAAACAATTCAAGAAGTATTTTAGGCAGAAATACCTCTTTGACAGGTATTATGATGACAAGCTCAAGGAGTTCCATGAGCTGATATTGGGACAACAGACCATGGATGAATATGCAAATAAGTTTTTGGAATTGTTGAAGTATGTCCGGTACACCGGAGATGAAAAAGTGAAGATCCAGTGGTTTCTGAGTGGATTTCCTCAAGCCTACAAAGATAGAATTGAGTTTTATGAACCTAGGACCCTTGAAGAAGCAATAAGGAAGGCTAAGTATTGCTATGAACAAAGCAAAGGTAAAATTGATTACCATAAGGCATGGAAGGACAAAAAGAATGAGAAGTTTGACCAAAGAAGGAAAGGTTTCAAACCTTCTAGATTCAGGAATCAGCAGAAGCAACCATCCTAAGCTACGAGTAATCCAGTTGGAGTGACAGGTGGAAAGCCTAAAGAGCCACATGAGAATAAAGGTCCACTCAAATGTTGGAAATGTGAAGGACCTCACTTGCGCAGATATTTTCCACTTGAGAATGAAAGTGCAAGACCAACTTATAACATTCAGGGAGCAGAAGCAATGGGTCAAGTAGCAAGAGTAGTCCCTAGAATTTATGCACCATTGGAGGACAGCCAGGCAGATCACCAGTCAACTATGGTTGAAGTTGTAGGTAAGATTATTGAACAATCTGTTTCTATTTTGATTGACCCTAGTTCTACTCACAGTTACATTACTCCTAGAGTAGTGGAGATTTGTGCTTTTAAGAAGGACAAGCATAGGAAACCTTGGTTAGTTCAACTGGCCACTGGGACTAAGAGAAGGGCCACTGAATTGGTAGAGAAGTGTCCATTGGTTATGAATGGATTGTCCACTTGTGTAGATCTAAATGTTCTACCGCTTGGTTCCTATGATATTGTCATTGGAATGGATTGGTTAGAAGCTCACCGAGTGAAGCTTGACTGTTATAACAAGACTTTTGAATGCATGGATGAAGAAGGAAAACCAATAGTGGTGAAAGGTATTATGAAGGTAATTTTAGTAAGATAGGTTTCAATAATGCAGTTGAAGAAGTTTTGTAGGAAAGGTTTCCAGTTGTATGCAACTCATATTCTAGAACCAACAGGAGATGCGACTCCTAGGTTGGAGGACTATCAGGCGTTATAGGAATTCAAGGATGTGTTTCCTGATGAAATTCCAGGGCTTCCTCCAAAGAGGGACATTGATTTCACCATTGAACTTGTGCCAGGAGTAGCACCAGTGTCCAAGACACCCTACAAGATGAGTACACCGGAGATGCTAGAGTTGAAGATGCAACCGCAAGAGTTGTTGGAAAATAAGTATATTCGATCGAGTGTGTCTCCTTGGGGGGCACCAGTTCTATTTGTGAAGAAGAAAGATTGTACACTCATGTTATGTATTGATTACAGACAGTTGAACAAGGTTACTGTGAAGAATAAATACCCTTTGCCTAGGATTGATGACCTCTTTGATCAAATGAGAAGAGCAAAGGTATTTTACAAAATTGACTTGAGGTCTGGTTACCATCAGGTGAGACTCAAGGATGAAGACATTCATAAGACAGCCTTTAGGACAAGGTATGGACATTATGAGTTTGTAGTGGCACCATTTGGTCTCACAAATGTACCCACTACATTTATGTGCCTTATGAACAAACTCTTCAGAAAGTATTTGGACAACTTTGTTCTTGTTTTCCTTGATGACATTCTTGTTTATTCCAAGAATGAGGAAGAACATGAAGAGCATTTGAGATTGAAATTGCAAGTGCTCAGGGAACATCATCTATATGAAAAACTGAGCAAGTGTGACTTCTACAGAGATAGAATTCAGTACTTGGGTCACATTATCTCAGAAGAGGGTATATCAGTGGACCCTGAGAAGATCGAAGCCATTATGAATTGGCCTACTCCAAGAAATGTGATGGATATAAGATCTTTTATGGGACTTGTAGGTTACTACAGGAGATTCATTGAAGGATTTTCCAAGGTTGCACATGCCATCACTTCTTTGCAAAAGAAGGGAGTAAAGTTTGAATGGACTTCGAAGTGTGAAGGACTTCGAAGTGTGAAGGACTTCGAAGTGTGAAGAAAGCTTCCAGTGGTTGAAGAATATTCTCACCAGTGCACCAGTATTGAAGGTTGCAGACCTAGAGAAAGATTTTGTGGTATGTACCGATGCATGTGGACAAGTGCTTGGAGGAGTCCTTATGCAGGACAACCATGTGATATGTTATGAGTCAATAAAGATGAAGGAGCATGAGAAGAACTATGCCACTCATGATCTAGAGCTTGCAGCCATAGTACATGCTCTCAAGATGTGGAGAAATTACTTGATGGGTAGAATATTTGAAGTCAGAACAGATCACCATGGAATGAAGTATTTGTTTGATCAGCCTACTCTGAATGCTAGGCAAGCGAGATGGCTGGATTTTTTATGTGAGTTTGATTTCGAAATCAAGAACATAAAAGGAAAAGAAAACAAGGTAGTTGATGCACTCAACAGGAAGGTACAAGAAATGCATGTGGCATCTCTTAGTATTTTCCAATCAAATTTGAGGCAGCAGATTGTTAATCATGTTGCCGAGATGAATTGTATGAGCAGGTAAAAGACAAATTGCAGCAGCAAAGTCTTGAGAAGAAGTATGAGGGATATAAATTGGAAGAAGATGGACTTCTCACTTATAAAGGTGGAATTTATATTCCATATGTAGCAGATTTGATGAGATTTGTTATGGATGAAATCCATCAAGCTCCGTATTCTGGTCACCCAGGGTACCAGAAGACAATTGCTACAGCTAGAAAGCAGTACTTTTGGCCAGGTATAAAAAAGGACATGGCTGAATACATTTCAAGGTGCATGAAATGTCAATAGGTAAAGGTTGAGCATCAACATCTGCCAGGATTGTTGTAGCCTTTGCCAGTCTCGGAATGGAAATGGGAAGTTATTTCCATGGATTTTATTACAGGATTGCCGATGACTTGGAGACAACATGATTCCATCATGGTTGTGGTAGACAAGTTGACAAAAGTAGCACATTTTATACCAGTGAAGTCTATGTATAAGACTGATGACATTGCAAAGATCTTCATGAAGGAGATTTTCAAATTGCATGGATTGCCGAAAGCAATAGTTTCTGACAGAGATGTCAAGTTCACTTCCAATTTCTGGAAGGGATTGTTTGTAGATTTGGGCACAAAGTTAAACTTCAGCACTGCATACCATCCTTAGATAGATGGGTAGACATAAAGAGTTAATCAGGTGCTTGAAGATATGCTTCGCATGTATGTGATGGACAAACCAACCAAGTGGGAAGAGTCCATATGAAGCTTTGTATGGAAGAAGGTGTAGGACACCAGTGACTTGGGATAACCCAGTGAAAAGAGTTGTGCTTGGACTGGAACTTCTCAAGGAAATGGAGCAAGAGGTTGTAAAGATCAAACAGAATCTGAAAGTAGCACAGGACAGACATAAAAACTATGCAGATAAGCATAGGATGAACAAAGAGTTCAGTGTTGGGGATCATGTTTACCTCAGAGTGAAAGCGAAGAAAAATTCCTTGAAGCTTGGAAGTTGTGCCAAGCTGTCACCTAGATATTGTGGGTCATTTGAAGTGCTTGAAATAATAGGGGTTGTTGCATATAGACTTGCATTTCCTGCTAGTACTAGAGCTCATAATGTTTTTCATGTTTCTTTGCTTAAGAAATATGTACATGATCCTAACCATGTGATANTATTTGATTCAGGTGGAACCCGAGGGAGAGTTCCAAATCAATCCAATGCACATCCTCGACAGGAAGGTCACAATGCTTTGGAACCGAGCCATATGGCAGGTAAAGGTGCAATGGGAGCATTACGAACCTAAAGAGGCTACATGGGAGCTGGAGGATGCCATGCAATTGGCACATTCATTTTTGTTCAATCCTGCGGAACACTGAAGCGATACCGGTGTAGCATTTTGTTCAAATTTTGTAAAGCACCAAGGACAGTGCTATTGAAGGGGGAGTGGGATGTAACACCCCAGTTTTGACCCCATTTGCATTAATACATATGTTGTAAATAATCACGGTGAGGAGCTAAGGGAAAAGGCCCCACCATTGATTTAGTTATGTTATGTTTCGAATTGGAATGGTCACCAATGGTATATCAGGAAATATGACATATATTAAATTGTGGCATCATGTAAACATGCATTTTAATTAAATAACCCAACCAGCTATATTAACTGCAACTAAATTGAGAAGGGGCATGATTCCAAAGGATAAGGGAGGGGAATGTTGAACATTGAGTCATGGGGGAAGAGCCATGTGTCACCACTCTCTTTTGATCACCACCTCCTTAGTTATTCCATTGTTAGTTGGGGCCAGTGATTGGCTAGCAGAAGACCACCATGGTCACACTCTCTCCATGACGTGCCTTGGGGTAGCGGATGGTCTATCCACTATGGGGATCGAGAGTCTGTTCATTTCCCTCACGCTGAGAAGAGTTAAAAGGTTCCACATTCCATTGTTGGGGGTTCACCTTCCCTCTCTCATGCCAATTGTTAGACTGTGAGTTTTATTCCTCGTTCACGCAGAAAGATGGTTCTCCTCTTCCTCACAGATTTGTTGGCCTGCAGATCAATTTTTCCCTCTGTTCACATAGAGTTTTGTATATTTTTCCACCATTGTCAAACTGCATAATGGTTTTGTTATTTCCATCGCTGAATCGTGGCTGTAATGGCATCAATAGTCATGTGGGTTGCGTCTTTGTCCATCACACATAGTTGGAGTTGTTCTTTCCCCATTTTCTTCCTGTGCAATTTCTCCAGCGGTTGCATTGAGGATCAAGTGCTGTGGGTTCATAGTCGTTGCGAGCTGTTGTTTGCCCATGTTTTAATTGGCTGTGTTTTCCCTTTTTGTTGTGGTATCGCTTGAATAATTGTTGGGAGTTCCTACATTCTGGTCGATTATGTTTTTCCCCTGTAAAAGATTGACTAGCTGTTTGGCTGCTTGCATGCAGTGGTTTTGTACTTGGACTGCATTGGAGTGGTGAATGAGGGCCTGAGGTGCTTGATAAATCTGGTGGGATGAGAACCACACAGATAGAGCTACTAAGCTGGATTTCTTCTCCACAACCCCTAAATAGCACTGGAAGGGAGATCAGGGTCTGAGGGACTGCGTTGCAGAGAAGGGACTGGTTTCCTTGTGTTGGGTGTGTGTGGGTGTTCTAGAAGCCAAGCTATTTCTGGTGTTGGTGATTGTAGCTCTTCAATGAGCTCACCAGCTTAGCATTTAGCCTTTCCCAGCTCCTGGATGGCCTGATAAACCCAAATTTGTTGGCTTGGCTGATCCGTTGTTCGCCTGATAAACCTAACTCTATTGTCTTGGCTGAGCTGTGTACCCTTGTGGTGTTGTTATCCTTGCCTATATGTAAGCCTGTTAGATCCTTATTCCTTGGGGAATCATTCCCAGCTCAGGGGTGGTAGCGTTGCTGAGAGATTAAGGAGCATGCGGGCCTATGGTTGGTGGAACGTTGCAGCGATGCAGCTGGTTGCAGAACAAGTTCTTAATAAGATAGGTATTCTTACCTAACTTGTGTCTACAATCATATTTACCATTGATGAATGATAATATACATGTTAAATGATGATCTATATATGCATGAGTGTTGATTGATATGTTTTTCTTCCATTGTGTATATGAATGATTATGCTTCATAATATGTTTTATGTTTTGAAGTATCATGCTTCAGCAGTATATGTATGTACGTCCATGTTCATGGGGCTAGATGCCTGGATGATTTGATGTATGGTAGCATCCTCTTCGCTGGTCGAAGGGCCAGGGACGTTACATCTATAATGTAAACAAGTCATGTCAAGTCATTGTGGGTAACCCTCCTATTGGTCAAGGGTTAAAGTCCCCGCAGTTCCGAAGCACTAGGGTTTGTAGACTCTCCTAGAGAAGTCGACCCCAGTAGGTTATTTTCAAGTTGGGAATTAGTATAAATAGAGGGTGAGTCTCTCTATTTATCACACACTCACTCACACTCAGTTGTAGTGCATAGTTGAGGAAGCAGAAGACACTGGGGCTAGGAAGAAAGAGGTTACTGCTGTCGGGAGATCATCTTACTGTTTTGGGGTTTTACTTTTGGTTCTGATTCTATCTCTGAGGAAGTTGTGGGGTTTTCTCCATTTATGGTTTCCCTGAGGAAAAACACTGTGTTCATTGTCTCTTATGTTTGATTGCTGTGCTTCTTATTCTCTCAGTTAAAGATCCTAATATAATGCTAGCTTAATGTTAAAAATCTAACAGCAAGTACAAAGGAAATATACGCTTGAAATGTTTTAACTATGGAAGTATTGGACATTTTTCCAATAAGTGTCCTTACCGCAAAAAAGAGGACAATGATGATGAAGAACCTTGTTGTCATAAGAAAGATCAAAAGAGTAAGACCATGTACAAGAAGAAGTCTAAGAAAAATAAGAAAAACTTTTATTCCAAGGAAGACAGTGAAGATGAAGAGACAAGTGAAGATGTTGAAGTCATATTCTTGGGATTAGAGAGCGAAATATCTGAAGAAGAAATAGAAGGTGTGGTATAACTTGAAGCAAAACTTGTAAGTTCTCTTGAAGAATTAGGGAAGTATAAAAGGATGTACAAAAAATCAAAATCTCATATGACAAAATTTGAAGAGAAAAACAATGATGTAGAAAGAATTATTGTTGACTTAAAAAAATAGTTTCTAGTAGCCAAAAAGGCTAAAAACAGTCTAGAACAAAATATCAAAAAGAGAATACAATAATATTAAGGGATTGAAGAAGAGATTATGCACCTTAGAAAGAAGCTGGATGAAGAATCTATCAAATCAAAGTTTGAGAAAAGCTCAAATACTTTAGATGAAATCTTAAGTGTCCAAAGACCATCAATTGATAAATATGGATTGGGATTTGAAAAAGAAAAGAAGCCAGGATATGCCTCTTTCACAAACCAAGATGGAAATAAAAGAAGCTATGCCGCTACACTCAAGAGCCCAATTAAAATGGAAGAAAGTAAGGAATCTTCTCCTCTCTTACAAATAACTGATATGATCCCTAGAAGACCAATGACAAGTAGACATCAACAAATATTTTTGGGAAATTGTTATACCTATAACAATTTTGGACACATAGCTATAAATTGTAAACTAATGGTTCCTATTGTGAAAGGAATTACATCACAAACTTCTTTCTATATGAAAAATGGCACTAGAAGCAATCCAGAAGGAAGAAACTATAATTATTTTGATCATCTACATAGTTATAGTATAGAATGCTACAAATGTGGTAATCAAGGACACATTGATAGAAATTGTAAACCAATGATTCCTATGGATGACACCTCAAAATATAAAGACAAAGGGGAGAGGAAGGCTTGGAAGAAGAAGGATGATGTGGAATGTTCATTAGCTCTATGTGCTACAAAAAAACAAAATCTATGGCATGTGGATAGTGGATGCTCAAAACACATGACATGAAACAAAAATAAGTTTCTAAGCCTAAAAAGAAATCAAAAAGGAAAAGTCACTTTTGGAGATAATCTATCTTCTAAAATAACTGCTATTAGAGACAAAATGAAAGCTTAAATTTTTTTGCTTGTAAATAAATTAAATCCTAATCTTTTAAGTGTGATCCAAACATGCGATCAAGGACACATATGTATTTTCGATTCCAAGAAGTGTGAAATCATAAGAAAATATTAAGGAAAATTTGTTGGGACTGTTGTAAGAACTCGAAGCAATGTGTATATTATAGAAATAAAGAACAATGTTATATGAGTCAAACTTATGAAAGTTTGCTATGGAATAGAAGGATGGTGCACTTGAACTTTGACAATCTTGTAAAGGTTAGTAAGAAGGGAGCTGTAAGAAATCTGCCAAAGATCATAAAACCACCAAATCATGTTTGTAGACATTGTCTTCATGGGGAACAAATGAAAACAAGACTCAAGGTCAAAGAACATACAACCTCTTAGCCATTAGAAATAATTCACACCGATCTTTGTGGACCAACAAGGACTAAAACCTTTCAAGGTGAATATTTCTTGATGTTATTAATCGATGATTATACAAGGATGAGTTGGGTGACATTTCTTAAATAAAAATCAAAATCTTTTATGAATTTCAACTCCTTCAAATCATTTGTTGAAAATGAAGCAAATTGTAAAATTAAATGTCTAAGATCATATAATGGTGGAGAGTTCACCTCAAATGAATTCAATGAGTTTTGTAAAATTCATGGGATCAAGAGGCAATTCTGCTAACCCAAAAAATCACCCAACTTGCTCCATATGGCCTACACCACATGAAGACATCCATTTCATAACCCTTATTGATCCCCACACCCTTATGTAACCTATGCTTTCCCCTTAAAGGCTCAAAAAATGTAAAAAAGGGCTTAAAATAGCTCACAATGGGGCTAAATCCTTCAAAAAGGAGCTAAAACTCCTAAAAGGGGCCTAAAAACCCCAAAAGAGCTAAGAAAGGGGAGAAAAGGGATTAAAACCCTGACCAAGGGCTAAAAACCCTAAATCAAAGAAAAAAACTATAAATAAAGGGGTGGGGGTCACTCTCAACACACTCATTCTCTTCCTACCATTACTCTGCCCGTATGAGTGCCTTGAGAAATCATCATTCTCAAGCCATTCATCCCTCTCACTCCATTTTATCCATTAGCCAAAATTCCTATATGTTGAGCATTGTTCCATACCACCCAACCTGGTAGAGATGTAGATTTTTGAGCTAGGGCATGGTGGCCCCATTTGAAACCAAATCTAGAAAATATATGATTTTATTTCTGCTGTTAGTTCTCGTTTTATAGATTATTTTGATACATATGTTGTGGCTTATAAAGTTGTGTTGTAGGTTCTCCATTGGTTCTCTCTAACAACTTGTTGCAGGTTTTCTTTCATCCACTTGACTCTATCCTTCCATCCTATAGATGGAAGGTAGGCGCAATTTCACGTAGCTAGGGCTTTTTCCCTACTACAGTTTGGCAACTCCGGCGGGTCAATTCCACATGATCCCCAGAGTTTAGTAGTTTTTATAGATTTTAAATAGTTGATCAGTAGTTTTATTTCATTTTCTTTACTGTCATTTATTTCTACTTTCTTTCATTCGGCCATAGTACCAGTTATTGTCGTCCAGCCTTTGATAATACCTAGATTTGCAAATTGTTCAACTATGCAAAAACGGTTGGAATGAATTTCTAGAAATATCACGTATGTTTGGTCACATTTTCCTCCTAAACTATTGATCAATTTGCAAATTTGTCCTTGGCTAGGTGTAAATGGGCATGTTTTGGAAGTGAGTTTTCAACTATTTGAGCTAATTCCTCATGGTTTAATCACAATCCTCCCTGCAAAAACATGTATTCTACAAGTGTGCGATCCATTTTTAAATACTTTGTATTAACATTGTAAACTTTCTGAATTTTAGATTTCTTGTTTTCTTTTGTTCAGACTATCTGTGCGACTCAGCTACCTCTGTCCAGCAATCTGTCTTTTCTTGCAAGTAGTTTTTCAGTTCATTTGTTTATGTGGTTAGCTATTCACAAGTACAAATTTGATTTCATTTTTTCATTTTTAATCACTAGAAATTAACCTCCTTGCCCAGCCCTTCCTACTCTACCTAGTCATCACCCTACGGGGTATTCTGAGATAAGACGGAGGGTTGAGCAAGTGTAGTAATAGGAACTTGTCACCAAGAATTGCTCCAAACCATTAAATACAAGTGACCTGGAAGGTAGAGGGGGTGGAGACCATTGGGGGTCTCACAACGTTTACGTCCCTCATGTTGACCAACCTTGCACTTGAAGAGTGACCTATGGATCTATGAGTGGGCCTGTTCCCACTGTGTTGAGAGCCCATCACTCTTTCTTGGTCTAAGAGGAATACAAGGATAGGGTAGTCACTTAACATATTTACATATTGGTTAGTTTAAAATTGCACTTTCAGTTTTGTTCTTTTTCATTTGGTTCACATATTACAGGTTGCCCATTACTTCATAGAAAAACCAGAACCTTAATTGATCACCATATAATTGCAAAAATGATTTAAAACAAACAGAACTCATTCACAAAAGTGCACACAACCACAACATTCTAATCAACCAAACTTAGTTCATGACGCTGAGCCAACCACTAAAATTAATCAATTTACTTAAAGTCAAATATTGCAATCTGAGGACATAAGTCCCTGATCGCCATAAACTATGGGAAGTGCTTAGGCTATTCCCTAAATCTCATTATGAGGAGTACCACATGAACCCCATAGTAGCTGGCCAATGAGAGGAATTTCCAAGCGAAATGGGCCAATGACCCCTTCCGATTGACTAGTAAAACCTGTGAGGAAAAAGCCAAGCACTGTCTTCTGGCAGTCTTGGTGGCTGAGCGACCACTTGCAAGCCACTAGGAAGCCATTAAATAGGGGTCAAGATATTCATTACCAGTTACTACAAAATAGACACAATTGATCCACCACGCTCCTCCTCCCATCTCAGAGGGGAGTCCCCTCAATTTGGACTGTTAAACTAGCACCGTCGAGACCATTCTTGACAACCCTCTACACCATCGGAAGGCCATAGAACCTCTGAATCTGAATTGGATTCATACCAATATGAGACAAACTTGCATATTGCACCGTCTAGTCCCATGGATGGCACAAAACCGGGTCCTTTCTCCGGAGGGGTGGTCGGTAGTGGACCCACGCCCATGTCCATGCCTCACATCACCACCAACACCCTTGTTAGTGGTCCTAGCACTGATATGCATACTGAAATAAGTTAGCTACCCCTTGGTAGAAGACCTAAACCTATACCAACCATTCCCTCTATTCCACCTCTCATACCTAGGGGCAGTGGCCCTTCCATGACTGTGTCGACTATCCTTGTTGCGAGAAGTCATCCGTAGGTACCCCCAATCATACAGGGCCATCACATTCCTATAAACCCCAACGCCATTATCGGTCCCTCCCACACTAACCTTGGGTCTAACCTCCCATTCATGGCTTGCCATAATTTTCCTAACTTGGCCAAGTTAACCAATGACACAATCTGCAATCAAGCCCATTGGCCTCCCGTGCTAACCAAACTCCCATCAGACATTCCAAAGTTTGAAGGGAAGGCAGGGGAGTGCCCCCAAAACCACATAATGATGTTTCATCTATGGTGCTCATGAAACATCATCGTAGATGACTCGATTGAACTAAGGTTGTTCTAACGTACCCTCACAAGTGCCACAACCAAATGGTACATTGAGATACCTCAAGCCTCATACCCAGATTTAAACTCCTTAGCCTTCATGTTCCTACAATATTTCCAACTTCCTTTCCGCTATGATGAGGGCATAGAAATCTTTCTATATTGCCACCAGAACATTGAGACCCATATAATCGACCACATCCATGAGTGGCAGCGACGTCGCAGCTTGTGCAAAATCAAGCTTGATGACAAGATTTTTCTTGACTAGTTCTTGAAAACCTTACTACCACCCATCTCCAAGGAAGTCGCTTCTGAACATCCCCAAACTGAGGAAGAGGTCATCTTGAAGGCCCAACAATTTGACTTAATCTATGCCTAGTCTGGATATATGTACACCATTATTCCAGAGGCCCCCCGTGCAAGTACCTCCCATAGTGATGCATAGGGGGAATCCCATGCTGTAGATGGCATCATAGGTTCCATATCCCAGCACCCGCAGTATTATGCGACACCCCCTATGATGCCACCACAACCAGGAAACACCCCTAATGTTTCCCAGCAGAAGATAGTACCCAACTACTATAGAATAATAGCTCATTCTAGAGCCACCACTTCTTATATGCAGCTTGCGCCAACCAAACAAGTCCATACACCAACTTGGCCATCACAAGCATATTCAGGACATACTACCGAATTTGTATCCCCTCCATATCCTCTAGCATACTATGCACCTCCTTCGCAGGCCACCCCTGCCCCTGCCCCAGCTCCACTAGCACTCATGGAACAAGTGTTTGCTCAACAAAATCGCCCCAACCAAAATGCCCCCAATAATCCACAAGGACAGGGAAGAACAAATAGGAAGGCTAGGAACATGGGTAACAACCAACCCCAAAGAGGCGGCCAACAACCAAACCCTCCCCGCAATGGCGCCAATATTCCAGCACAAAACCCCCAATAGCCTAACCCACCTCGACGGAATGCTCCATTGTGGACCAACCATCCATGTGAGTTGTGCAGTGTCTACATGAAATACACTCATGAATGTCCTTACATGGGACGCGCCAAAAAGTACCTCTAGGATGAACCCCAGTGGGTCACTAATGTGGCAGCCCAAACATAACCCAATCTAGCACCACTAGGCCCTCCACCTATGGTGCTCCAGAATTCGTTACCACTCCAATGATTGGTAGCAACCACACCTTACCCCGAACCTGATCACAGTTCCCCCTGTTCCCCCTCCTGCAGAGACAAGGATACATCACCTGCTAGTAGTAACAACCGAAGAGGTCAACCTATAGACTAAGAAAAACTAGTATGGATATGCCACTGAAACCACTGACGCATCAGCGACATCCACATCCAACATTTCCAATGTCCCTCTCCACCTACCTACTCCTCCCATGGATGTGGAAGCTAGAGGTTTGCGGCTCCCCTTTCGGCGACTTGCCAAAAATACCACCATAAGAACAACAATCAATTATAGCATTGTCGATGATTTAAACCAATCACCCATGTCCATGTCCTCTCTCGAGGTACTTAAAACATTCCCAACACAACGAAAATATTTACTAGCTTCCCTCAGTGCTCTAGACCCCTCCAACTCCAAATTGATCACTTTTGATGTGGACAGCGAAGAACCCTAGATGCCATTAACCATTGCCTTCCAAATTTCGGTATCCATTCAGAATTTGGTCGTACACTGCTACATTGGTGACGAGGGGGCATCCACTTATGTTATGTCAAACTTGGTTTGGAAGAAACTTGGGTCCCCAATCCTGCAACCATCCACCATTACACTGTGTGCTTATCATGGCCACCCCACCAGAGCCCAAGGCATCCTTCTGCATGTCCCCATCTCTTTAGCAGGTAATACGGTCTTAATCAACATAGAAGTCATTAACGCTTAATTGCATTACAACCTTCTCCTCGGACATAGCTACATGTATGCTATGAAAGTCGTGGCATCCACTGTCTTTTGCCTCATGATGGGAATATTTTGACTTTGGATCAATTGACTTACCATGATCCACAAGGGCCAACAGAACCAGCCAGCGTTATCCCTACTATCGATACTGATGTCGAAAACACAACCGACCCCTCATTATTGAACGTAGTCCCTAGGCTGTTCGCTGACACCTTCATGACAACTTCCTTCCCCTTGGTACCACCTCCAGCGTCACCAAGCGATACTTTGGATTTGTGCATATTGTCATCCAGCACTATTGCACCCAAACCCCAACTACAGCCGCAACACCATCCGTGACCGCAACCACAACCACAACCTCAAATGCAGTCACCAGGGAATTATTGGGGCTCCTTCTGAGTCCATACAATTCCCTTCCTTTTTCCCCCATCCGGCCTCGTAAGTAAGCCAATGATGGCCACTTTAAACCTACCCAATTTTACGTTGGGAATTCCCATGTGGTACCTTGACCCACCTGCTCAACCTCTAGATCCCCAAGTTGTATTGACTCCTATGCAACCCATTGCAGTTGAGTCATGCCCACCTGGCTCATAAAAACCACCTTCTGCACTGGAACCAACTCCACCTCACCCAAAGAGGGATAGGGGAAAAAACCCTAAAGCAGCAGCTAAACCCTGGAAGACTCCACCATGCGCCATGTGTGATGTATAGGGTCATGAAACTAAAAAATGCCCTGATATTCCCATGCTCCCCGCACACTTAGATGCCATGAATTCAACAGAGAACATCCCTGTGGTTTTCCTCCCGAGTGGGCCAACAGTGAAAAACAAGTCTTTGAGGATGAGCCATGCATGCTCCCTTTGTGGATTGTATGGACATTGTTCTCACCACTTTGAGGACTTGCCATAGTTTCGAATGACCCTAGCTAACCTTCAAAAATATGCCCTTGAATCCAAGATCACTTTGATTGAATAAATCCACCCCCCACCCCCTTCCTCAAACACCATGTCCATCTACATGATGTCCAATTCCACATACCCTCTTATCTCCGCAATCACTAACAGTCCCTCAGATCCGTCCCATCATTGCTTCTGCAATGACAAGGAGATGATTGATTCCTTAACCACTCCTGAATACCCTTGGGACGATATGCACCAGCACTTGTTCTTCATCCCCGAAGAAACTATGTCATTATTTGATCAGTTTTCAGTTGAGACCAAAGATTTCATCCTCAAGAAAGTCGATTGGTTCAAAAACCCATTTTAGGAACCAGATTCCTTCGAAGAGGGGAACATGGCCAATATCTGGCCTACCATCAATATCAACATCTCAACCAATCCTAATATTGTTGAATAAATCACGCTAGGGGCATCCTAATCTTCTGAGGAAGTTGCTTCCTACAAAGCACTTTTTCAAGAATTTCAAGACATCTTCACATGGTCATACACTGAGATAGCAGGATTGGATCCATCAGTCGTGGAGCACCACATCGACACATGGCCAGATGTGGTACCTATCCACCAAAAGTAGAGGCCCATACACCCTTCCAAATTTTCTGCGGTCAAAGTAGAAATAGAGAAACTGCGCATAGCCAGTTTCATATATCCCATTGAATACACCACTTGGGTTTCCAACTTCGTTCCCATAAAAAAAAATAGGGCATTATCCGGGTTCGCACAGACTTCTGGGATTTAAATCTGGCTTGTCCCAAAGACAACTTCCCAACACCGTTCATTGACCAGATCATTGACGCATGTGCCGGACATGAGGTCTTTTCCTTCATGGATGATTTCTCTGGATATAACCAAATTCAGATCTAGAAGGAAGACCTGTACAAGACCGTGTTCACCACCCCTTGGGGCACATTCGCATATCAAGTAATGCCCTTTGGTTTGAAAAATGGTGGAGCCACCTTCAAGTGTGCCATGACGTATTTATTTCGTGACCTCATCCACACCATGTTGGTTTATCTGAACAACCTTATTTCTTGGTCACAGAAGCAAGAACAACACATAAACGATTTGCGATGAGCCTTCCTGCGATGTCGCAAGTACAAAATCCTCTTGAACCCTTTCAAGTGTGTTTTCTACGTCCCAATGGGCCGTCTCCTAGGGTTCATCATGTCTCACAAAGGAATGACAGTTGACCGTCTCAAAGTCCAAACCACTTTTCCTTTAACATCACCTCTTTAAGTGATGTGCAGTACAATTTTTTCTTTTTTGTTTTGTAACGTTTTTACCACAAGTCAGTGACCCCCTCCAGTAGTCGTTCCATGTCTAGTCATAGTGATTCCATTGTAGAACTCTATTACATCATTTGAATCTAAGTAGGTAGATATGATCCCTGCCCCTATGCCGTGGGTAGCCCACTGGAGGTGCAGTCCCACATCTGCACATACACATAGTATGTTGCATGTATGATCTAGCTACCACCATGCTAGCATACCATCAGGTCCCTAGACCTATCCTGGAGGTTGAGGCCTCTTCATATCTCCCCAATTTTCTATGCTGACGTATGGATCATCCTCTACCCGAATAGGAAGGTGCCACCATTGTGTGAAAATCTCCTGGGTTGAGAAATGACCTTATAGACTGCCTATCTCTCTACTAATTCTCAGGTCCATGTCCTGGAGTCATGTCAATTTGCGTACCACCATGTGAATCGCACATTGTACATTGAGCTAGATCCATATCCACAGGCCTGCATTTGGTCTTTTTTTTCCCTGTACATCACTGCACTAGGGGAAGCACCATTAGCTACTAGTCTGAGTCATCTAGAGTCTATTGGAGATACCCCTCACATGTCTGGGTTCAGTTTTCCATCCTCCATATTTTGCTGAGACCATTGTCTCATGTTTAAATACTTGATTTTTTGGACCATTTCCTAGAAGTCATATTATTTTGCATGCATTTGGCATATAACTGCCTCCAGACCTATGCTTACATCATATGTAGTCTAGTCCATCCACCGCAACTTACACTAATTCTCTGGACCTATTACCAGAGGTCACCTCGATTTGCATGCCTATACTGTATTGGTTTGTGTGCCTCTTCCACGATCCGTCAAGCACATGTATTGGTATGTTGAAGAGTCACTTGCTCCATCCATGGTGCATGGTTGGTCACCTTTGACCACCTCGCATTGTCCTCCCATAGGGCACCACTAGTTCCCCCATCTTGGTTGACCATAACGGAGTTTCTCTTAATCTCTTTTCTGACT
Source organism: Pseudotsuga menziesii (assembly GCA_001517045.1). Taxonomy (NCBI): domain Eukaryota; kingdom Viridiplantae; phylum Streptophyta; class Pinopsida; order Pinales; family Pinaceae; genus Pseudotsuga; species Pseudotsuga menziesii. Next base: position 551,601 of record LPNX010476114.1, read on the forward strand.
CCTAAAAGAATGAAAATATTGTCGAACGCCTTTGCTTCCTTTACCACTCGTTAAAGTATAGGAAAGGGAATCTACATCGTCTCATTTATCTCCTTTTACAGACTATGTAGACTACCATATGAAAAGGACCACCTTGGCACATTCAATCCAAGAACATTTTCCTCTGCATCCTTTTATGCTTTCTCAGGAATTAGGACTGAACGTTACGAAAAAGCTCTTCATGGGTTGTATTTAAGATCTTTTCCAACTTTCTCATCAAGAAAATATTGCCGAGCAAACTTGGTTTCATTCATGCTCGTAAAAGTATCTGAATTACCGTCCCATCAGTACAGGTTTAACCTTTTCTGGCTTGATTGAACTACCAACAGTAAAGAAGTCTCCCACCCCCTCAAAGGATGGGTGAGATCTCCTATGTACACTTTTAACCTTTTTTCGGGCACATGAGACTATTAACAACAAAAAAACCCCATTGGAGTCTTCTTCATGCTTTCAGACTCTCTAAAATTGAAAGCACCATCGAGCATTTACTTTCTCGGGCTCGCTCAAAATCCACGAGATTGTACCACAACGGTGTCTTTTGGCACCACCCCATGTGTTACAGTTTGACAGCATTCCCCCTTTGGGTCTCCTTTGTTCAAGAGTATTTTGCAATGAGTTCTTCTTGGATCCCATGAATACCAAAAGTTTCTACCTCCCCCAAGTATTTCCCATCTGCAGTTACATTCCCGGTATAACACCTATGATCCCCCTCCCTTCAGACAATTTCATTTGTTACGTGGTCAACCCTGCCATCATACTCTGAACAAAGGAAGTTTGAGTCCCCCATGATTCCCTACCCCTATTCCCCATTCAGTGTGCTAGTCCCAATATTATCTCAGACATTTAGTTATCTCCCTCATGCTTCTAGCCAATGAAACAACATTTCCTTGGTCAGTTGTAGGTCTCCCTTCGTCGACGACAACACATCTATTCTAGAGGATAGACCCAGAGGTCCCTGTATCCTGTTTTCATTAAGCTCATTGATGCATTCCTTGGACCACTTGAGAGGAGTTCTTAGTGCCTCTCAGGATGGTTGTGTCTCATGTGCTCGACTCTAGCTACATCATTGCACTGTTGAGATTCATATAGGGTATTGGTTCATGCAGTATTTGGTCAAAGACCTCAGGTGTCACCTAAATCTAACACATTGGTGAGTCTATGAAGGGACCCATACAGGTTTGTGTCCCTTTGGATTTCTGGGTTACGTTGGAGACAGCGTTTAGAAGCCCCAGAGTAGTGCTTCTATATAGATTCATAATTGATGCAACATATTGTACCACAGGGACTCTGACTCTCTGTTAGTGAGTACTTATAGTTATATACATCTCCAGATCCAGCAGACCATTAGTTATGAAGATATGGCATTCCATGAGAATGCCATGGGTCTGATGTATCAGTTCTTCAGATCAATATTGTGTTCAGCCTCTTATTGAGGCCACCATTACGTAACACCAGTTGTATATGATCATCTCTTGCATTTAGGAGCATGGATCACATTATTCTTTTGACATTGTTACGAGCATGGGGATGCCCACCTCATCCATATACATGTCACATATTCATTGTATCTCACCCATTGATGGGAACCAACATTAATACAAAAATCAAAGCCACCATGTCCTAAACCAAGAAGCACCACCTCTCCCCAGAAAATCCTATGATGTCCATCAGCCATATGATGAGATCCTTCCCTCACACATCAAGGGGCAATCTGTTAACCCAAAAAATCACCCGACTTGATCCATATGGCCTACACCACATGAAGACATCCATTTCATAACCCTTATTAACCCCTATACCCTTATGTAACCTAAGGCTTTCCCCTTAAAGGCTCAAAAAACATAAAAAAGGGCTTAAAAACCCATAAAAGAGCCAAAATAGCTCACAAAGGGGCTAAAGCCTTCAAAAAGGGGCTAAAACCCCTAAAAGGGGCCTAAAAACCCCAAAATAGCTAAGAAAGGGGAGAAAAGGGCTTAAAACCATGACCAAGGGCTAAAAACCCTAAAACAAAGAAAAAAACTATAAATAAAGGGGTGGGGGTCACTCTCAACACACTCATTCTCTTCCTACCATTACTCTCCCGTATGAGTGACTTGAGAAACCATCATTATCAAGCCATTCATCCCTCTCACTGTTGATGTAATTGTAACTTTGGAATGTATTCACTTGTATTTCTTATGTATTATAACCTAATGTTTATTCCAGAATGTATTTGTAATGTAATTGAGTCATGTCATGCCCTGAGGTTCCTATCGGGAGTTTCTATAATGTAAACAAGTCATGTCAAGTCAAGGTGGGTAACCCTCCTATTGTCTAAGGGTTAAACTCCCCACAGTTTTGGGGCACTAGGGTTATTAGAATCACCTAGTGAAGTCGGCCCTAGTTGGGTTTAGTCAAGTCGGGAATTAGTATAAATAGATAGCTAGCCTCTTTATTTATCACACACTCACTCACACTTAGTTGTAGCACATAGCTAAGGAAGAGAAAGACACTGGGGCAAGGAAGAAAGAGGTTATTGTTGTTGGGAGATCATCTTACTATTTTTGGGTTTCAATTTTGGTGCTGAGTCTATCTCTGAGGAAGTTGCGGGGTTTTCTCCATTTATGGTTTCCCCGAGGAAAAAAATTGTGTTCATTGTCTCTTGTGTTTGATTGTTGTGCTTTTTGTTCTCTCAGTTAAAGATCCTAATGTTATGCTAGCTTAATGTTAAAAATATAACATGGTATCAGAGCTAACCTGAGAAGAAGACACTGTGCAGCTACGGGATCTAGGGCTTCCTACTTTGTGGATCTCTCTCCACAGATTTTCAGCAAAAGAAGGGTGGAATAACTCTCTTCCCTAGGGCACATCTTTCTATCGAAACAAAATCCAATTATGAGGTTTTTCAATTTTGGACCCAACAATACTACTGGAAATTAGGGATTTTCACAGAAGTGGAATTTTTCATTGAGCCCAGGACTGGATTGATCTCCTCTCCAAAATCAAAGTTAGGGATCAAATTCAAAGCATTTGGTTGGACAGAACTTTGGAAAAGAAAAACCCTAATATGCTCCTAAACCAACACTGCAGAATTTCAGCTCCAAATCCAGATCCGACATCTTGACCTGGTAAGATCTAAATATTTTGTATTTCCATTTGAGGTTCTTAGTTAAGATGTCTCATCATACCAAGCTTGATGAAAATCTTGAGGGAGCTGATAACTTCCGAGCCTGGAAGTATAGGATCTCCCTGGTTCTGGAAGAAAATGAGTTGGACTCCTATATTAGTGAGGAGGTTCCAGTTCCAAAGGGAGATGAGGCCAAGGCCTTACATAAGAATAAGTTGGTTATGGAAAAGAGGATCATTGCTGATTCTATCAAGGATCACCTCATACCATAGGTGTCCTCCCTCAAGACACCTAAAGCCATGTTTGATTCCCTAACCAAACTATTTAAAGGGAAGAACATCAATCGGAAGATGACTCTAAGGAACCAATTGAAGAATGTAAAGATCCAGAATGAGGAGACCATCCAGTCATACTTCACAAGGGTCTCCCAGATCAAAGAATAGCTGGAAGCAGTAGATGAAGAAGTGGAGAATGCAGAAATTGTGATGAAAACCTTGAATGGCCTCCCTAGGTCATGGGATTATTTCATCCAAGGAATCTGTGCTAGGAAGAAGTTATTCAAGTTCATTAGACTGTGGGAAGAATGTTCACAAGAAGAAGCTCAGATAGCAACTTGAGAAGAAAATATGGGTAGTGAAGATCAAGCTCTCACAGTACACTCCAGAAAAGGAAGAAGGGGAAATCATCACCACCAAGGTAAGCATTATCATCAGAAAAATAATATTGTAAGAAGGGATCCATCCAAACTAAGATGTTATACATGCGATGAAATAGGACACTTTGCTAGAAATTGTCCCATGAATAAGAATGGATCCAATTAGAAGAAGAACTCCAAAAGAAGACATCATGCTCACACTGTTGAGGATGCTGATCCTCCCAGGAATAAAGTAAGACAAGAAAGTGAAGACTCTTCAAGTGAAGAAGAATATGTTCTGATCTCCGCTCTCATGGGAACTGTCACTCATGGAAGAAAAGATTGGCTCATTGACAGTGGGGCTTCCAAACACATGACAGGTTTCAAGGAATCCTTTTAGAAACTATCCGAACATAATTCACCCCATAAGGTAAAACTTGGGGATGACTACCAATATCCCATAAAAGGTAGTGGTGAATCCTCCAACAAGCTAGACTCTAGAAAGTCTATGAAAATGAAGAATGTCTTGTTTGTACCAGGAGTAAAGAAGAATCTCCTATCCATATCAACACTGGATGCAAAAGGCATGAGGGTTACATTTGTAGATGGCCAAGTCCTCATGTGGTCAAGAGGAAAGACTATTGACGATGCAATAGTAATTGGAGAACAAGAAGGAGGATTATACAAATTGAAGGGCCATCCAAAACAAGCTTTGGTCCATGACTCAGTAGAGCCAAATGAACTTTGGCAAAGAAGGATTGCACATGTGCATTACATATCACTACCACTTGCAAGCAAAGCTATTGAAGGTCTTCCAGAAATTCAAACAAAACATGAAGGGGTCTACAAAGGATGTGCGAAAGGAAAGAATACAAAGAAGACATTTCCAAGTAGCGAGAGCAAGGCAAAATGAATCTTGGAAATCATCCACTGCGATGCATGCGTACCAATGTCATCAAGTTCACTAAGTGGGTATGTATACTATGTTTCTTTCATTGATGAATTTCTAGGAAGACATGGATTTACTTTATGAAGAACAAAGATGAAGTTTTCAACAAGTTCAAGGAATTCAAAGCCTTGATCAAGAACCACACAGAAAAGAAGATCAAGACCTTTTAATCAGATAATGGTGGAGAATTGACATCAAATGAATTCAAAGACTTATGCAAAGAATCAGGGATTAAGAGGGAGTTATCCAATCCCTATAATCCACAATAGAACGGGGTTGTAGAAAGGAAGAATAGAACTATCATGGAAGCTGCAAGAGCAATGCTTCATGATCAAGATATTCCCATGCATCTAGGGGAAAAAGCTGCCAGAACAATGGTGTATGTACAGAACTATACTCCACACAGAGTACTTGAGAGTAAGACTCCTGAAGAAGTCTTCTCCAGAAAGAAACCAGAAGTCATCCATCTCAGAATATACGGCTGTCCAGTGTACATACACATTCCAAAAGAGAAGAGAACAAAACTATGTCCTTCAGGAAAGAAGGGTATATTTGTGGGATACTCTGAAAGCTCGAAGGATTACAAAATATACTTCCCAAAATTAAAGAAGATCAACATCAGTAGGGATGTAACATTTGATGAAGACTCAGCTTACAACAAATCCAGAAAGAGACTTGCTAAAGATCCTGAAGAATCGAAATCACCCAGAATTCATGACACAACCATGAACAAAGAACCTGAAGAAGAAGATCAAGAATTTGAAGAACCTCAAGAACCTGTAGATCCTCTTCAAGAGAATAATCCTCACAAGAGGAAACCTGCTTGGGTACGAGAAATTATCCAAGGTGCAGAAAGATATGGGGCTCCAGAAAAGAATCACAGAGAAAGAAAGAGAACCAGGTCCTGCTCCGGATATGTAGCTTTATTGTGTGACTTTATCAATAAATAACCTTCCAACTATGAAGAAGTGGAATAACAGAAAGAATGGAAGGATGCTATGATCGAAGAGTATCAATCAATCATGAAGAAATATGTTTGGGATGTTGTCCCAAGACTAGAATGGAAGTTGGTTGTAACTTCCAAATGGATCTACAAGATCAAGCATGCTGCAGATGGTAGCATAGAGAAATATAAGGAAAGATTCATGCCTCATGGTTTCTCACAGAAGGAAGGAACAAACTATGAAGAAACCTTTGTACCTATATCCAGATACACTTTCATTAGATCAGTAATTGCTCTGGCTGTAGTGATGAAACATAAGATACACTAAATGGATGTCAAGACTGCTTTCTTGAATGGTGTAGTGGAAGAGGAAGTGTATGTAGAATAGCCACTCGGTTTTGAGACATGTGACAGGGAGTCTCATGTGTGCAGATTGAAGAAATCCCTATACAGTTTGAAGCAGGCACCCAGGACATGGTATGGAAAAATTGACAGCTTTCTATCCAGTTTGGGCTTTACCAAGAGCAAAGCAGATTCCAACCTTTACTATAAGGTTGAAGATGGCAAGCCAGTGATGCTCCTACCGTATGTAGATGATCTGTTTGTAACATGTATGTATGGGTTGATTGCTGATACGAAGAGAAAGCTTGCTGCCAAGTTTGAAATGAAGGACTTGGGTATGATGCATTATTTTCTAGGCATGGAGGTGTGGCAGAATGCAGATGGAATCTCCCTTGGACAAGGGAAGTATGCAATAGAGATCCTGAAGAGTTTTGGGATGATGGAATGCAAGGCCATGACCACACCTATGGCATCAAACCTAAAGCTATTGAGTGATGCTTCATCAAAGAAAGTTGATGCTACGATGTATTATCAGATGATTGGGTCCTTGATGTACCTAAGGAACATGAGACCAGACATTTTCTTCGCTGTGAACACCTTGGGCCATTTCTTGATAGATCTGAGACATGTTCACTTGATTGCTGCAAAGAATATTATGAGGTAACTGAGGGGTTCAATTGATTATGGGCGCAAGTATGAGGCGAATCAGAAGATTAACCTAGAGGGTTATGTTGATTCAGATTGGGCAGGCAGTGCCATCGATAGGAAGAGTACTTCAGGGTGTTGCTTCAGTATGGGATCAGGTGTGATCTCTTGGTTTAGCAGGAAGCAATCCTATGTTTCACTAAGTACATCTGAAGCAGAGTATGTCGCATCTTGTTCAACTAGTTGTGAGGCAGCATGGCTGTGGAAGCTACTGTCTGATTTCTTTGATCTCTAGATGGATGCTACTTGTATACATTGTGAAAACCAGAGTTGCATGAAGTTGTTAGAGAATCCAGTGTTCCATGAAAAGTCAAAGCATATCAAGATCAAGTATCACTATATCAAGGACATAGTGTAGAGGGGAGCTGTGAAGCTCCAGAATGTTGCGATGGAGGAACAGATAGCTGATGTGTTGACAAAGCCATTGGCTAGGGTGAAGTTCGAGTACTTCAGGGAGAAGCTTGGTGTTCTATAGATCGAGGTTTCCTCCAAGGAGAAATGATGAGACCCAGAGCCATTCTATCATGGTGAGAGGATTGGTTCCTTCCATGGTCAGATGTAAGGGCTGAGCCATTCTGTCATGGTGAGAGTATTTGTTCCTTCCATGTCAAATGTGAGTGCTGAGACATTCTGATGTGACTGTAGGATTGGTTCCTACATGATCAGAAGTAAGCATTGAATGCCATTCTTGGAATGGAGGCACCTGGCCAGTTACCAGGTATCTTAGTCTAGGACTGGGGGCCATTCTGATGTGACTGTAGGATTGGTTCCTACATGATCATATGTGAGTGCAAGCCCTTCTGACATTGGTTGTCAGATGTAAGTGCAGAGCCCTTTTGGCATGAAGGTTTGGTTCCTTGCATGGTCAAATATAATTGCTGAACCCTTTTGACATTGGTTGTCAGATGTAAGTGTAGAGCCTTTCGGCATGGAGGATTGGTTCCTCGCATGACCAAGTGTAAGTGATGAGCCTTTCCTACATTGGTTGACATATGTGAGTACTGGGCCTTTCTGACAGGGTTGTGGGAGGTGTTCCCACATGGTCAAATGTGAGTGCTAGGCATGCCTTTCTGGTATCATTATAGGATTGGTTCCTACATGATCATATATAAGTGCTAGGCAGGCCATTTTGACTTAGGGTCAGATATAAGTGTTGGAAGAAGACGCTCATGGAGGATAGGCCTACAACCAGCATGAAAAAGGGCTGGATCTGTAGAAATTCCTGTGATGAGAAGAATCATGAGATAGCACCCATGAAGATCCAGTGATGATGATCCAATAGAGATGATCTAGATCGAGGGATGATCCATATCCAGTGATGATGCTCCAGAGATGATCCAGATCGAGGGATGATCCAGATCCAGATGAAGATGACTTGAATATGAAGATGACTTGAAGATAGAGATAACTTGAAGATGAATATGATGAGGACTCGATGATGATCTAGATGATACAGGGAAGAAGACTTGTGCTGTTAAATTGTGTCGAGAGAATACCTTCCTAGTCAAGAGGGAGTGTTTATGTAATTGTAACTTCGGGATGTATTCACTTGTATTTCTTATGTATTGTAACCCAATGTTTATTTAGGGATGTATTTGTAATGTACTTGAGTCATGTCATACCTTGAGGTTCCTATCGGGAGTTTCTATAATGTAAAAAATTCATGTCAAGTCATGGTGGGTAACCCTCCTATTGTCTAAGGGTTAAAGTCCCCGTAGTTCTGGGGCACTAGGGTTATTAGACTCACCTAGTGAATTCAGCCCTAGTTGGGTTTATTCAAGTCGGGAATTAGTATAAATAGAGAGCTAGCCTCTCTATTTATCACACACTCACTCACACTTAGTTGTAGAACATAGCTGAGGAAGAGAAAGACACATGGGAAAGGAAGAAAGAGGTTACTGCTGTCAGGAGATCATCTTACTATTTTTGGGTTTCACTTTTGGTGTTGATTCTATCTCTGAGGAAGTTGCGGGGTTTTCTCCATTTATGGTTTCCCTGAGGAAAAACACTGTGTTCATTGTCTCTTGTGTTTGATTGTTGTGCTTGTTGTTCTCTCAGTTAAAGATCTTAATGTTATGCTAGCTAAATGTTAAAAATCTAACACTCACGCCATATGATCCACTAGCCAAACTTCATGTATGTTGAGCATTACTCCATACCACCCAACCTGGTAGAGAGGTAGCTTCCCAAGCTAGGGCATGGTGGCCCCATTTGAAACAAAATCTAGAAAATATATGATTTTATTTATGTTGTTAGTTCTCATTTTATAGATTATTTTGATACATATGCCATGACTTCTGAAGTTGTGTTGCAGGTTCTCCATTAGTTCTCTCTAACAACTTGTTGCAAGTTTTCTTTCATCTACTTGACTCTATCCTTTTGTCCTATAGACAGAAGGTAGGTGCAACTGGACATAGCTAGGGATTTTTCCCTATACAAGCGCTCAGTAGCAAAACTCCTCAGCAAAACAAAGTAGTTGAGAGAAAGAACAAGAGAATCCAAGAAGCAGCTAGAACTATCCTTAAAGAAGCAAAACTTACCGATGGCTATTGGAGAGAAGCAATATATACAACTGTATATATAAAAAACATAGGAAAACTCAGAGTGAATAGTGACACGACTCCTTATGAGCTATGGTTTGGAATATCAGCTTCAGTTAAATATTTTAGAATTTTTTGAAGTAAATGCTACATAAAAAGAGAAGATTATAATCTAGGGAAGTTTGAATCTAAACGAATGAATGCATATTTATTGGATATTCTTCCAAGGAAAAGGCATACAGATGTTATAATCTAAGGTCACACAAGATCATAGAAAGTAAAAATGTAATTTTTGATGATACTAAGTCAAGAAGAATACAAATCTAAGAGAGTGTGGACATTGAAGAAACTGACGATGAACAAATAGATGATAAAATAAAAGAATAAATTTCACAAGAAGAGGATGCTTTTGAAGAAGAAGAATAAGAAATAAAAGTAGAGAGTGACGAATCATAGGAAAATGAGAATGAAGACTCTCCAGGATCAGACACAAAGGCACCATCTAGGTGGGTTTAGAAGAATCATCTTGAAAGTCAAATAATTGGTGATAAATATTCATGAGTTGAAACAAGAAGAAAATTACTTTATGGTGAAGAAAATGCACTACTTTCGATAAAAGAACCCAAAACATTTAAAGAATCTTGAAAAAGTGAGGATTAGATCAATTCTATGAATGATGAACTTGATCAAATTGTAACATATCCAATTTTTGAAAAAAAAAATTTAAAATGGAGGTCTAACTGTAAAAGTAAATGATGCATACTATTCTTAAACTTGTGCTTAGTGCTTTGTTCATTATCCTAATTCCTTCAGTATGATAATTCTGTAATGCGACTTATAGTTATAATGAATTATTATTTCAATTGTCGTCAAGTCAAATAATAAACACCATGTTCATTTATGTCATTTACCTTGGTGTAACTTACTAATTATATTTTAAGTATTTGCTAATCATAGCAATTATGTTTAGTAAAAGGGTTATGGTCTTACTTAGCTTAATAGATAAAGCATAAACCATTTTCTTCATGCAGGTGATTTGAGGAGGGTTCTCACCTTACCAAGGGCCATCTCCAAGTCTTCTAAACTAAAGAATTCAAGGGGGACCCTAGATATACAAAGAAACATCATTCTAACTAAACAACTACTATGTTCCTGGTTAAACCACATGTTATAACATTCATAAGGTAAAGTGATGATAAGAGATATTCAAGGAGTTGGAAACTAAAGAGTTTTTGGGTTTTTGGTTAAGTTAACACCGTAACATTTAAGAGACCATGTGCTGACCTTAGAACCTCTAGTTGGAGTGCAGAAAGGTCATGTCATAAAACCTAAAGGCTTATCTCGTCTTATTTTTAGATTTTTTTCAGCATTGTTTTTTCCTTGGCTTCAGGTAAGAACTAAATCTTCTATCCTTTTGGCTCTTGGAGGTGGTTTGGTCATTGTCTTGTAGGCCCTTGGCCTCTCCTTGGTTCACGATACTCCAAGATATAAGGTGGTCAACCTTGGCCTTAAAAGTGTTTCTCGAGCTACACTGTTTTTTTGTAGTTTGTGTTTAACCTGCGAGATTATTTGGAGATCCTTCATCGCCATTGTTCCTTCTAGTAAGGTATGTCCTCTCGGCTCAGTTTTCACACCACCCTTTCATTGATTTTCATGTTATTTATATATTTGACCTTGGTGAAAATTTTGTTGTAGAAGTTCAACATTTTTCATGGGTTTCGACCACGGTGGTTGCAAAAGGGTAAGGCCATTATATACGAAGGAAGCAAGGTCGTGGCTCTGGTAAGACCTGTACCTAAATTGATTTCTCATTGTGGTTTGAGGCTCTCCAAATCCGTGGCTTTGGGGTTCTATGGTTCTGGAATTTGGAGTCCGTCTCCACGTTTTCTTGTATTGAAGAACAAATGGTAATCCTCTAGTGATTTTCAACCTACGACATAAGATTCTAGTTGTTTTCTTTTAATTAAATACTGTGCTCCCTTCGACCGTGGAGTCCGAGGAGACTATTTGTAATGCTTAGCTTATTTTTAGATTTTGAACTCTTTACAGATTCTTGTATATCGAAATGTTTTTAAGTAGATACTATTATATTCAAATATCAATTATTTATTCACTGTTTGGGTAAGTGTTGAAGCTGTAAGGCCCTTGTGTTTCACTGTAAAAGGGAAAATTAATTCTTTAATTTTTAAGTTATTGTGTTCTTGTGGACAGAACTACCCTTATTGGATTCGAACTCTTATTCTGTAGATTAGTGGTTTAGTTGTACTTAGGCTACAGACTTTAACTGTGGGTATTTATAAAGTAATTTAAACCATTATTTTGGTTGAATAGCCTTCAACAGGCTTTTATCTCGAGACCTATGTAAACTATATATTAGTAAACTTGTGATATAATTATATAGTTAATGTATCCTTAACTTATTGCGATAACCATAATTTAAATTAAAAAGCGATTAAGCCATCTAGCTAGACCAGGGTTTAAAGTCCATAAATTGGAATGAATCTGTCATCTAAGTTGTGAATATATCTATATATCTATATATACATCTATATGTATATAATTATACTTCTGAATATTGATCATATATTTCTAGTTTCTGATTTTTCTTATTATTAAATAAAGTTTAGAAAACTATTGATTCTTGTTATAGAGACATTGTGGTGGTTTTAATTGGTTCCTGTGTAAATTTTATTTGAGTTTTTATATCCTAGATATAACTTTCGTTTAAGAGTTTCAGTTGAAAAGGAAGATTCCTTTAACTCTGATTCTAAGGTTTCTTAAACAGATAGAGATCTAGAAGGAAGAAATAATACTACTCTTCCTAGGTGAACCTGTTTATAAGAAGTGATAAGTGATATAAAACATATAGGGTTTCAGACTCATGCTAGAAGCTTATTAATTTGATTGAGAAATATATTAGTAAAACTAGAGGTAATGAATTTGTTGCTTACTTAACACAGGTTATCATATTCTGTAGTTGTGACTTCTGAAGTTGTGTTGCAGGTTCTCCATTGGTTCTCTTTAACAACTTGTTACAGGTTTTCTTTCATCCACTTGACTCTATCCTTCTGTCCTATAGACAGAAGGTAGGTGCAACTGGACGTATCTAGGGATTTTTCCCTACTATAGGTTCTTAGTAGTAAAAAATCCTCAGCAAAACAAATTAGTTGGGAGAAAGAACAAGACAATCCAAGAAGTAGCTAGAACTATGCTTAATGAAGAAAAAATCAGTTATGGCTATTGGAGAGAAGCAATATATAAAACTATATATATACAAAACAGAGGACAACTCAGAATGAATAGTGACAAGACTCCTTATGAGCTATGGTTTGGAATATCAGCTTCAGTTAAATATTTTAGAATTTTTTGAAGTAAATGCTACATAAAAAGAGAAGATTATAATCTAGGGAAGTTTGAATCTAGAACAGACGAATGCATATTTCTTGGATATTCTTCCAACGAAAAGGCATACAGATGTTATAATATAAGGTCGCACAAGATATTAGAAAGTAAAAATGTAATTGTTGATGATAATAAGTCAAGAAGAATACAAATCCAAGAGAGTGTGGACGTTGAAGAAAATGATGATGAATAAATAGATGATAAAAAAAAAGAATAAAGTTCACAAGAAGAGGATGCTTTTGAAGAAGAAGAATAAGAATGAAAAGTAGAGAATGACGAATCATAGGAAAATGAGAATAAAGACTCTCTAGGATCAGACACAAAGGAACCATCTAGGTGGGTTCAAGAAGTATCATCTTGAAAGTTAAATAATTGATGATAAATATACAGGAGTTAAAAAAAGAAGAAAATTACTTTATGGTGAAGAAAATGCACTACTTTCGATAGTAGAACCGAAAACATTTAAAGAAGATTGCAAAAGTGAGAATTGGATCAATTCTATGAACGATGAACTTAATCAAATTGTAACATATACAATTTTTGTAATTTTTTTTTAAAATGGAGGTCTAACTATAAAAGTAAATGATGCATACTATTCTTAAACTTGTGCTTAGTGCTTTGTTAATTATCCTAATTCTTTCAGTATGATAATTCTATAATTTGACTTATAGTTATAATCAATTGTTATTTCAATTGTCGTCAAGTCAAAGAATAAACACCATGTTCATTTATGTCATTTACCTTGGTGTAACTTACTGGTTATATTTTAAGTATTTGTTAATCATAGCGATTATGTTTAGTAAAAGGGTTTATGGTCTTACTTATCTTAATAGCTAAAGCATAAACCATCATTCTTCATGCAGGTTATCTAAGGAGGGTCCTCTCCTTACCAAGGGCCATCTCCAAGTTTTCTAAACTAAAGAATTTAAGGGGGACCCTAGATATACAAAGCAACATTATTATAACTAAACAACTACTATGTTCCCGGTCAAACCATATGTTATAACATTCATAAGGTAAAGTGATGGTAAGAGATATTAGAGGAGTTGGAAACTATAGAGTTTTTGGGTTTTTGGTTAAGTTAACATCGTGGAATTTAAGAGACCACATGTTGAACTTATGACTTCCAGTTTGGGAGCAGGCAGGTCATGTCATGAAACCTAAAGGCTTATTTCGTCTTATTTTCGGATTTTTTTCATCATTATTTTTTCCTCAACTTTGTGTAAGAACTGAATCTTCTAGCCTTTTGGCTCTCGAAGGTGGTTTGGTCATTGTCTTGCAGGCCCTTGGCCTCTCCTTGGTTCATGATACTCCAAGCTACAAGGTGGTCAACCTTGGCCTTAAAAGTGTTTCTTGATCTACACTGTTTGTTTGTAGTTTGTGTTTAACCTACGAGATTATTTGGAGATCCTTCGTCGCCATTTTTCCTTCTAGTAAGGTATGTCCTCTCGGCTTAGTTTTCAAACTGCCCTTTTCGTTGATTTTCATGTTATTTATATATTTGACCTTGGTGAAAGTTTTGTTGCAGGAGTTCAACATTTTGCATGGGTTTCGACCACGGTGGTTGCAAAAGGGTAATGACATTCTCTATGAAGGAATCAAGGCCATGGCTCCGATAAGACCTGTACCTGCATCGCTTGCTCATTGTGGTTTGAGGTTCTCCGACTTCGTGGATCTGGGGTTCTATGGTTCTGGAATTTGGAGTCTGTCTCTGTGTTTTCTTGTATTGAACAACAAATGGTAACCCTCTAGTGGTTTTCGACCTATGACATAAGATGCTAGTTGTTTAATTTTAATTAAATATTGTGCTCCCTTAGACCGTGGAGTCTGAGGAGACTATTTGTAATGCTTAGCTTATTTTTAGATATTGAACTCTTTACAGAGTCATTTATATTGAAATTTTTTTAAGTAGATACTACTGTATTCAGATATCAATTATTTATTCAATGTTTGGGTTAAGTGTTGAAGCCGTAAGGCCCTTGCGTTTAACTGTAAAAAGGAAAACCAATTCTTTAATTTTTAAGTTATTGTATTCTTGTGGAAAGAACTACCCTTATTGGATTCAAACTCTTGTTCTGTATATTAGTGGTTTAGTTGTACTTTGGCTACAGACTTTAACTATGTGGATTTATAAAGTAATTTAAACCATTCTTTTGGTTGAATAGCCTTTAGTAGGCTTTGATATCAATACCTATGTAAACTGTATATTAGTAAACTTGTGATATAATTATATAGTTATTGTATCCTTAACTTATTGCGATAACCCTAATTTAAATTAGAAAGCGATTAAGCCATCTAGCTAGACTGGGGTATAAAGTTCATAAATTGGAATGAGTCTATCGGCTAAGTTGTGAATATATCTATATCTATCTATATATGTATGTATGTATGTATGTATGTATGTATATAATTATACTTCTGAAGATTGATCATAAATTTCTAGTTTCTATTTTTTCTTATTATTAAGTAAAGTTTAGAAAACTATTGATTCTTGTTATAGAGACATTGTGGTGGTTTTAATTGGTTCCTATGTAAATTTTATTTGAGTTTTTATATCCTAGATATAACTTTAGTTTAAACCTTTTAGTTGAAAAGGAAGATTCCTTTAACTCCTATTCTAAGGTTTCTTAAACAGATAGAGAGCTGGAAGGAAGAAATAATACTACTTTTCCTAAGTGAACCTATTTATAAGAAGTGATAAGTGATATAAAATGGATAGGGTTTTAGACTAAAGTTAGCAGCTTATTAATTTGCTTGAGAAATATATTAATAAAACTAGAGGTAATGAATTTGTTTCTTACTTAACACAGGTTATCATATTCTGTAACTGTGATGAATGAAAATTAAAAGAAAACTGTCTAATGATCTTAAAAAGAAGTTGTTATAATAGCATAGGAAATTATCTACATATTTGTTTTACATAACAGTTACATTATTGTACAATTGACATTAACTCTAAAAAGACTATGGCATGTTTCATAAAACAATATACATAACTATGATCTCTTTAACTTGTTCTAAATTAAAATTGTTACTAGATTATATAATCCATCAATATTCATAAACTTCCAGGTATAGATATAAAATGACATCACATATAATAAACAAAACAACTTAGAACTTGGATAATTGTATAAGGGGGGACAAACACACAAAGGAGACTATTCCTCCCAACCATCTCCGGAAAGAAGCCAAGATCACTTGCTTTAGAACCCTTGAGCCTGTTCATTGAACCACTAGGATGAAGATGTTGTGTAACAACCTACATAGAACCTTTGAAACTTAACACTCAATAGCAAAATTAACTCTCATAAATTTCACTTTAGTGATCCCCTCATCGAATTTCTTTATTCTGACCTTTTAGTTTGCAGTAGTCACAAGGTTCATTCACTTGGAAAAGAATGTAGTGAGCCTCTTGTTCAATTCGATGGTATTTATAAGATTTCCTGTCTTTGGGCCAATTTTAAAATTAAATGAGCCACCTACTAAGTTCCTCCTCTTAGGGAACATGACCACAATTTTAGGGATTTTTCTTCCTGCAACAACTAGAAAGTGAAATTCTAGTGCTTCCACATGTCATTTATCCTTCTACAGCTACTCATTCCTCCTAGTGGGTCAGTGAACATTGTTTCAACAGTCTCCCTTCGATGATGTCTCTTCCTTTAATTATTTAAATAAAGAAAATATTCAATTACAGTCATCCTTGATCAACTTGGTCATAAAAAATTTACAATAACTTTTAGCATAATGTTTTATCAAAAAAATAAAAATTATTTATTTTTCTGTTCTAGGTGGGTTACAAACACCCCCCCTTCAGTTCAACATTGTCCTTGATGTTTCTAAATTTTATTCTGAGTCTTCCTGGAACATATTTGGATATGCCTCCCACATATGACTCTCCAATTCCCAGGTTTCTTCATTTGGACCGAGGTGTTTCCATTGCACCTTTACCTATCCAACATTGTGATTTTGGAGAAAAATTTCCCTCCTGTCGAGAATACAATTTGGTTCCACCTGAATAACATTCCAGTCAATCACATGAGTAACATCGTGTACATACTTTTTCAAAATGGAAATATGAAATACATTATGTATTATAATATTAGGTGACAAATCTAACTGATATGCCACTAGTCCAACTCTTTCCAATATTTTGAATGGTCCACAATACCTAGGTGCTAATTTAGTACAATTCCCCAACTTAAAGGATCTCTTTGTGGGTTTTACCTTGAAAAATACATGCTCACCTACTTGGAATTCTTTCTAAGTTCTTTTAAGGTCTGCATCACTCTTTTTTCTGTCCTGTACAATTTTAGATTGCCTTGTACATGTTTCACTGTTAGTTCCAGTTCTTTTAACAAGTCAGGTCCTAACATTAACCTGTAAACTGGATTACTCCATGAAATGGGAGTATTACATTTCCTACCATATAATATTTCAAAAGGACTAAGTTTAGTTGAATCTTGATAATGATTATTATATGCAAATTCGACTAAGTGCAGATAATATTCCCATTTCTTAGGATAGTCTCAAACATACATTCATAACATGTCTTCTAGAACTTGATTGACTCTTTCTGTTTGTCCATCCATTTGTGTATGATAAGCAGTATTGAAATTCAATTTACTATCTAGTCCTTTAAACAATGACTTCCAAAAACTACCAGTAAACTGAGGATATCTATAAAAAATTATTACCTTTGGAATTCCATGCAACTGAAAAATTTCTTTCATAAAGATATCAGCAATATTAGTAGCTTTATGAGTTGTTTTAACATGTATAAAATGTGTTTCCTTGATTAGTTTTTCTAGCACAATCATTATAGAATCATTTTGTTTCTTATTTTTAGGAAATTAGTTATAAAATCAAGATTGATAACTTCCCATTTCCAATTTGGAATTGGCAATGGTTGCAAAAGACCTACTGGGTGTTGATGCTCAGCTTTAACTTGCTGATATTCTATACACCTAGCTATATATTCAACAATTTCATTCTTCATATTAGGCCAGAAATAATCCTTCCTTAGCATCATTATCATATTTTGATAACCCGGGTGTCCAGAATAAGGAATTTTATGTACTTCATTTAAAATCAGCAATTTAATTTCTGGTATGTTAGGCACATAAAGTCTATTTTTATACAACATTAATCCTTTTCATTTACACTGTAATAAATTTTTACATTTTCAGATTCATTATTAGTTACCTTTTCTCTTAGATTTTGGTAATCCTTATCCATTGTTATCCCTTATTCCAACTTATCATCTAATTCTATTTTGTAGCTGCTAATGGTAGCTATAAAACTCATTCTTGCATTTTATGCTTAAGGCCTTAGCCACTTTGTTTTCCTTCCCTTTGACATGTTTGATCTCAAAATCATATTCGATAAGGAAGGCTAACCATCTAGCTTGCCTTGCATTCATATTTTTTTGATCGAACAAATATTTTAAGCTTATGTTATTAGACATTAGTAGAAATATTTTACCAATTAGATGATGGCACCACATTTTCAAAGCATGAATTATGGCAGCTAGCTCTAAATCATATGTTGCATAATTCTTTTCATGTGTTTTTAGCTTCCTTGATTCATAAGCTATTACATGACCTTCTTGTGTTAGTAGTCCACCCAATCCTTCATTGCATGCATCAATGCACACAACGAAATCCTTGACTGGATCTGTTATTTTTGTTATAGGTGTAGTAGTTAATAATTCTTTTAATTTATTAAAACTTTATTCACACTTTTGATCCCAGAAAAATCTTTTTCACTTTTTCTGCAAGGATGTTATGGGATTTGCGATCTTCGAGAATCCTTCTATGAATTTTTGGTAATAACTCACGATTCCCATGAATGATCGTACATATGTTACATCTTTGGGAACAAGCCATTCAATTATTGCTTTTATTTTATCTGGGTCTACTTATATTCCTTCCTTAGATATCACGTGACCTAGATAATGTATTTTATCTTTGTAGAACTCACATTTATTGAATTTTGCATACAGTTTATGTTCTCTCAGAACCTGTAGTATTATCTGCAAGTGTTCATCATGTTCTTCTTTCGTTTTTGAATAAATTAATATGTCATCTATGAAGAGGACTACAAATTTATCTAAGTATTTACTTAAGATAATATTCATTAAGCACATAAGAGTTGTTGTAGCATTCGTTAGCCCAAAGGGCATAACTACAAACTCATAGTGTCCGTATTGAGTTCTGAAAGTAGTTTTAAAAATGTCTTTGTCTTTAATTCTGACTTGATGATATCCAGATCTCAGGTCTATCTTTGAAAATATCATCATTCCACGTATCTGATCAAATATATCATCGAT
Organism: Pseudotsuga menziesii; assembly: GCA_001517045.1. Classification (NCBI taxonomy): domain Eukaryota; kingdom Viridiplantae; phylum Streptophyta; class Pinopsida; order Pinales; family Pinaceae; genus Pseudotsuga; species Pseudotsuga menziesii. Next base: position 570,592 of record LPNX010476114.1, read on the forward strand.
GCGGGGAAAATGATATATATTTTTAATTGTAATTTTGTTTATTTGACGATAGTATATACATAGACGTAATGTACCGTCTTTCTTTTTAACGAATAAGACAAGTGCTCCCCAAGGGGATACACTTGGTCTTATGTCATTCTTGTCTATCAGTTGTTGTATTTGTAAATTTATTTCATTAAGTTATAAATTTTTTTGATAAGGATACTTTGAATTAGGTACAACTACTGGTACTAACTCAATAGTATAGTCCATATCTTTCTTTGGAGGTAATCCTGGAATTTTTTCTGGGAAAACATCTGAGAAATATTGTAAGATTGGAATATCATCAAATTTCATCTTATCTTCTTTATCTATGTGTTCATTATTTATTAAATGTACAACAACAAATTTACATCATTTCCTTACAGCCTTTTTCATTTGTAATGCTGAGATTTGTCTAATATAAACTTTCCTAGGTATCCCTTTAACTGTAATTCTTTCTCCTTTACCATTTAAATAGGTACATTTTTTCTCAAAACAATTTAAAACTAATTGATTTCTTTCCAGCCAATCCATACCTATTAAAATGCCATAAGACCCTAACGGTAATACATTAAGCTTTACTTGAGTTTTGAACTGACTCATAAAAATTTCACAGCTTTCAACATAATTAACTACTTCTCTTTTGGTTCCTGTAGCTAACTGAACCAACCAAGACTTTTCAAACTTTTTCAAAGATAAATTGCATTTTTCTGTTATGCTAGGTGACACATAGCTTAAAATAACACTTGGGTCAATCAGAATAGAAACATGATGGTTTTGTATCATACCTTGTATTTCCACCATGGAGGTTTGATGATCATCATATCGATTCTCCAAGGCTGCATTAATTTTGGGCATTTCATTTTCTATGTTGCCAACAGTTTCTTCCTCCTAGATTTTATGCACATTTCTGAAGTTCCCCTTTTAGTTCGAACAATACTTTGCATAATGAGGTCCCTAGAATTCCCAGCACTTTACAGGTTCCTTATGTTCATTTTTTTTAACATAATCATTAGGCATGTGTCTACCTTTTGGCACTGTAGTGTTTTGCTGTGTTTTACCTTTAAAATCTCTTGATAAATATTCTTAGAGAAATTCTGAGAATTATTTTCGAAGCTTTTATTAGGATTAAAACCTTTTCTTTTTTGTTCAAAGTTACTGGTTCTCTTACTTTTCCAGTTGGGTATGTATTCTTTCTTATTCTTACTTTGTTTGTAACAGAAGTTAGCTTTTCTCATTTCCTCTTCAAGGTTCTTTGGATTATCAATTTCAATTATTTCCTTGAAGCTAGTAGGAAAGCATCTTATAAACATTTGTATCTTAGTCTTCTCGTCAATTATATATGATACATATCTTAATAAACTTAAAAATTTACTACTTAACTCTTTCATTGACATTGACCCTAGTTTAAGTTCATAAAACTCTTTATCTCTTTCTTCGTAATATTGTTCAGATAAAAATTTCCTTTTGAAGTATTTTTTAAAGACTCTCCAAGTTAAATATTTTTCTTTAAGGTTTTTAACTCTTTTTATGTCTTGCCACCAAATATCAGGCTTTCCGGTGAGGTTGTATATAGCCATCCATGCTTTCAGTCTATTGGAATAGTTATAAATCTGAAAGTACTTTTTCATACCTAATAACCAAGCCTCAGCTTCTTCACCCTTTTCCACTTCCCAGTTAAACATGGGAGATTTTATCTTTTTAAATTATCTTGAGACCTCTTCATAAGGTTTATACTTCCTCTTTCTAGGAACACGGTCACTTTCACTAGTGTATTTATACTTTGCTTTGTGTGACTTTACTTTAACTCCCAAAGAAGATTTACTTTCACTATCAAATTTTTTTAATTTCTTACCCTTGCGTTTGTATGATACTATTTCAAAATGAGTTTCATACTCCTTTCTTTTTATCTTTGCCTCCATTGTGTATTTTGTCTAATAATATCTGATTTAGTTCCTCCCAATATCTTAAAATTCTTTCATCATCTTCTTTTACAATTTGTAATTCAACTTTTAAATATTTCACTATTTGAAGTAGTTCTGAGGGTTGATTATTTAATTCCACATAAATATTATCTGGATTATTGTGATGGGATCCATCTTCAACATATGCTTCAACTCCTTCTGTTTCCTACAAAATACAAATTTATATTTATGTACATATTAGTAATTTTTGTTTCATGTTTGTATGTGAGTCAGCCAATAAGGCCTAGTGTTTGGAACTTGCTTTGATACCACATGTAACATCTCCAATTTTCATAATTTTTTTTTTTTAAATGGAGGTCTAACTATAAAATTAAATGATGCATACTATTCTTAAACTTGTGCTTAGTGATTTTTTCATAATCCTAATTCCTTCAGTGTGATAATTCTATAATGCGACTTATAGTTATAATGAATTATTATTTCAATTGTCATCAAGTCAAAGAATAAATACCATGTTCATTTATGTCATTTACCTTGGTGTAACTTACTGGTTATATTTTAGGTATTTTTTAATCATATGAATGATGTTTAGGAAAAGGGTTTATGGTATTACTTAGCTTAATATCTAAATCATAAACCATTTTCTTCATGCAGGTGATCTGAGGAGGGTTCTCGCCTTACCAAGGGCCATCTCCAAGTATTCTAAACTAAATCATACAAGGGGGACCCTATCTATACAAATCAACATAATTCTAACTAAACAACTACTATGTGCCTGTTTAAACCAAATGTTATAACATTCATAAGGCAAAGTGATGGTAAGAGATATTCGAGGAGTTAGAAACTATATAGTTTTTGGGGTTTTGGTTAAGTCAACACCGTGGCATTGAAAATACCATGTGATGACCTTATGACCTCTAGTTGGAGAGTAGAAAGGTCATGTAATAAACCCTAAAGGTTTATCTTGTCGTGTTTTTGGCTTTTGTTCAGCATTGTTTTTGCCTTGGCACTGTGTAAGAGCCGAAGCTTATGGCCTTTTGGCTCTCGGTGGTGGTTTGGTCATTGTATTGTAGGCCCTTGGCCTCTCCTTGGTTCACGATACTCCAAGCAATAAGGTGGTCAACCTTGGCATTAAAAATGTTTCTCGAGCTACATTGTTTGTTTGTAGTTTGTGTTTAAACTGCGGGCTTCTTTGGAGAGCCTTTGTCACCATTGTTACTTCCAGTAAGGTATGTCCTCTCAAATCAGTTTTCACGCTTCCATTTTCATTGATTTTCATGTTATTTATATATTTGACCTTGGTGAAAATGTTGTTGCAGGAGTTCAACATTTTGCAGTGGTTTCAACCATGGTGGTTGCAAAAGGGTAAGGCCATTCTCTACGAAGGAAGCCAGGATGTGGCTCTGGTAAGGCCTGTACTAGCATTCCTTTATCATTGTGGTTTGAGGCTCTATGACTCCACAGCTTTGGGCTTCTATGGTTCTGGAATTTGGAGTTTGTCTCTACATTTTCTTGTATTGAGCAAAAAATGGTAACCCTCCGGTGGTTTTCGACCTATGACATAAGATGCTAGTTTTTTTATTTTTATTAAAGATTGTGCTCCCTTTGACTGTGGAGTTTGAGGAGACTGTTTGTAATTCTTAGGTTATTTTTAGATTTTGAACTATTTACAGAGTCTTGTATATCAATTTTTTTTAAGTTGATACTAATGTATTCAGACATGAATGATTTATTCACTGTTTCGGTTAAGTATTGAAGCCGTAAGGTCCTTGCGTTTGACTGAAAAGGAAAATCAATTATTTAATTTTTAATTTATTGTTTTCTTGTGGATAGACCTACCCTTATAGAATTCAAACTCGTGTTCTATATATTAGTGGTTTATTTATACTTTGGCTACAAACTTTAACTGTGTGGATTTATAAAGTAAATTAAACCTCTCTTTTTCCTGAATATACTTCAACAGTATTTGATCTCAAGACCTATGTAAACTATATATTAGTAAACTTCTAATATAATTATATAGTTACTGTATCCTTAACTTATCGCTATAACACTTATTTAAATTAAAAAGTGATTAAGCCATCTAGCTAGACTGGGGTTTAAAGTTCATTAATTGGAATGAGTCTGTCAGCTAAGTTGTGAATATATATATATATATATATATATATATATATATATATATATATATAT
>LPNX010476114.1:584071-613331 GCA_001517045.1 Pseudotsuga menziesii
TTTAAGCCTTTTGGCTGAAAAGGAAGATTCCTTTGACTCTGATTCTAATGTTTCTTAAACAGGCAGAGAGTTGGAAGGAATAAATAATACTACTCTTCCTAAGTGAACCTATTTATAAGAAGTGATAAGTCATATAAAAAAGAGAGTGTTTCAGACTCAAGTTAGCAGCTTATTAATTTGCTTGAGAAATATATTAGTAAAACTAGAGCTAATGAATTTGTTGCTTACTTAACATAGGTTGTCATATTCTATAACTTTGATGAATGAAACTTAAAGGAAAATTGTATAATGATCTTAAAAAGAAGCTTTTATAATAACATAGGCAATTATCTACAGATTTGTTTTACAGAATAGTTACATTATTGTACAATTTCCATTAACTCTGAAAATACTATGGCATGTTTCATAAAACAATATATAGAATTATGATCTCTCTAAATTAAAACTGCTACTAGATTATAGAATCTATCAATATTCATAAAATTCAGGTATAGATATAAAATGACATCAAAGATAATAAATAAAACAGCTTAGAACCTGGATAATTGGAGAAGGGGGAACAAACACCGAAAGGAGACCGTTCCTCCCAACCGTCTCCTGAAAGTAGCCAAGATCACTTGCTTTAGGACCCACGAGCCTGTTCACTGAACCACTAGGATGAAGGTGTTGTGTAACAACCCACACAGAAACCTTTGCAACTTAGCACTCAATAGCAGACTTAACTCTCAGCAAGTTCACTTTAGTTATCCCCTCATCGAATTCCTTGTGTGCCTAAATTTTTAGTTTGCAGCAGTCACAAGGTTCATTCACTTGGAATAGAATGTAGTGAGCCTACTACTCAATTCGATGGTATTTATAATATTTTCTAGGTCTTTGGCTTAGTTTTGAAATTAAATGATCCAACTGCTCAGTTCCTCCTCTTAGGGAACATGGCCACAATTTTAGGAATTTTTCTTTGTGCAACAGCTAGAAAGTGAAATTCTAGTGCTGCCACTTGTCATTTATCCTTCTACAGCTGCTCATTCCTCCTAGTGGGCTCATTCCTCCTAGTGGGCCAATGAACACTCTTTCAACAATCTCCTTTGGATGATGTCTCTTCCTTTAATTATTTAAATAAATAAAATATTCAATTACAGTCATCCTTTACCAACTTGGTCATAAAAACTTTCCAATAACTTTTAGCATAATGTTTTCTCAAAAAAATAAAAAGAGAAGAACCATACTTAGGAACTTGTCCCAAGAACTAAGGCCCTGAATGTTATTATAACCAAATGGATTTTTAAAAACAAGTTTGATGAGCATGGTCATGTGAAAAGAAATAGGGCCAAGTTAGTATGCAAAGGATATACTCAAGTAGAAGGAGTTGACTTTGAAGAAACTTTTGCACCTGTGGCAAGAATTGAAGCCATTAGGATGTTTTTGGATTTTGCATGCTACAAGAACTTTAGAGTAGATCAGATGGATGTAAAATATGGTTTTCTTAATGGAGAAATTGAAGAATAAGTCTATGTTGAGAAACCTGAAGGTTTTCTCTTATCAGAAAATCGAAATTATGTTTTCAAACTCAAGAAGGAACTCTATGGTCTCAAACAAGCTCCAAGAGCATGGTTCTCAAGACTTGACAATTGTTTAAAGAAGAAAGGATATATAAGGGGGGCCATTGACAGTAATCTATACATAAAGTTTGGACACAAAAATATGATCATTATTGTAGTCTACATAGATGATATCATATTTGGAAGTGATCTACAAATTATGAGTGTAAAATTTTCTTCAAAAATGAAGAAGGAATTTGAAATGTCAATGTTATCATACCTAAAATTCTTTCTAGGTTTACAAGTATCTGAATCAGAAAAAGAGACCTTCATCTCTCAACCTAAGTATATCAAAGAGATTTTGAAAAAAATCAAAATGGAAAAATCCAAACCTGTTCATACTCCTATGGTCACTGGTTGTAAATTGATCAAGGATGATGAATCTTTAGAAGAATATCATACTATGTATAGGTCAACGATTGGTAGTTTATTATATGTAAAAACTACAAGACCATATGTAATGTAGGTTGTAGGTTTGGTTTCCATATTCCAATCAACCCCAAAAGAAACACACGTGGCTGCAATAAAAATAATTTTTAGATATCTAAAAGGTACTGTGGATTATGGATTATGGTATCCAAAAGGCAATAACTTCACTCTGAAAGTATTCACTAATGAATATTGGGCAGGAAGTATTGATCATAGGAAAATCCCTAGTGGATCAACATTCTACCTAGGAGATTGCTTGGTGTCATGGCTAAGAAAAAAATAGTCTTCCATTTCACTGTCTATAGCGGAGGCTGAGCATATTGCTATTGCATCATGTTATACACAAGTCATTTGGATGAAGCAAACAATGGAAGATTTACTTGTAAAATACGAGGACCCCATTTTTATACACTCTGACAATACAAGTGCGATAAACATATCAAAAAATCTTGTCATGCACTCTAAGACAAAGCACATACCAATAAAAAATCACTTTCTAAGAGATCAAGTGTCTCAAAAGGTGGTCAAATTGGAATATATTGATACTAAAGAACAAACTGCTGATATATTTACTAAGCCACTACCCAAAGAATAATTTGAGAATCTTAGATGTAATTTGGGAGTAATCTCCTTACTATGAATAAAACAGAGAAAAGGCAGTATGTCAGGGGGAGATATGTTGAAAGGGGTAGTTGTCAGAAGGAAACCTTTGTCATTGCTGTCAAAGGGGGAGAATGATTTAATGCTCCATCAATGCCAAAGGAGGGGGGGATTTTGAATTGAGTTGTCATTGAAGTCAAAAGGAGTTCAATAATGACAAAAAAAAAACAAATACATGATGGTAGGGAAAACTAAGTGTAAGACAAAGGAATAACAAAGGAAGCGATGACATGATGGCAGGAAAAGCGATGGCATATGTGATGAGGATGGAAAGAAACATGAGGGGATCCAACAAGGGGATCAAGTCTAATCGATATTTATAAATTGATCCTTTGATAAGTCTACGCAGATAAATGGAGTTGCAATCAGCTTATTTAGCAGAGGTTCGCTGACTCAGATTGTATCAAGAGAATAGATCAATTGTAGGAAAAAGATCCGCAAAGTAAATGTGCATGGAAAATAACATGCTGGGGTGCCAAAGTGAAGTTCTGTGTTTGATAACTGATCAAACTAACAAGGAGGATTCCACAAAGAGATCAACAACTCACAGTATTTGTGGAAGATGAATTGCGGAAACAATTTCGAGAAAAGTCGAAATGTAGACACGCAATCCGCAATGTGGAAGAAATCCACAATCTGGAATATGCAACTTGTAATTGTGGAAGGAATGAGTTCCAGAAAATTGCGGAAAGGTAGTTCAGAAAGACAATTGTGGAAAGGTAACTATCCACAATCCGCAATCTGCAATTTCAGGAAGTTAATTGCAAAAGGTAAAATGCAAAAAGGTATATTGCAGAGAGATTTTTGTAGAAAGGACGTTGTGGAAAGGAAACCGCAGAAGGCCGTGACTGTTAAATTTAAACAAAGATAAACATGACAAATAGAGAGGTAACTTCAAATTAGTTTTTTTGTTTGTGAAGAGTCATGATGAAGACACGTGGCTGTTAGATGAAGAGATATGTTTGAGGGTATTTAAACACTATTTTAAACTTTCAAATAAGTGTCTCTGTACATTCAATTGGAATATCCATTGGTGTAGAGAAATCAGAGATCGAATTAACATACAAGGGCAGTAGGGTGGTGCTAGGGAAGGCTATATTCCTGCAAGGGGGTCATAGCCTCCTTCCAGTTGTAGATAGTAAATAGGATGTCTTAGCATCCTTTTAGTAGTAGCTGATAAAACAGGTGGTCGTAGCCTTCTTCCAGTAGTTTATGGTAAATAGAGTGTAGTACCATCCGTGTCTATAGTAGCAGGAAAACACTATTTGTAAATATAATTTTGCAGTAATATGAAGTATTGGTGGTTTACCCAATTGGGATTCCACAATAAATTTTTGTTATGTGTGTTTTTGTTGATCATGTGTGTTGATAAATAAATTGAAAGTGGATTTGATTGTTAAAATTTATCAATACTGATTCACCCCCCCCTCTCAGTATTGTCCAATATTCCAACACATGGAAATCCATCCTGACCCTTCGTGCTGGGGACTCCCTTCCACCGCAAAAAATAAGAATCAAGGATTCATCGGAGAATCCAAGATCCATCAGGAAGTCAAACATTTCACCAAAGATACCATCAAAATTTTCATATACTCGTACTTTTTCATTTGACATTGAATCCCAGGATTAAAAACATATCCATTGGATCTTCTCATTAATTAAAAGAAATATTTCGTACAACCAACATGGATAGATCGACGGTTCCACCTAATATCCAATGAATGTGGCCTTAATGATAAGGTAGAATAAATCTAATGGTATTTTAATACCACATAAATACATCCGTTTACTGCCACATAAATATATCCAATTGATTCCTTTAACCTTTTCACCAATAATTTTCATGTCTTTCACTAATATTTTTTCTTGAAGAATATTTTCTACATAGCAAAGCTCCTGCACCCTATGAAACTTGAGCCACAAATAAGAATCATTATTCATAGAATGTGTTTACCTCCTCTTCTGGCTCCAACTGTGGGACGTGTGCTCGATCTGGTCTTTAAGGAAAGGAGAGGATACGAGAACACCAGAATCTCTGGTTTATATACCCTGCAAAAACATCTCAACATGACAAGAAAAACCTCAGTAGCACAAGTTTTATGAAAAACCAAATGAACCATTAAGATGATTTATTTAAACAAAATAGATGTAACTAACTAAAAGAAGCAAAGTTTTATTATATCTAAAAATAGAAATGTAGAAAGTAAATGCTCTCTTTCAAAGAGCTTATTTTCCTACTCTAAGCATGATATAAAAAGGGTTAAGTGTAATCAGAAATCCAATGTAACCACCTAAACATTTTATTGACATAAATTTTTTTTTCCTTGTCTTTGGTTACCATCCAAAGTAAGGATACTTTATTCAGAAAATGCAAACCTGCGTGATGATCCAGAAGGGGCGAGATGGATGGGAAATCATAGGCATGAATAATGTAGTCAAACTTCCTCCCAAACTGGTAAGTGCTTGCGCAGGCTGCTTCTATCCAAGACTAGATAGGGTTGATGTACAAATTGGAATGATGAGGCAGATTGAGTACACCATCACACTGATCATCAAGGCTTACCAGATGATAATTCACTGTATAAGCCCCAAGCAGCTCCAAGTCATGAGAAAACTCTATATGTGAAGATGATAGTTGAGATTGATATTCTAATAACTGCATCACATCCATCTTTTCACAAAACTGCTTCTCCATATCTTCATTACTGATACCCTTGTGCGGCTCTGCATGATATGACTCTGAATGATCATATAAGAGTTTTGAATGCTGCTTTTCCATACTAGGATTTTCCAAGGTCTCCAGATTCATGCTTCCCTCTATGGAATTATAGTAGATTGGACTTCCACAAATCTCTAAATAGACACTCCCCTCGCTGGGTATAGCATAGATAGGATTCTTAAAAAGATATCCACAAAAATCCCAATAGTCATCACCATCATCTATGTTAAATGTGATGGATTCCCCATTGCTGATATCAGGTTATGATATTGAGTTCTCTTTGTGTTCATTACTGATATTGATATATGTATCAGACTGATAATGTACATAAACTGCATGCTCCTTTTTCATATCAAAGTTTCCCAAGGCCACATGGTCCATGCTCTCTTCTTTAGATATGTCATAGACAGAAAAATCAACAAAACCATCAAAATTTTCTAGTTCATTATTTTCCTCTTTATTCATGTCATAGACTAGATTTTCCATGAATGTCTAGGACTCCTCATCAACATCTTTGTTGGGGATAAGGGATTCTTCGTCACTTGTATCATGCTCCAAGCTATACTTGTCCTCATTTTCATACTCATCTTCTTCAGAGAAAAGGTCACAAGGTAGTAGACCTTCCAGACTGTCATCATTATAAGGAGAACACATAGGAGTCCCATTATGTATATTACAGTTTTCATCATAAGTTTCACTATAAGATTCTGCAATGGTTTCATCCTCAGTCTTGTACTGTTTGGATGGTGACAAAGGGTAGGCCTGGCCTACCATGTATATATGATCAGGCTCGCTTGAATTTGTTTCCTGATTACTAACCTCAGGAAGTCCATGTTCCATGACATGATTCACAACATAACAAGTGCTTTCTGGGTGGAATTGATGACAAGGTCTACACCATGGAATTACTTCATCTACCAGGTTAGTTGAGTCTAACTGGTTTGGAATCCTAAGCTCTTGCTGACGAAACTTCTTTTGATACACTTGATTCTGTTTTGGCTGAAAATTCCTAGGTCCATTATTTCTTTCCAGTGTGGTTATTCTGTTCTGGATTTTATTCATTTGCACATATTGGTTTGTCATGAATTGGTCCTGACTAGTCATCACTTTTTCAAACATGCTAGCTATCTTTTCCATGGGGTCTTTAGAGGTTCCCTTTTCTTCTGATTCAAAGGCTTTTCCCTTTTCTTCATTGTATGAAGTGTTTCCCCTAGTGTAACCCAGAATGTTGGACTTACCCGAAGATTGCATATTCCTTTCTATTTTCTCGGCTAGATCTTGAGCAGTTTTTAGATCGACCGGATATTTATCCCTTAATTGGTATCTCAAATCACCAGTGAAAGCTTCGATGTAATATATCAAGATGGAGGCATCGCTTGGCTTGATGTCTCTAGGGAGGTCCGCAACCACACACCTGAACTTAGTATTAAATTCATCCATGGTTTCACTCTCCATATTCTTTATATTATGAAGGGAAGCAAGCAAATGTCTTGGTTCTTTCTTTTCCTCCCATCTCTTCTTAAAACCTGCTAGGAATTCATTAAGGGTTTTATATGAATCATCACCAAGGTTTTCATACCATTCCGCAGCATCATCCTCTAAGGATAAAGCAAAGAGCTTCATTTTGATATCTTCATGGTTAGAGGCAACATTATCACAGTAACTGACTAGGTGCCTTTCAAAATTTTGGAGTTGAGTCCTGGCAGTGGTAGCATTATTTCCCTCAAATCGGGGGAGCTTCTTGATAGCATCTTTCCGAATGTTATGAGGAGCACCTGCTATCTGAGAAAAGTCAAGGGGTTTGTAAAATTCCATCATTTCTTGAGATTAGTGAACATGACTCTCTAAAAATATGTGATGGATATCTGAGATGGATTGGTCTCCTAAATCCTCAAGGTTTCTATGAGAAGTTTACCTATTCAATCTTTCCCTAATAAACCTTTCGGGATCAGGGAGAGGATTGAATAATTGTCGACGATTTCTTCGGGTAGAAATTATTGAAGGGATGTTAGACAGTGGAGTCGCCAGATGGATCAAGTTTTAATTTTTATGTTTTTTAAAGACTAGATCAATCAAAAGTTTTTTTTATCTTTTTAGTTGTTTAGAAAAAAGTTAAGCTAAGTCGTACTCGGGAATAAAAAGATTTATCCCCGGCAACGGTGCCAAAAAGTGTTTCCGCCTTTTCACACACCTGGATCACGTGGCAGAAATATTCAAGCCACTCGGTGTGTCCTTGGGGGTAAGTCTTGAGTCAAGGCTATCACCTTGTTCTTGACTCCTCTGTTTAGGCTCAACTCCTAATGAAGCCAAGGGGGGTAGACCCTATTAAGTTACTAAGGATGATTTCTTAGTGTGGTGATGTTAAACTGAATCAGTTATTTAGGAGTTTGAATATTTTAACTATAAACAATCAAGATGACAAGATACGAAGATACACATGAAAGCACAAAGTTGATACACAATATATATATGAAGCAAAAAAGACCAGTGCCTTAAAAATGGAGTCAAAAGAGATCAGTGTGCTTGCATGTGTTTGGAATAAATGTTTTGCGATTGCATCTTGGTATGTTTTAAGTTAAAAATGAAGTATGAATTGATTAAATTAGGCTAAAGGGGGACTCCAGATATACCCGAGAGTACTTGGAGTATGTCCAAAACAAAACCTATACGGCTACCCGCAAGGAATATGTGGGCTGAAATGGAGTCTCTGGGACTGTGTTCGTAACGCACCCGTTAGGGTGTGACAGAGATCGGCACCCCGAGGTCACTTTTCAGTAGGTTCCCACTTCCTTTGGGTATTTTTCCACCGTAAAGGTTTGATCGAGGTGTTGGATTTTTACCTGATGGTTTGTTAATTGGGGAGGGTGAGTCCTAATTATGCTAGTCACCCAAGTGCTTTTGATACAGCTTGACTGATCGAATGAACCACAGCCAAGTGCAGAGCATACACACTGGAGTCTTGTAAATTTTAATAAGTTATTAAGAGATGTGTTCTTGTTTAAAAGAAAATCCCCCAAGAACCTCTTTCGATCCAAGTGGATCTCAATCGGGGAATCAAGGAGGGGTTAATTTTAAAGCTGCTGATAAACAAATGATAGAAAAAATAAAACAACTACACAAATATGGTTTTCTGATTAATCCTACCACGAATCTCTTTCCCCTTTCGGGTCACTCGAGAAATCGTGGGGTAAGTATTATGATTACTTTTGAAAGTAAGATATGGAATTTGGAATTAACAACAAGATCAAATATACTACCCTACAAATCAGATCAATTCTAGTAAAAGGAAATAAGCAGAAAACGATGAAAATGGCACCGACGCGAATCCCCCGAGGGGGGATGGGGAAAGGGCTCGAAAGAGCCTATTCAAAGGATGATTTTATTACAGAGGTTACAACATCAAAGCACTGATAAAATAGATATTTATTGGTCCTTATACAGGATGAAACCAAGATATTACAGTTTATGCAAAAAAAATTACAAATTATGTGACAAAAGAGAGACCCCTGGGGGGATTTGAGCGCTCCAAAAGCCACTTTGGATAGCAGCTTCCTTTATTCTCTATCAGACCTGCTAAATGAAAGCGAGTGAATTAGAATAACAAATTACCCAAAGCACTTTAAGAGTGCCTTTGGGTCAGCCTACTTTATCTCAAAAATTTAATGAAATTAAACTAGCTAAACCGACGAAAAAGGAACCAAGGAAAGCAAGCTTGCCTTGGGATCTTGGCTTGCTGTTTGTGCAGCCAATTAAAAGCACTGATTGCAGAATATTGAAATTATTGAACAGCAAATGAAACTACCTTAACAGCAAGCTATGAATTTTTCAGTAAACTACTTGCGAAACTAAGGCAATTTAGCTAGATCTCTTGAATTTGAACTTTATGCGCACAATGAAACTAAGATATAGAAATTTAAAGGGATATTGATAATTATATATATGTATGCTTTTCTTTATGAGATAGATCATATTTAAAAAGAAACCTTAAAGTAACAGTTTGAGGAAAGTTTAATAATTTTTAAAGGAGGAAGAGAGAGAAAGAGTGTTTGAAGCCTGGGAATGTTGGGATTTGGATTCTTCTTTGGTGGAACACCGAGGGACTATGTCATTCATAAGATACTGAATATGAGGAAGATTCAAACCAGCTCAACCTATTCTACCAGCGAGATCACCTGCAACTTGAAAACCCTTGCACAAACAGAGGGTTAAAACATAGGTGCTGCTGAAAGAGATGATTGGAAAGCATGCAGTTAAACTTAAAATACATACAAATCCAATAGATCTAGAACAAGCAGCAGTAAGAGCATAAATCAAACTAGAATAAAATCTTACCCTAACAGGAGGGATCTCTCTCCTTCAAGGCCAACAATTAACCAGCAAAGCAATGATAAACAAAAGCAGATTATACCTCATAAGCATTTGAAAATCAACATCCACACATGAAGAGCATTACACCATAGATCTTGCCTCCAAAGCTTCTTTATTCCAGAATGAAAAAACAATAAAGTACAAGAGCAACAACACCTCAATCCAGTTCTAACTCTCTTGGAAGAGGAGGCTGTGCCTGGATATATACAATTTGCAGGCCATCTAGCCCAGGGGGGGCACAATTACTCATGGAATCAAGTGAAATCAACTGATGGAGAGTCCATCAATGCCTGATCTGTGTCTAGCTGAGCCAGATCTGAGTCTCACTGAGTGCAATTGTCAATCGGGGGGCTGATCTGACTGACACCTCAACCTGTTGACTGAAGAATCCACCAAAAATCATCCATTTGAGCCAAAAACGTGTTTAGGAGAGAGGGAGGGCGAAATTCCTCATAAAGGATGCTCAAGATCAACTCTGGATCTGATTTGATCACCTCCTTTAGTCAAGGATTTGTCAAATCCAGTCAATCTGCTTCAGATCTGACTGATTTCAATCAAATCGGCTGAGAATCCATTGATTTATGATTTTGGATTTGCTCCATTATTCATCAATTTATTAATTAAAATAATCAATAATTGATTTTTGGGGCTTTCTGACCTGAGTGATGGAAAATCACTCAAAACTAGGAAACAGTGGGTCCATGGGTTTACATGGTGCTCTTAGCTTGAAAATGAGCACCTACACGACTGAAACTGATTATTTGGCCCACTTTTATTACAAAATCAATTTTTCCAATTAAACTATTAAAAAATAGCCTAAGTTTTGGAAAAATTAAATTTTAATAAAAAACACTGAAAAAACTAAAAAATTGAAAAAATGAAAAACACCTAGGGGGACTTAGACATGTTCATATGACTCAAAATGATGTCTAGCATGTTTATACATTGACACATAGACTCTAATAACCTCAATAGGCCTAAATGCCAAGCCAACCACCCCAACTTTGGAGCTATGGAGTGAAAAACTCAGAAATTATTAGTCGTTTGTTCAACAACCAATAATAACCAAGGGAAAAAACACCCTGGGCTGATCGGATTGACAAATAAAGTCTAAGAGACCGAGTCTTTTACAGACAATATCATGCTAGAACATTTATTACAATTCCCTCATGGGGTATGAACGTGTGATATAGTACAACAAGCACTTCCCAGAAGTACTTCCAAAGGTCTTTTTGAAGTCCGAACAAGTTAGCCCTGTCTGGTTCACCGAGCTCACTTGATAAAAACCACTAAGTACAACTTAGGTGGTAACAAGCCACAAATAAGAATCATTATTCATAGAATGCGCTTACCTCCTCCATTTGATCTAGGTAAGTTGTTAATACCCCCCTCTAAATCTAACGAATTTCTTTGTGATTCATTCGATTTCCCTTTGCATACCCTCTGCATACATGCTTTGTTTCCTCATCCTAAAAACACATCATGACTAGAAAGAATAAAGTTGTTTCTAGAAGCTCAATTTCCCTAGATGCATATGTTAGGTCTTATACCAGTGATATTTCCTCATTCAAGGGCCCTACTTTTGTTAATGAATCGGTCTCAATAGCTACTGCCATAACCAATAAATATACTCCCAAGCATCTTATTGGAGCCTCTTATGTAATATTATTTTCCCCTAATTCCTAGAGAAATATCCTTTAGATCTAGCTCAACACCTGGTTGCTGAAATGTTCTGATTCCCTAAATTTGTCTAGCTTTGTGCTAAGAATTTCAATCTTGTCACGCCTTTCGTTACCACTGATGATGGTCAAATCATGTGTTTTACATCACTAGGGATTCCATTTCGTAGATGTTAGGAGCCACATCAAGGAAGGAGGTTTTATCGCATGAAGTGCAAATGACGAGGTATAGAAAAATGAATCAAGCTAGCGGGACTAAGTTTTTTTCACCTCAATTGCAATCAAGGAAGGGAAGAAGTCCCTTCCACTCCTTAGGGGTTTAAATTTTTTCATGTATGGACACAAGAGTTCATCACCGCATTTATCTTCATCTTGGGCCAAGACATCGATGAGGAGATAAATCAGGGAATGGTGTCCCTCATTGATATGTTCAATTACCACAACACACCCCATTTTAATTTCCTTGAAACTGTAGTTGTTGTAATGCAAGCCTAGTTGGAAT
Organism: Pseudotsuga menziesii; assembly: GCA_001517045.1. NCBI lineage: Eukaryota > Viridiplantae > Streptophyta > Pinopsida > Pinales > Pinaceae > Pseudotsuga > Pseudotsuga menziesii. The sequence goes on from LPNX010476114.1 coordinate 596,024, forward strand.
ACTTCCATACCAAAGGGGTATTCGGGTACCCCTCTTACCTAGATACTTGCCAATTTTCTATCAACATTAGCACTTCAAGGTATTGGGTCTCTAGAAAAACTAGAGTGAAAATACAAATAGGGTTTTTGACTAGATTCCATGGGTCAAGAAGGGATAGGAGGATGCCACATGGTTTCATTTGTGACGTAATTCATGTATAGGGCCTTCTAATTGATAACAAGGAAAGATCCTAAAAGTATTTCCATACTAAATTGGACTTAGATACGATTGAGAGAACTAGTAAGAAGAGGTGACTAGTACTTGGGTCTATATTATATTATGATCAGACTGTATGGGATAAGTTTACCTCTTGTTGAAAAGAAGTAAAAGTATATGCATCCACATGAGTGGAAGACTCCCCAATTCACCCTTGACATTAGAGATGCCAACAGAAGATGACGTGTTAATGAAATAGGGATAAAAGATTATTTTTTACAATAAATACCTCCAAGACACATCCTCAATGGTTGTATACAAAAAGAAGGTGGAGGCGATGTAGGTTAAAAATCATTTTTTGAATTCCATACTAAAAATACTAGAAAATGAGAATACCATGCTACAAAATATGGTAGTGAATATGGGTAATGGGACCCATGATGCAACAAAGGTCATTTCCATGTTGGCTGTAATGGACAATTGAATAAAATATATGGATAATTCACACATGACACAATCTCTCCCATTTACACAATAGATGGTTGAAGACCAGCAAAATATCAACAATGAGCTCAAAGTTTTTAGAAAAGAAAAATCATCCTTGTTAGATCATAAGATTATCAATTAAAAAGGAATAAAGGATCTTGGGGAAGAAAAGAGTTTAGCTAAGGATATGAGTTTCCAATTAGATGATACCAATAATAAAATTGACACTTTAAGGTATAAACTCATAGATGCAAGGAGAGAATAAAATACAGTCCCCTCCAACAACTAGCCAATGATACATGGAGGGACACTGTCCATATTGGAGAAAAGTATTGAGCACCTGGAGTGTATAAAATGGAAGACTAAGGTTGCAAACAATTTAAGAAAAATTGTAGAAATAGAAAACTTGGTTGATAAAAGGAAATATGATTTTAATCTCCGAGTAGAAAATCTCATCAACTTCGAGAAAAACGTGCATGAGATGAGAAAAAGGAATTATTGTACTTGAAGGATATGTGAATGAATGGAAAATTAGAAAGAACGAGGCATTAATAGAGGCTAGAATGGTAAAAATGTTGTCATAAGACAAGAGGATAATGTGGGAAGAAGTGGTAAACAATTCCCGTTTAATAAGAAACCAGGATGCAATTCTTTTTATACTTCGATGTTGTGTATCGAGAGGTTGAGAAATACTTACAATGAATCAAGAGAGTATTCAAAGAAAATATCAAACTACCAAAGTAGCAAGGATGGTGGTAAATTCTTTAACTCCTGATCAACAGGGAGCACTAATTATTAATGATAGAATATCTACCCATATGGATATATAAAATTTCCTAACAAATTCAATAGTTTATATACTATTAGAAATTAAATTAAGGAATCATAAAGGCTAATGTTTCCCTCTTTTACAACAATCAATAGTATGATCAGGAGTTGTCTCCCATGCCCATGGAACTCTAATATTAGGTTACATCGTATTGTAGTTCACACCAAGATGATACCTGAATCCATGTCTAGGATTATTCTGGTACTGAATAAATTAACTATTCCAACAACTAATGAGGTTCTAAATCAATTGAGGCCATATACCAACATGGTGGCATTGATGAAAACTCTAACTCAAAATTTAGGAGACACTGATTATACTCCTTAGTTAGAACTAGATAAATCATTCAAAATATTTAGAGGGATAAGCGGGGTAAGTCATTAGGTGTAATATCCTCTAGTTTATCCCTTGAACATATTATTGTTGTTTTTATTATGTACATACTGGAACAAGGTGCCTTGACTATGTTTTGCACATTATTATTATTTTTATTATGTTGAACTTATAAAATAATTAATAAAATAAAAACAACCGGATGACCAATGCAATGAAAGAGAGTATGAGGAACCATGTTGTTACAAGAAAGGGGTTGTGGAAAAGTGTTTACCTATGTGTGGTGAGCATATTTTGATGTTCTACACCCTTTTTGTGGACTTGGTGGACCCTCTTGGTCATGTACCCTCATGTGTTATGTTACTCTTTGGTTTTATTTACCTTGAGATTATTTTTTATTTGAGTATTGGAGTCCCCCTCTCACCTAGTGCGCTATCATGAGTTGTATTAGTGTGCCTCTTGGTGTATCAACTTGATGTGTAACTCATATTTTTGGAATGTAACTCTCATGCTTGTGTCCCTCTCTCTCCTAGTTTGAATTGATTATGAAGGAATTCATTTTTCTTGTGTTGAAGGTCACTCTTGTGTGTTGGTTCATGCATTTTCTCTTGGACGTTTGTTTGGCACTTGTGGTTTTGAATTTGCTATTATTCGTATGAGATCCTTGTTGAGCTTGTGCCCAAGATGAGTTACTCTAGAGCCACTATTATTTTTCTTGGATCCACTGTGATTTCCCTAGATTGGAAGTGCTACTTGCCATTGGGTTGTGGTTGGACTGTTGTCATGGAGCCACTAGAATTGACCTAGAGTGGAAGTAGAGGCCATACTTTCCATTGGGTTTTGGTTGGAATGATTTCTTGAGATAATTTGTGGTTGAGTGTGCCCTTTCTTGTGGCATCATGGTTTCGGATCGGGGGTGACCATTGAAAAGTGAGTTTTGTTTTACATTGTGTTTATGACTGGGTGGAGCGTGGAACGATCGAATCCAGTTGCGTATTTGGAAAATATAAGTGATTTATATCATGTTTATTTAATTTATCAGGATTTGATAAGATTTATTTATGTATGCACATGAAATGTTTGATGAAACATATGAGCTATTTGTGGAATAAATTTCTCGCAGAATTCAATCTATTTATGCAAGTAAATTTTGTGAAAGACTTGGAAACTAGTTTTTGGGATTTTGTGCAAACATTGTTTGAGGAAATGATTATTGTTAGAATATTATAAACCCAATCAATAATTAGAATAAAAAATATTAATCATTTCTAGTTAATTTCCTATTCACTAGCGTAGATAGTTGGAATTCACTTTCACCACTTGGTCAATACTTGCCACTTGGGCTTGGGTGGCCCGGGAGATAGGGGACACGCAATGGATTGTAGGAGGATACTTCAACCTAATAACCTTATTAGTGGAAAAAAGGGGAAGAATAATTATGGGAGCAATGAACAAATCCTTCAGGGGTTTTATAGAGGAGAATCAACTAGTGAATGTGGAAACTAGGAATGGATGGTTTACCCAAAATAATATGAGAGGGGGATAGCATCATGTATCCTACATACTTGATATATTATTGTTTTCATAAGATATAGTTAATCGAGGGGGGGGTGATTTGCTTCTATGGTCCTCCCAATAGTTGGTTTTGAAGATTGACCAATGTGCCTATGTTGCTATGGAGTGACATCGATGAACAAAAGGTCCTCCAAATTTGAACAATTTTGGCTTGAACATAATGATTTAAAATAATTAGTTCATTAATTGCGGAAGGAAATTCAGCCCCCAATGGGATCAAGGATGTATCAGTTCCAACAAAAACTAAAATATATAAAAGAAAAGATCCATACATGGAACAAAGAAAAGTTTGGGAACATCTTCCAAGGAAAAAAATCCTTGATTGAGCAATTAGAAGAAATACAAAAGGAAGGGATGGAAAATGGATATGATGAGGATCTAAATACTAGGGAGAACAATACCCTCGATTAACTAAACACATGGAGAGTTAGGAGTAAATTTATTGGAAACATAAATAAAGGAATCTATGGCTCCAAGATGGGGAATGTAATACTAAATTCTTCCACCAACCAGTCATCCAAAATAGACAAACGAATAGGATCAATAAGCTGAAAAAAATAATGGGAAACATGTAGAGAGTAGGGGGGGATAGAGGAGGAAATACTCATATACTTCAGTAAAATCATGGAATAACATAGAGATGACTACTCATAGGACATCGCAAGGATAACTCAATATATTCCCTCCCTCATATCCAAGAGTCAAAATGAGCTCTTAAAGATCCTAGTGGTGATGAGAAAGGTGGAGGAATTTATTTCACCACTTATGGGATCTCATCAAGGAATAAGTTGAAGACAGTGGAATATTCTAGGAGATCCAAGGGAGTGTTGAAACCATTCAATGCAACATTCTTAACTCTCATCCCCAAAATCGAAGGAGTTGAATCTCTAGGTAAGTTTTGACATATATCCCTATGTAATGTTATCTATAAAATCATCACCAAGGTCATAGCCAATATATTAAAACCGCTCCTCCCAAATATTGTATCCCTGGAGAAATTTTTATTCATGGAGGGACTACAAATCCTTGACGGAGTCATCTTGTTCCATGAGGTCGTACACTCCTTAAAGACAAAAATGAAGTTGAGAGTGCTCTTAAATTTGGACATCTCAAAAGCTTCTGATAATCTAAACTGGTAATTTATGCAAGAAATGCTAAAGGCCTATGGCTTCTTCTAGGATTGGATTGAGTGTATTATGAATATGACATCATCAAATTTAATCTCGATCCTCCTCAATGGGTCACCCACGAAGCCGTTTAGTCCATCGAAAGGAATAAGCCAGGGGGGACTATCCCCTTTCCTATTTATCTTAATGTCAGAAGGTCTTAGTAGGAAGATGAAAAACATGGTTGAAAGTGGTGAAATAAAAGGCCTAAGCCTGCATACTGGAGACAATAAACAAATCCATCAACAATTTGTAGATGACGCTATGCTAATGGGCCACTCGTCGTTTCAAGAAACCAAGTAATTCAAAAAATGTATGAATTTTTTTCAAAATCCTTAGGTTTGGAGATCAACAAGGAAAAGTCACAATTTTCTTCTTTAACACCCCCAAAATCAGCCAAAGGAACATAACACAAATTTTAGGATTCCAATAGAGGTCCCTTCCATCCAAATACTTAGGTTCCCCGCTAGCACAAGGAGTCGTCAGGAGGATCTCATGGGTTGATCTCCTAGATCGAATGAGAAGAAGACTCTTGAATTGGGTCCTATGTCCACTCAACCTTGTGATTAGGATGAACCGTATCAAATTAGTACTTCAAGCCATGTCGATATACATGTTTTAGTTATGGCATCCCCTAAGACTGTCCTAAAAGAAATAAGAATCCTCCAGAGTCAGTATTTATGGGGAGGCACGCTAGAATTTTTTTTTTTGTCCTTGGTCAACTAGCGAAAGTTGTGCCAGCCAAAATTTTAGGGTGGTCTAGGACTAAGAGACATAAAAAAGAATAATGAAGTTTTGGGAGCTTAAAATTGGTGGGGATGGGTCACCCACAATTAAAAATTTTGGGAAATTATTTGGCACATTAAGTATGCCCAAAATAGATCAAAACAAGATTTAATATATTTCAACGAGGAAACACCATGCTTGCACATATGGAAGACCTCTCTACATAGCATGAGAATTATTCGAGATCATATTTTCTAGGAAATCAGGGATGGGGATTCAGATGAATTTTGGAGGGATTTGTGGCAATAGTTTCCAAATCTCTTCGTCCAGATAGAAGGTCTAATTTTCCATAACAGATGCTTGGAGTTAGGGATTACAAAGGTTAATCATTTCTGGTAGCAGAACAAGGGAGAAGAAAATTATCAAGAACGGAACTCTTCAGAATGGTGGAATCAACAATTCCCAAAAGATGAGGTGCCTAGGATTTTGGACGCTATCCAGGAGAGATGCATCAGTATCCAATATAGGACAAATAAGCTTATATGGAGTTACAAAACAAAGGGATTATTCGACACTAAGGAGGCCTATGAGCTATGGATTTGAAACTGGGACACCCCCATGCAAGAAGTTTGGGAAAAAAATCAAAGGCCAATCCTTGGCCCAAAGTTACAACCTTCGTTTGGAAAGTAATGCATTGGTGATTTCTTACTAGAGAAAACATCAAGAAAAGAGGCATGGTGGGACCTTCACAATGCTCAATGTGCATGATGGAGGAAATAATGGACCACATGCTAGAGGAATTCTCATTTGCATCATACCTTTGGGAGAAAGAGGAGTAGATATTTCGATGCTCCAATCACATCAGGAACCTTCCAGACCAAACCATTAGGGATTGGGATTGGAAGGAATTTCAAAATCCCATCATCAATTATATATGGTGCATGTTCCCAGGGTTTCTTATGTGGAGAATACAAAAGGAACACAATAAGCAAATTTTCCAAAATGAGAATACTGCTCCAAGAGATATCTGGACCAAGGTGGAGCACCACATTTAGGAGACCATTAGAGTTATTCAATGAAATGAAAAGTATTGGGAGGTAAATTACCTATACAAAATAATTTTAGTCAGATGGAGTGTGGCTTGATCAGACTAGGGTCTAATGGTAAGAAAATATAAATCTTCCCTTCCAACAATCCCGACCTTCTGGTCCCTGTTAACAACAAAAAATGTTCACCTAGATCTCTATGGTCCAAACCATAATTATAAATCATTATCCCACCATTATTTCCTCCTTTTTGACCTTCACAACTAAAATTACACCAAATATGGTCCAAAACATTATTATTCCTTCCCCCGTAAATGAGGGGAAGTTGAGCATTTATTGTGACTTATCCCCACTCTCTCCAAAAAGGAACAAAAACCCCTAAAATGAGAATGGGTCAAAAACCATAGACAAATACCATGCACAATAAAATATCATGGGTCAAAAAAACTTGGATCATCCTATAAATACATTGTGAAGGTTTCCCCAAAAACACTTTTTAGTCACATTCCTACACTTTTTGGTCATTCCAGAAACTTTTCACCTTTCTCCATTGTTCTCATATTTTACCATATTATTCTCACGATGTATGTTGAGATTGCTCCATACCCACTTGGATCCATTCCACATTTTGTGACAACCACAAGTGGAGAATATTGGAGAACCAAGCAGTGGAGCCAGTGGACCATTTCCTCAAATGGCTACAGTGGCCCATATTGAAAGGTATGCTTTTTCTTGTTTTTATTAGTTACAAAAAATATGCAAAATAATAAAAAATATTTTTATTGTTACTGCTTATTATTGCAAGTCGAGGTTGAGAAATCCCTCGCACCATGAACTATACCCTATGATCTGACTGATCTAGGGTAGGTTCTTTTTCACATAGTAGGGGAGAAATTCCCACTACAGTTTTTGTGACATCATTTTCTTGATCCGCATGGATGTATGTTTTTGCAAGTGTTTCTATTAGTTTATCCTATGTGGGTACCTTCAATCGTCACAAATATGACCCCCCTGCTGCGGATTTGAACTAGTCCTAGCATAGTGCCTTCCCCCACATCCTAAGCTGAAATCCTTTTTCTGAAAAAAGCCTCAATTTCATATGGATCACACCTATTCGATAGAAAGCTGTGACCAGGTCGAACCTTTTTCCCAATAGGTGCGACCTAGGTTGCACCTTCTACCCCAATAAGTGCAACCTGGACCAAAAATTCAAATCGCACTTGTCCAGGATCTTGTAGCGATCCTAGTCACTACTATGACCCAGTTTTGGTGACCTGTCATGCATAAACCCATATTTTGTGTGACCTAAAACTTTCTGCTGATTTTCTGTCTTGATCATGACTATTTTATAGTTCTGTGTGACCCTGATCGCACTTATGCCACCAACAAGTGCGACCTGCTGTTTTTCAGTGCTTTTCGTGTTATATTTTTATCATTTAATAAATATGATGTAGGAAATTATCTAAGAGAATAACTTTACCAATAATAATCACAAGAGAAAAGAGACACAAATATTTTTCCTCAGGGAAACCATAAAGGACAAAACCCCACAACTTCCTCAAAGATAGAATGAGCACCAATAACAACAATAAAAACCAAAGATACAAAGATGATCTCCAATCATTGTTCTCTCTCTCACTTGTGTGAGATACTCCTCTCTCACTCATGCACTACTTTTGAGTGAGTGTGTGTTTCAAATAGAGAGTCTCACTCTCTATTTATACTTTTTTTTCCACTTGACAATTACTCTACAGGGCCGACTTCACTAGGAGAGTCTAATAACCCTAATATGACTCAAATGTGGGGTCTATTGCCCCAAATTACAATGGAGGGTTAACCTCAATGAATTTACATGACTTTATTATATTAGTGACTCTCCCAATTAGAGGAACAAACATCTCCATTGGAGTACAATGAAATACAATAAGAAATATACAAGTGAATACATTTCAAAGTTACAAATACATCAACTCTCAACTAGGAAGGTATTCTCTTAACACAGTTCATCAGCACAAGTATTCATCACTGGATCATCATCAAAGCTGGATCATCATCAAAGTTGAATCATCATCATCACTACTACCTCTATCTTGAACAAATAGTGATATCTTGCAAATCTACTCGTCATAGGAAGTTCTACACAACCACCCCCTTTTCATGTTGGATGTAGGCCTATCCTCCATGTAGGTATTTATCTATAGTTCCATCCCTTTTTCATGATGGATGTAGGTCTCAACACTTATATTCGACCATGGGAGTCCCATCTTGCCACCATGTCGAAAAGGCTCAGCAGTTACATTCGACCATGGGAGGCCTAGACTGCCACCATGTCAGAAAGGCTCAGCACTTATATCTGACCATGGGAGGCCTAGCCTGCCACCATGTCATAAAGGCTTAGCACTTACATCTCACCATGGGAGGCCTAGCCTACCACCATGTCAGAAAGGGTCAACACTTACATCTTAGCATGGGAGGCCCAACCTTCCACCATGTTAGAAAGTCTCAGCACTTACACATCCACCGGCATGGTATGACACACCTAATACCATATGGGGAAAGGAAATTCACTTACACCTGACCATGGGAGGACCAACCTACCACCATGTCAGAAAGAATCATCACTTACATCTAACCATGGGAGGCCCAACCTGCCACCATGTCAAAAAGTATCTGCATATTCCAGAATCATCAGTTCCCTTTGGAAGGAACCTCGATCTAACGAACACCAAGATTCTCTCTGAAGTACTCAAAATTCACTCTGGCTAATGTCTTGGTCAACACATCAGCTATCTTCTTGTCTGTCACAACATACTGGGGCTTCACTACTCCTCTCTACAACATATCCCTAATATAGTGATACTTGATCTCAATATGCTTCGACTTGTCATGGAACACTGGGTTCTTCGACAACTTCACAAAACTCTGGTTGTCGCAAGATATACAAGTAGCCTCTAGCTGGAGATCAAACATGTCAGATAGTATCTTCCTCAGCCACACTTCCTCACAACTATCCAAACAAGCTGCGACATACTCTACTTTGGCTATACTCAGTGCCACGTAGGACTACTTCTTGCTAAACCAAGAGATCACACCTGATCCCATACTGAAGCAACACCCTGAAGTGCTCTTCCTATAAATGGAACTACCTACCCAATCTAAATCCACATAACCTTCTAGGTTAATCTTCTGATTTGACTCATACTTGAGCCCATAGTCAATTGTACCCTTCAGGTACCTCAGAATATGCTTTGCAGTAATCAAGTGAACATGTCTCGGATCCGTCCAGAACTGGATCAATGCGTTCACAACAAAGAAAATATCTGGTCTCGTATTCATCTAGTACATCAAGGACCTAATCATTTGATGATACATCATGGCATCAACTGAATCCAATGAAGCATCACTTAGTAGCTTTAGGTTCGATGCCATAGGTGTGGCCATGGCCTTGCAGTCCATCATATCGAGCCTCTTTAGGATATTCATTGCATACTTCCCTTGTCTAAGGGAGATTCCATCCACATTATGGCACACCTCCATGCCTAGAAAGTGGTGCATCATACCCAATTCCTTCATCTCAAAATCTACAATGAGATTACTCTTTGTGTCAACAATGAACCCATTCTCACCTGTCACAAAAAGGTCATCTACATACAGTAGGAGTATCACTCGGTTCACTTCCTCAACCTTTTATTAAAGGTTGGAATCCTTTTTAATCTTGGTAAAGAACAAGATATTTAGGAATTTTTCAATCCTACTGTACCATGTCCTGGGTGCTTGTTTCAAACCATACAGGGTCTTCTTCAATTTGCACACATGATTCTCCCTATCATGTGTCTCAAATCTGAGTGGCTGCTCCACATACACTTCCTCTTCCACTACACCATTCAAGAAAATAGTCTTGACATCCATCTGGTGTATCTTCCATTTAATCATTGTAGCACGAGAAAGTACCGATCTGATGGAAGTGTATCTGGCTACCGGTGCAAAAGTTTCTTCATAATATATCCCTTCCTTCTAGGAGAATCCACGTGCCACAAATATCGCTTTATATTTCTCTATGCTGCCATATGCAGCATACTTGATCTTATAGATCCACTTGGAAGTCACAACAAACTTCCCTTCTGGTCTCAAGACCACATCCTAGACATCATTCTTCATGATCAACTGGTACTCCTCGATCATGAAATCCTTCCATTCATTCTTTCCTACCTCTTCTTCATAGTTGGACAGTTCTTTATCAATGATGTCACAAAGTAGGGCTACATAACTGGAGTAGGACCTAGTTCTTTTCCTTTTTTTGTGCATTTATTCTATAGTGCCATATCTCTCTGCACCTTGGATAGCCTCATGTACCCATGCTGGTTTCCTCTTGTAAGAATTCTTCTCACGGGTTGGATCTATAGGTTCCTGAGGTTCTTCCATTTCTCAATATTCTTTTGGAGTTGCTTCATTCATAGTTGTATCTTAGATCCTGGGTACTTCCGTTTCTTTAAGGTCTTCAACATGTATCTTTCTAGATTTGTTGTAAGCTGAGTCTTTGCCAAATGTCACGTCCCTATTGATGTCGATCTTCTTGAATCCTGGGAAATATATTTTGTAAGACTTCGAGCTATCACTATATACCACAAATATACCCTTCTTTCTTGAAGGATATAACTTCTTCCTCTTTTCTTTCAGAATGTGTATGTACACCAGAAAACCAAATATTCGGAGATGGCTGACTTCTGGTTTCTTTCCAAAGAAGACTTCTTCTGGTGTCTTGTTCTCAAGTACTCTATGTGGAGTATGATTCTATACATACATAGCTGTCCTAGTAGCTTATGCCCATAGAGGCATAGGAATATCTTGATCATGAAGCATTTCCCTTGCTTCTTCCATAATCATTCTATTCTTCCTTTCTGCAACCCCATTCTATTATGGATTATATGGAGTGGTAAACTCCCTCTTAATCCCCGACTCTCTACATAATTCCTTGAATTCATCTTATGTGAATTATCCATCATTGTTTGATCAAAAGGTATTGATTTTCTTCTCTGTGTGGTTCTCTGTCAAGGCTTTGAATTCCTTGAACTTATTGAATACTTCATCCTTTCTTTTCAAGAAATATATCCATGGCTTCCTAGAAAAATAATCAATGAGAGAAACATAATATACATACCCACTTAATGAACTGGATAACATCGAACCACATACATCGGAGTGAATAATTTCCAAGATTTCTTTTTCCTTGCTCTCGCTACTTGGAAATGTCTTCTTTGTGTTCTTTCCTTTCGCACATCCTTTGCAAAATCCTTCATGATTTTCCTAGATTTCTGGAATACCTTCAACATCGTTTCTAGCAAGTGGTAGTGCCCTTTAGTGCACATGTGCAAGCCTTCTATGCCAAAGTTCACTTGGCTCTACTGAGCCATGGACCAAAGCTTATTTTGGCTGGCCCTTTAATTTGTATAAGCCTCCCTCTTGCTCTCCAATAACTACTGCAACATCTCTATTATTTCCCTTTGGCCACATAAGGACTTAGCCATCTACAAATGCAACCCTCATACCTTTTGCATCCAATCCGGATATGGAGAGGAGATTCTTCTTTATTCCTAGTACAAACAAGACATTCTTCATCTTCATAGATTTTGCAGAGTCTAGCTTATAGGAAGCTTCACCACTACCTATTATGGGATACTGGTAGTCATCCCCAAGTTTCAGTTTGTGGGGTGACTCATGTTTGGACAGTTTCACAAAGGATTCTTTGAATCCTGTCATATGCTTGGAAGCCCCACTATCTATAAGCCAATCCTTAATTCCATGTGCAATAGTTCCCTTGAGGGAATAAATCAAAACATACTCTTCATCACTTGAAGAATCTTCAATTTATTCTTTGACTCCCTTCCTGGGAGGTTCATCATCCTCTGCAGTGTGAGCATGATGTCTTCTTTTGTTGTTCTTATTCTAGTGAGAGCCACCTTTATTTCTAGGACAATCTCTGGAAAAGTGTCCTTTCTCATCACATGTATAACATATGAATTTAGATAGATCTCTTCTAGATATTCTAAGGTTATCTTTCTAATTCTAGTGAGAATGCTTACCTTTGAGATGATGGTGGTCCCTTCTGATTTTCTAGTTGTTTGTTGTGAGAGGTTTGTTATAAATGATTTTAACACACATGGTTTACCACACATTTATGGCCTTCCCTATCCCTCTAAAGACTCTTTGGACCCCATGGAATTATATTATACTTTGATGTTCCAATATCATCCCTAAAAATTGTTTGTTTATACCTATACATGACTTTTAAAGCAATACTCGTGTTTATACGCAGCTTTTGATGTCAACCCCTCATACATTGGGATGTGTGAAAAATGACAAATAATTTTGGAGTTTTCTTCATATGAGTCTGAATAATTTGACTCTTGGCCTTCCAAATTCCTTGAGAATGCTCGGATTCGACCCTCCATTACCTCTTTGGAGTGCTATATAAGGAACCCCTTGGATACATTAACAGAGCAAAAATTGAAGAGTAAGGAAACTATAGTCCATTGTTTCCTCAGTTTTGCTTATACTTGAGTCTACATCCCTTTGTCCCTTGGAGCACATAGTGTTATTCCCAAGCTTGCCTTTGCTTTGTGATCTTGCTATCTTGAGATGGAGGATTGAAGTGGTGGAGGCCCAGGTGGAGGACTTCGTTTCTTTAGTTCACAGAAGTGCCAATAGAGTTTGTCACTATTGTATCTCTGATTTATTAATCGAAATATATTTTCTTGTCCAATTCATGTGAATTTTGAATATGAATACTTAATCCATGGATGTATTTAAATGCTTATATGTTAGAATATAATCCGTCGGGATTATATATTGTAAATAAATAAATAAATAGTTAGTTGAATAGTTACATAGGAAGCCGAAAAGGCTGGGCGGAAGGTGAAACACAACCGTCACATGTAATATATAAATGTATGCATTAGCCATGAATAATATTAAATCAGGAGTTATACCTATCAGTGGTATCAGAGCTTGGCTATTTGCCATAACTCCTGCCTGCTGCATTTCAGTCCTGGCATTCTGCTTGCCAGTCCATTGCCAGACTGCCTACTCCGTCAGTCTACCATTTGCATGCGTTTCTCTTCTAGCATGGGCGTCGTAAGTACGTGCGTTATTTTTCAATGGGTCTAATTCGAGGTATGAGAGATCCATAGATCCTTCATTTTGATATCTTCTTGTTATTAAATACTCCTGCAATTCTATGCACGACTGCACTCTACCCGAACGGTTGAATCTCTGCTCAGACTTACATAACCCTAATTTTGCATTACCATTTCATTTCCATATAGCGTGATTTCAATTTGTTGATGTGTGTATATTCAAGGTACTTATAATTGTGTGTCAATAAATCCCACCACTGTGACAGTGATTTCCATCCTCCATTATTGTATCTCTCTATGGAATTTGTGACAGTCTCCTTTCAAATCTCATTTTATGACCGCGTCCCCTCACAAAGCCACATTGAATCTCGTTTTGTGACTGCATCCCCTCACAAAGCCACGTTGATATCTCTTGATATCTGCATTGATATCTGCCTTCCTTCCTGCCTGCATTGGATATAATGCATTTTGGGATACACAAACCCTAATTTTACCCATCAGTGATGTGTATAAGTCGTGAATCGTGACTGGGCTGTGTTGAGATTGGTGACTTCCTTTACGCCTCCGCGAACCCTTCTAGCAGTGCGTGGAGCCTGTTGAAGACTGCTGCAGACTGCGTTTATGCTGATATATATCATGCTGACTGATATATTGTGACTGATATATATATTGTGTTGAAGACTGATCATACATATATATTGCGTTGAAGAGTTGTGAAGGTAAAAAGTTGCTGAAGGCATAAAACCTAATTTTTACCCTAATTTATGCCCTATCTTGTGATTGGACTTTACCATATATGCTGATTGATGCACTAATAGAAGGCTGATTCTGGACAATATATAAATGTGTTGTGCCAACGATGTTGTTCTATTGTAGCACATTGTCCATTTTGCCGTTGTCAAGTATCCAAAGCTCTGAGGATGTATCGACCATAGTTTTTGTTGGAATTTCTGTCAAGGGTATATTGGGTGAAAAGGGCTGTGTTAAATTTTGACAATCTTGAAAGATCGAATTCTGTATAAAAACTTGTCTTACAGCATGTCAGCGATTACAGAAACAGGTAGCTTCCTATTTGGATGTAAGCTATTAGTTTTTCATGTAGCAGCACTTTGAAGTTGGATCTACATGGTTGCAGCCCATAAGCTTTTATGTTAGTCTACAAGGCGAGCTCAATTACAATTGTAAAGGATACAAGTCACGCATTTAGATTCAATCAGCGATTTGATCAATGGCCAATGCTCTAAATTTTTAAGGGCTTTGGTTAAGTTTACACACCTATTCTTGGTCTGGATGATATCAAACTCCAGTCTAATTAATTTTCTGAAGACTTGGTTGAAGAATGCTATGCCTGGAGGAGATAAGCATGGTGTTTAAAGATTGATTTGCTTTGGTTCTTATATTTTATATGGCTCTAATAGTTCTGTTGTTGGCGAGGGACTGTGCTTATTATAATTGTGTGAGATTGTGATCGTGGTTTGGTATAAAACATATGTCTGGTTTATCTGAAGATAAACTTTTTTCAGCTGCATTAAAAACCGTAAAGACTACGTTGTAAATCACCTTGGCAGAGACTGTAGACCTACAAGGTTATTGTTTTTCTATTATCTCATTCTCTTTGTCATATCAAGTTCATTACTGTAAATTACACTAACAGTTGTAAAAGATGCAATCTATAGCATCTATTGTTGGTGATGTCCTCACTGGAAAGGAAACATATCCAAAATGGTTTAGATAGATCAAGAAATCAAGCGAGCCTGTCGAAGAATCCCTTGACTTTGTTCAGAAAACAAAGAATCGGTTCAAAGACCCTTCCAAGGGAGATTGCAGCAAGAGAGGACGAAGAAACTTCAGAGGCAGAGGGGGCAGAAACAAAAGATCATATTTTCAGTGCAAGCGTTGTGGAAAGACTGGGCACACATCAGATCAGTGTTGGGCTTCGTGGGACTCCATCAAAGACAAGCATAACTAGAAGAAAGATGACAGTAAAAACCAAGATGCTTGTAAATCTTCTGATTCTGCTCATTGCATTGTTGCACATTGTAACCTTGGAATTAATGAAATGACTTCACTTTCATCTTACAAAGATTGTTGGTTGCTTGATACTGGTGCAACATCACACATGACATTTAGAAAATACTGTTTTGAAGAAATTAATGAAACAATAGATGGCATAGTTTACTTTGCAGATAAGTCAAGTATTAAACCAAAGGGAATGGGCACCATTCGACTGACGATGCCTGGATTCCCTGATTTCTTGTTGAAGAACGTTCTCTATCTTCCAGAGTTGCAGAGAATCCTGCTGTCCTTGGTGGAGATTCGACAGCGAGGCCATTCCATCCACATGTTTTATGGAATTGTTGAAATAAGAAAGTCCTCTGACAACCAAGTCATCATGACTGGATACAAAGATGGGAAGCTGCTGAAGCTAAAGGGTTCATCTGCAAGAGTTCATAACTATGCCTACCTCTCTCAGCATGGAGAAGGTAATTTGTCATCTAGTTCATTGTGGCATGCAAGATTTGGTCATCTAAATTATAACAGTCTTCGTTTGTTGAGAAAGAATGGTGTATTTGGTTTTCCCACCATTCCTAAAGAGAAGAACAAATGTGATGCATGTATATTAGGGAAACATAGTAAGCTGCCATTCCACGAATCTAATTTCAGAGCAAGTAGGAAATCAGAACTAGTGCATTCTGATTTATGTGGCCCAATGCCAACTCCTTCAGCAAATGGGAATAAGTATTTTATGACATTTGTTGATGACTACTCAAGAATGTGCTGGATTTACTGTTTAAAGACAAAATCAGAAGCATTTCAAACATTCAAAGACTTTCATGCATTGATAGAAAAACAAGCACAATAAAAAATTGGTACACTTCGTACTGATAATGGGAAAGAATACACTTCAAATGATTTTGAAGATTATCTTCGCCAACATGGAATTGCACATCAGAATACAGTTCCCTACAATCCTCAACAAAATGGTGTAGCAGAAAGAATGAATAGAGCCATAATGAATATGGTTCGCTCAATGATGTTTTTCAAGAATGTAAAACTAATGTTTTGGGGTGATGCAGTAAAATGTGCAGCATATTTGAGAAACAGAAGTCCCCCAAATGCTCTTGATAACAAGACTCCACATGAAATGTGGTTTGGCCATCTCCCTTCAGTTAGGCATCTCAGAGTTTTTGGTTCCACCTGTTATGCCTTGATTCCAAAGGAGCAAAGAAACAAACTTGGTGCTCGAAGCAGAAAATGTATTTTCCTGGGGTACGAAGAATACTCCAAGGCATACCCTTTGTATGATGAGGTAAACAAGAAATTTGTTATTTCCAGAGATGTCATTTTTCTTGAAACTAATAAAAATGACCAGTCCATTGAGAGACATCTTGATCATTTGGAAAGTTATCCTCCTCCAAAGACATATTCTGAAAATGAATATGAAATTCCAAACCTTGAAGGGGGGATTCCTATTCTAGATCAACCTTTGGAATTTCCATATGAAGCACCAAATCCCCCGCATGAAGAAGTTCCTGCTACTTCACTTGAATAAGAGGTTCAACTAGATGATGTGATTGAGAGAATTGAAAGACTCTCAATCAATGATGAAGCACCACCAGCTGATCAACCAGGACCATCACGGAAGATTCCTAAATGGGCCACAAAGACACTTGAAAGTGTCCATCCAGATGAAGTTGGAAATACGGGAACGAGAATTTAGAAAAGACATGAAGATGGAGGAGGAGCAGATAATTCAGGTGATGACATGGATGTATCATTTGATTGTGAATTTAATTTATCTACTAACTTTGAACCAAC
>LPNX010476114.1:614007-635071 GCA_001517045.1 Pseudotsuga menziesii
CTAGCTGGCTAAGAATCCTAGATTCCATGATCGAACCAAACACATCAACACAAAGTATCATTTGATTCGACATCATGTAGAGGCCAAGACAGTCCATCTTCGACATTGTTCCACAAATGATCAAATTGCAGACATCTTCACCAAAGCGCTTGGACGAGAAAAGTTTGAAAGATTCAGAAACATGCTCGGACTTACGAACACCCCTTCGGATTAAGAGGGGGATTGTTAGAATATAATCCGTCGGGATTATATATTGTAAATAAATAAATAAATAGTTAGTTGAACAGTTACATAGGAAGCCGAAAAGGCTGGGCGGAAGGTGAAACACAACCGTCACATGTAATATATAAATGTATGCATTAGCCATGAATAATATTAAATCGGGAGTTATACCTATCATTATACATGATTGATTATATATGATAGAGTAGCTCTAACACATTTATATATATCATGCTTTATTTGTTTATTGTTGTTGAGAGCAAATTATAATCACAATTGCATTGGAAAATATCAACATGGATCTACTTCAACCGTATGGAATAAGGTATGATTCAATATCCCTTAGTGTTAGATTTTCTTACTGCTCTTATGTATTCAGAAATATTGATTTCTGGTGTCATACTGTCTGTTGTGGTACCCCCAAGCCATAGGAAGTTTCTCTCCATAACAGAATTGGCGACTCCGCTCGGGACATTCCTTGTTTTTCTTTGGGGTTGGGGGCACAATGTGCTTGAATTGCACTCTATTTGTCCCCATTTCCGTGTCACATTTAGTAGTATGTTCATCCATTGACACTCCCCTAGAGTGTTTTGACCCATGGCCTTTTTTTTACCACTTTCGTCTCTGTATACACAAATGTTTGGCTAAAAGTCGCATATATACGCAGGTTTTTGGCCAAAAGTCACGTATACATGTAGGTTTTTGGATAAAAGTCGTGTATACATGCATGTTTTTGGCCAAAATCCACGTACATACACTACTGTTATTTTAATAGTCGCATACATCCTCCCTTTTTTGGTTGAGTTTGATGTGGGAAGTTGCTGGGTGGGTTGTGAGTGTGGCTAGGTCTTCCTGGGTTCTGATGTTGTCTATTGACTGCTTCTTTCATGACCATAGACCGCTTTTCCATTGATTTTTCTTTGAAATTAGTTCTAGTCATTTATCTCCTCTTTTGTTTTTCAATTAGTGCATTAGTATTTTTGTCTCAGTGTCTTGCTTGGCTTGTGTTTGATGCTTGCTGCAGAGACTAAGAATTTTAATTACTTTTATTTTATTTTCAAAACAACTATATAGTTTAATTCTTACGTGCATCTCACATATGGATTTAAGCAGTTACTTGCATTGGATTGCTTGGATGAGAGTTGTATTTAGGCTTTCATATAGGAAAGATTGCATTTGCATTCAGAAAGGAATGAATATTTATGCATCTCATGTAGTGGCATACCTTGTTTTTCATTCGACAAAATTGCACTTGGCATTGTTTGTTAGGTGTGCACATTTATTTCACTGCTAATTCACAATATCATTAGTTGTACGGCCATTTCCCTTTGAGTAATCACAACCATTAAAATCAATGCTTAAATAAAATGAACTACACATTTTTCTTTTATAGGGTTCACCAAAAACATTAGGATTTAGAGTCTTGGAATAGTTCATTGTGAGTCAATTCTCCAAGACTACTAAACACAAATAATTAGTTATTTGTCTAGGTGAGAGAGATAAATCCTTGGTATAATTAGTGTTTCTCGTGAGGCTCCTCTTACATAGGATTCAAGCACGAGGAAACACACACGATTGTGATTGGGATATCCCTTGGTCACTTTTTGTGACCGCCGGAGATATTTCCAGGATCATATGCATATCTGGGGTATTTTGAGGTACCAATTGGTACTTTCCATATTCGGGCTTTTCTACCATGCCCATATGGTCAATCCTGATTGTGACTGTCCACCTGGCATTGGTTATATTGGGGTGATCTTAGTTTCCTTACCTAGGTATCGCAGGGGGTACTTGCAGAGGTTATTCTGTAGGTGTCCTAGCTAGGTAGGGGTCGAACAACACAGTCTCTTTACATGTTGAAGTTGAGGGCCACTATAATTGGTTACACACTAGTGTATGGGAGTATTGGGCCTCTCCTGGGAGAGACATACTTACAACATTAGGGAGCTCACATATCCTCACCTTAGTTTTCTTGTATTTTGGCTGTAGATTTTATTAGGAGTGTGCTGTTTGTGTGTTAGTTGTATTTTGGGATCGTGGTTACTTGAGTATATTTATGTTCTCTTGAGTTCAGGTTCTTTTATGTCAGGCATGCATGATATCACTACTAGTATCCTGTCACCCACTCCAAGTCCTAGTGCAGACCCTGGTGTCGGACTGGGGGGCACCACAACCCCTTACCTTGCTCGTAGATTCGGGAGTGGTCATATTCCATCCTCTACTCCATTTGCAGAGTATTTTTACTCCCTTCATCTGGTCTTAACACTAGCGTTTTCCCTCATGGGGGTGGTAGTGGATACTTGGACGTTGGGTCTACACCTTACACTCCTTCTTATGTCCCATTGTCCACCACACTGTTTCCTTTGGATGCAGTTGTCATGATCATTCCTCCCTATACCCTATAGCTTGGAATCTTTACTGACTATTTCCAATTCTTTTGTACTAATATTATTGTCTTGTGGGGTCCATTTTTTGTACACTCTCTTTGAGGCTTTGACCCATTTATGCCCATGATAGGTATAATTTTGAACTAGAATATAGGTTAGGACTCCACATCCGCTTGCATTATGCATTTCCTTGTGACTATTTTATCTGGACCTTAGGTACAAACCCATTCCATAATGTCACATAACCTTCATGTTGTTGTTAGAAGTGGTATTGTGTGAATGGTAGAGATTTTTGATACATGTGTGCCCTAGTTAGATCCTTTTTTACATTTGGTACCCATGCTAAGATGCCTCCTTTAGGATTTGGGAGTCCTTTTTTAGTCCTATCATGTCATTGAGCAAGAGCTTCACACTCCTCTTGAAATTTATGTTGGCTTTTCCCCATAGGGAATCCCTTGCATATATCAAGTTGTAATTGCATTTCATGAGTTTTGATTTCCTTATTGATATTTATGCCGGCTCCCTGCTTCAGAATTATAAGTCATATAGCTCAAGCTTGTCTCATGTCTATCCAAGAAGACCCTTTTACATATCTTTTGCAGCGTGATCACCCCTTTATTAATTTGTCACAGTGGTCTAGGGACTGAAAACACAGTCTCACAAAGAATTCATACAATTAAGCATAAAATTGGAAAAATGGTGCTACAATGGAAGTAGCAGCTCTGTATAATCAAAATGAATAATGAATAATACAATACAATGATCATGCAAGGTGCATGAATTCCAAGACAATTCAAATCCCAAGGAGGTCACTTGAATATAATGAATGGGTGTAGCTTAAACGAATGTCAAGCCACAGTAAACACACCTAGTTAACCCACTTATCAAGTCCTGATTGACTCAACTGAGTCCTAACTGTATCCGAGTGCAATGGATGATTGAGTCTAACTGAAAGTAGCTTAGACACATGTCATTGCATGCCAATCAACAAGTGGTAGTGCATCATTAACTACAATGAACCTTGATGAGGTTAACTGAAGTCAAACTGGTCATCAAAAGTGGTTGGAGGCGCCCTAATTATCTCCAATTCATAAATAATAATAAAAATAATCAAATAAATGAATGGGGGCTCCTTCAACACTTGGATTAACTGATTGTAACAATCAGTTAGCAATTAGGTGCATTTATGACACTCAGATCACCCTAGAATGGCTCCTCGATTGAAGAAGGAAGCCCAGTTAGCCTCGCCGAATGAAGGAGAAATCCCAATTATTCTCCTTGACTGAAGGTAGGCATGAGTGTTCTCATGCTGATGTCATAGTGTGCTCATATGATGCTGATTAAGTCGATTAAACTTAGGATAGTGGTTTAACAAGGCCAAATTGACCAAATCAAGTGTGCATGTTGGTAAATGACTCCAACACCCCCCCTTAAGCTATACTTAGGACAAGTAAAAAAATGCATGAAATGCTAGGGCCCCAGAAACAAAGGCCATATGTCACCGTATACAATAATGTAACTGCTTAATATAACCAAGGAAACGGGAAAAACCTCACCGAAAAAATACCCCCCCTCAAACTAAGCAGTAAGTCAATAAATTTTGGTTCTTCTATGCCGCTGCGTCCTAAGACTATGCATGTGAACCTATGAATCCAAACTAAATGAATATTTCTGGAGGAATCTTCCCCTTTGGAAGAAGAATAATATGCTCAAATGAATCAGGAACATAGACAGCTGTAGGATGAAAATTGGACCCATGTAGAGCAATTGAAATCAACTGATAAGAGAGAAAAAGTGATCGAGGATTCGAACCATGTGTGGAACACTCAAGAAACTGATATTTTGCAGCATTGAACAGAAAACCATGAGTAGTAAAATCAGCCCCAATTCTTAGGATCAAGTGTCCAAGTGGATGTAGAATGTCTTCCTCTTTACTAGTTCTGTGAGGAGATGAGCATGTGACCAAAGGTAGAGAAGCCCTGGGACTATGGAGAGTGAATGCTTGAGATCCATAATTTGATATAGCTTCATAAATAGATAATTAGTCAAAAAATAAATTATCAGAAACCTCATAAGAGGAAACTAACACCAAATCCCCAACAACAAATTTGAAGAAGAATTGCGGTACTTGATTTTTCACATTGAAATTGGTGAGAGCAGCTTCAAGCAGTACTGAAAGCTATTGGAATCTAAAATTCGAACCAGTTAATATCATATCAGATATAAATGAGATCATATCATATCCAAATAATTTCATATCAGATCTAAAATTTTGGAATGAATCAAATCCCCAGCATCAGTTTTGAAGGAGACTTGCGGTACTTGTTTATTCACAAAATTAATGAGAACAGCTACAAGCAGTACTGGAAGCTTATGAACCTGAAATATTGAACCAAGAAATATCGGATAAGATCCAAATAAGATCATATCAGATCCAATAAGTTTCATATCAGATCCCAAGAAATGGTCAACCGAGATGGTGGATGCCTAGTTGTCTTTTTCTTCAAAATTCTGAATTTTGGTGTATGCAATCCTGCAGGAATTTGCTGGAATATCCAGATCATGGGGAGAGAATTGATCACTCTTGTAATCTAATATTTTTTCCAAAATATCCAATTTATTACATATTTTCACACTAGCAACAACATTAGAGGGAGAAAAATCAATTTTCTCTTCACTTTCAGAAGCAATTACTGGCAAATTTTGCACAAAATTCAAAGGAAAATCACTGGTGAATGTTTGCATGGAAGTGCAACAGTGTTTTTATTCAATATATGAGATTCAAATGTATTCTTATATTTCAACCATATGAGGATATGCGATATCATATATCTCACAAATTTCTGGATCATCAGGAGAAGGAGTCACTGCAAGGAGACTTTCTTCAATTCGAATTGACTGTGTAGAAGATTTTGCTTCTTCTTCATCTTGAACTACTTCATCAGAGAGAGTAGAGGTTGATAATTGTGAGTAAATAACTCTTGTGGTGCTGGATGTGATCTCCAAAGGTTCTGTACAATTTTTTCAAGAGATCCTTTGGGTAGTCAGTAGAACCAATAAGGTAGTGCAAGCTAAGAGAAAGGGCCATACATTTTGCTCCAAAAGCTCTATCACCATCATTTAGCCAGTCATTATTATTCTCATAATACTCTTTTATGAGTCCAATGGGCACCTCATAGAGACCTTGTCTCTTTAGAGATACAATCATCTTCAACTTCCATTTTGAATAGCTTGTGAATGGGGTGTGTTGCCACCTTTCACACACCTGGGTTACGTGGTAGAAATATTCAAGCCACTAGGTGTGTCCTTGGGGGCAAGTCTCGAGTCAAGGCTGTCACCTTGTTCTTGACTTCTCCGTTTAGGCTCAATTCCTAATGAAGCCAAGGGGAGTAGACCCTATTAAGTTACTAAGGAAAAATTATTTAGTATGATGACGGTATTAAAGAGTAAGTTTTTTAGGAGTTTTTATTTAACAATTGTAAACAACAAATAACATGGTGAGATAATCACAAGTAAGCACAAAAATGACACCCAATCACATATAGATTGAAAGAAATAAATAGTTGACCAGTGCCTTGAAAATGGAGTCAAAAAACAATTAAGAGTGCTTGCAAGTGATGGAATGAATGTTGTGCAATTGTATCTTGGTTAATTTTAAATTAATGTAAGAATATGAGTAATTTAACTTAAGTGAGGTGACTCCAGATATACCCAGGGGGTACTTGAAGTATGTCCAAAACTAAACCATCATGACTACCTGCAAGGAATATGTGGGATGAATGGAGTCCTTGAGGCTGTTGTTCATAATGCACCCAAAGGTGTAACAGAGATCGGCGCCCCGAGGTCACTTTTCGGGAGTTCCCGCTTCCTTTGGGTATTTTTCCACCGTAATGGTTTGATCGAGGCATTGGATTTTTTCCTGATGGTTTGTCAATTTGGGGAGAGTGAATCCTAATTATTCTAGTCACTCAAGTGATTTTGATGTATCTTGACTGATTGAATGAACCGTAGCCAAGTACAGAGCATACACACTGGAGTCTTCGTTATTTTTAGTAAATTTTAAAATAGGTGTTCTTGTTAAAAATAAAACCCTCCAGGAACCTCTTTCGATCCAAGTGGATCTCAATCAGGGAATCAAGGAAGGGTTAATTTTATTATGAATAACGAAATGATTGATTAAAAAGGAATCAAAGATACACAACACCGATTTTCTAATTAGTCCTACCACGCATCTCTTTCCCCTTGCGAGTCAATCGGGAAGTCGTGGGGTACGTAGTATGATTAATTTTGAAATTAAAATATGGAATAATGAAAAATTATATCAAAGTATACAATCCTGCATATCGGTACTAAAATAGAGTAGAAAAAAGGGAAAAATGTAAAAATGTGAAACGGACGCAGATCCCCCCTGGGGGGATGGGGAGTAGGCTCGAAAGAGCCTACTAAAAAAATATTTTCTTTTATAATTATTGGTTACAATATCAGAAAACTCTTGGTCCTTATATGGGATGAAACCAAGATCTTACAACCTTCCAAAATTTTTAAATTTTAGTGAAAGGGGAGATCCCTAGGGGGATTTGAACACTCCTGAGGCCACTTTCAAACAGAAGCTTCTGTTATTTTCTTTTACACCTGATAAAAAATAGCAATCATGTTAGAATAAAATATGCCCAAAATCACTTTAAGAGTACCTTTGGATCAGCCTACTTTAACTCAAAAAAGACTAAGTTAAAACTAGCTAAACAGGTGAAAAAGGAACCAAGGAAAGCAAGCTTTCATTGGGATATTGGATTGATGTTTGTGCAGCCAATGAAATATGCACTGAATTCTGGATTTAATCTTTTTAAAACAGAAAATGAAATCTAGAGCATGCAACCTAGTGATTTTCTTTAACTTGCCATGCAAAATGGACGATTTCCTTATGCTAGATCTAGAATGCTTAATGATACTTTTAAGAATTGAGATCTAGACTATGAGCTTTGAAATAGGATATCTATGTAAATTTTACTTTGATATAACATATCCAAATGATAACAAAGCTTTCGAACTCAGTAACCATGTAATAAAATTGATTTTTTTGAATGAGAAAGAGAGAGAGAAAGAGTGCTGGAAGCCTGGGAATGTTGGGCTTTGGAGTTTGCTTTGGTGGAACACCAAGGGAATATGTCATTTAGAAGACATTGAAGATGAGGAATATGCAAAGCAGCTCAAACTCTTCTACAAGAGAGATCACCTGCAACTTAGAAATCCTTTCACAAATAGATGGTTAAAACATAGGTGCTGCTGGAAGAGATAATTGGAAAGCATGCAATTAAACTTAAAATACATACAACTCCAATAGATATGAAACAAGCAGCATTAAGAGCATAAATAAAACTAGAATAAACTCTTACCCTAACAAGAGGGAGCTCTCTCTTTCAAGGCCAACAATTAACCAACAAAAGCAATGATAAATAACACAGATTATACCTCATAAGCATTTGGCAATCACCATCCACACATGAAGAGAATTACACCATAGATGTTGCCTCCAAAGATTCTTTATTCCAAAATAATAGACAATAACACAGTACAAGAGCAATAGCACCTCAATCCCAGTTCTAACTAACTCGAAAAGGAGGAAGACATGCTTTATTTATACACAAAATTGAAACCCCAGCCCAGAGGGGGCGCAAATCCCAAGGAGATAGACCACTGCAGTTGAAATAGAGTCCATCAATGCATGATCTGAAGCTAAAATAAGCTTCTACTGAGTCTGAATGTCAATTGGAGAGTTGATCTCATTGACACCTCAACCTATTGACTGAAGCATCTACCAAAAATCATCCAGATGAACCCACACGTGTGGAGGAGAGAGGGAGGGCGATTTTCCCCATAAAGGAAGCTGGAGTTCAACTTTGGATCCACCTAGATCACCTCCTTTAGTCAAGGATTTGTTAGATCCGGTCAATCTGGTGCAGATTTGACTGATTTCAATCAAATCGACTGAGAATCCATGGATCTAGGATTTTGGATTTGCTCCATTAATCATCAATTTATTAATTAAAATAATCAATAATTGATTTTTTGGGGCTTTTTTACTTGAATGATGGAAAATCACTCAAAACTAGGAAATAGTGGGTCTATAGGTTTACTGGGTGTTCTTAGATTGAAAATGAGCACCTACATGACTGAAACGGACTTCCGAGCCCACTTTTATTAAAAAACCATTTTTTCCAATTAAACTATTAATAAATAGCCTAAGTTTTGGAAAAATTAAATTTTAATAAAAAACATTGAAAAAATTAAAAAATTAAAAAAAATTAAAAAACCTAGGGGGACTTAGACATGTTC
Source organism: Pseudotsuga menziesii (assembly GCA_001517045.1). NCBI lineage: Eukaryota > Viridiplantae > Streptophyta > Pinopsida > Pinales > Pinaceae > Pseudotsuga > Pseudotsuga menziesii. The sequence goes on from LPNX010476114.1 coordinate 622,950, forward strand.
ATATGACTCAACCATGATGCCTAGCATGTTTATACATTGACACATAGACTCTAATAACCTCAATAGGCCTAAATGCCAAGCCGACCACCCCAACTTTGGAGGTATAGAGTGAAAAACTCATAAATTATCAGTTGTTTATTCAACAACCAATAATAACCAAGGGAAAAAACACCCTGGGGTGATCGTATTGACAAATAAAGTCTAAGAGACATAGTCTTTTACAGACACTATCATTCTAGAACATTTATTACAACTCCCCCAAGGGGGTATGAACATGTGATATAGTACAACAAAGTTTCCTAGAAACAAGACTGAAGGTCTTCTGAAGTCCGAACAAGTTATCCTTGTCTGATTCACGAGGCTCACTTGATAAAAAACCACTAAGTACAACTTAGGTGGTAACATTCTAGCTCCAACCGTGGAACGTGTGCTCGATTTGGTCTTTAAGGAAAGGAGAGGATATGAGAACACCAGAATCTCTGGTTAATATACCTTGTAAAAACATCTCAACTTGACAAGAAAAACTTAGTAGCACAAGATTTATATAAAAACCAAATGAACCATTAAGATGATTTATTTAAGCAAAATAAATGTAATTAACTAATGAAAAAAATAGTTTTATTATAGCTAAGTAGAAAACATAAATGCAGAAAGTAAATGCTCTCTTTTAGGAGCTTATTTTCCTACTCTAAGCATGATATAAAAAGGTTAGGTCTAATAAAAAATCCAATGTAACCACCTAAGCATTTTATTAACATAATTTTTTTTTCCTTATCTTTGGTTACCGGCCAAAGTAAGGATATCTTATTCAGAAAATGCAAACTTACGTGATGATTCAGAATGGGCGGGATGGATGGGAGATCATAGGCATGAATAATGTCATAAAAATTCTTCCCCAACTTGTATGTGCTCATGCAAGTTACTTCTATCCATGACTAGATAGGACTGATATACCAATCAGAATGATGAGGTAGTCGGACTACATCATCATACTGATCACCAGGGCTTATCAAATGATAACTCATTGTACAAACCCCAAGTAACTCCAAATCATAAGGAACCTCTATATGTGAAAATGATGGCTGAGACTGATATTCCACTGACTGCATCACATCTAACTTTTCAAAACAATGTTTCTCAATGTCTTCATTACTGATACCCTTGTGCAGCTTTGCATGATATGACTCTGAATGATCACGTGAAAATTCAGAATGCTCCTCTTCCATACTAAGGTTTTCCTAGGCATCCAAGTCCGTGCTCCCCTCTATGGACGTATCGTAGATTGGACTTCCACACATTTTTGAATAGACACTCCCCTTGCTGGACATACCATGGATGGAATTATTAATAAAATTTTCACAAGTTGGATTATCTATGAAATTCCAATAGTCATCACTCCCATCCATGTCATATGTGATGGATTCCCCATTGCTGATATCAAGTTATGATATCAAGTTCTCTTTTTCCTCATTACTGATATTGATATATGGCTCAGACTGATCATATGGATAAATTGCATGCTCCTTTTCCATATCAAAGTTTCCCAAGGCCACAAGGTCCATGCTCTCTCCTTTAGATATGCCACAGACAGGAGAATCAACAAAACCATCAAAAGTTTCCGGTTCATTATTTTCCTCTTTATTCATGTCATAGACTAGATTTTCCATGAATGTCCAGGACTCCTCATCAATATCTTTGTCGGAGATAAGGGAGTCTTCATCACTTGTGTCATGCTCCAAGTTATACTTGTCCTCATTTTCATACTCATCTTCTTCAGAAAAAAGGTCATAAGGCAGTAAGCCTTCCAAACTGTCATCATTATATGGAGAACAAGGTCTAGTGTCACCACACACCATACTGATCTTATCATAAGTTTTTTTATAGGCTTTTGTTATGATATCATGAAAAGGATCTTCAATACTATCTTCAATCAAGGAAGCTTTTTGAACATACTCAATGGGATCACTTAGGATGTGTTGCTCAGTGGGTTCCTCTAGAGGGATTTTTGGAAAAATATCAGCATTGCAACACACTTGAGAATACCTCAAATCTTCAATTTTTCCAGCTATGGTGACATGAGGAGAGTCTTCAACAATGTTTTCAATCATGGGCTCCTCCTGAAGCTCTAGAATAGGATCATCCTGAGTGTCCTCATCTACAATGGAAGTCATGGGCTCCTTTATCTCATTTAGGTAGGCGAGGTTCCTTTCTACAACCGTCATCATATCTCCCTCACCATCATGCCACCTCTCAAAAATCATAGCACACAAATCTCCATGGGAGGTAATGCATTTATCAGGAAGACCACAAAGCCATGTCCAAGCCTTATTTTTCAAAGAATGAGCAAAGATTTGCATCACATTATCCCTATGAAGTATGTTGAGTTTTGTCACAAATGAAAAAACAAATATGATGTGACAAACAACTGAATCACCATTTCCATAAAAGGTCAGAGCCTGAGAATATCTTTCATCCTGGAGATATGGTTCATAGTTAGGAAAACCCGGGATGCCCGAGAAATTGATGGAAGGATATGCATTAGAAATTAGAGCGCCATAATCTTCATCATCCATAATGACCTATCAGTAGCATATATCAACCATGTATTTTGTACTGAAGTGGAGCTATCGAATAATGAGCATTTTAAGGTTTTACTATGTCGTATGAGCTCATCTACACACAAAAAGTCTCAACAAATTTATGAGAAAATAGGGTTTTATCCCATCAATGGAGTTGCCATGTGAAAAAGAAAAATAAACATTTATAAATATTTTCACAAAAAAATATTTTTTGCTTTTCTTTGAAAAAAATAAAAACTAAACAAAAGGTCAGTGGAGTCGCCAGATGAAAATTAAAGATCTACTCTAAGCATTCATTAAGCAAAGAAAAAATAAAAAGGAAGAAAACAAAAGTCGTACTCGGGGATAAAAAGATTTATCCTCGACAACGGTGCCAAAAAGTGTTGCTTCCTTTCACACACCTAGGTTACGTGGCAGAAATATTCAAGCCACTCGGTGTGTCCTTGGGGGAAATTCTTGAGTCAAGGATGTCACCTTGTTCTTGACTCCTCTGTTTAGGTTCAACTCCTAATGAAGCCAAGGGGGGTAGACCCTATTAAGTTACTAAGGAAAAATTATTTAGTATGATGATGGTATTAAAGAGTAAGTTTTTTAGGAGTTTTGATTTAAAAATTGTAAACAACAAATAACATGATGAGATAATCACAAGTAAGCACAAAAATGACACCAAATCACATATAGATTGAAAGAAATAAACAGTTGACCAATTCCTTGAAAATGGAGTCAAAAAATAATTAAGAGTTCTTGCAAGTGCTAGAATGAATGTTGTGCAATTGAATCTTGGTTAATTTTAAATTAATGTAAGAACATGACTAATTTAACTTAGGCAATGGGACTCCAGATATACCCAGGGGGTACTTGAAGTATGTCCAAAACTAAATTGTCACGGCTACCTGCAAGGAATATTTGGGCTGAATGGAGTCTCTAAGGCTATTGTTCATAATGCAACTGAAGGTGTAACAAATATCGGCACCGTGAGGTCACTTTTCAGGAGTTCCCGTTTCCTTTGGGTATTTTTTCAATCGTAATGGTTTGATCGAGGCATTGGATTTTTTCCTGATGGTTTGTTAATTTGGGGAGAGTGAATCCTAATTATTCTAGTCACTTAAGTGCTTTTGAAGTAACTTGACTGATCAGACGAACCACAACCAAGTACAAAGCATACACACTGGAGTCTTCATTATTTTTAGTAAATTTTAAAATAGGTGTTCTTGTTAAAAAGAAAACCCTCCAGGAACCTCTTTCGATCCAAGTGGATCTCAATCAGGGAATCAAGGAGGGGTTAATTTTATTATGACTAATGAAACAATTGATGAAAAAGGAATCAAATATACACAACACCGATTTTCTAATTAGTCCTACCACGCATCTCTTTCCCCTTACGGGTCAATCGGGAAGTCGGGGGGTAAGTAGTGTGATTACTTTTGAAATTAAAATATGGTATAATAAACAATTATATCAAAGTATACAATCCTGAATATCAGTACTAAACTAGAGCAGAAAAAAAGGGGAAAATGCAAAAAAATGAAATGGACACAAACCCCCCCTGGGGGGATGAAGAGCGGGCTCGAAAGAGCCTACTCAAAAAATATTTTATTTTATTATTATTGGTTACAATATCATCAAACTGAAATATCAGAAAATGTTTGGTCCTTATATGGGATGAAACCAAGATCTTACAACCTTTCAAAATTTCTAAATTTTAGTGAAAGGGGAGACCCTTGTGGGGATTTGAGCGCTCCCGAGACCACTTTCGAATAGAATATTCCTTTATTTTCTGTTACACCTGCTAAAACAAATCAATCATGTTAGAGAAACATATTCCCAAAAGGACTCTCAGCCTACCTTAACTCAAAAAAGACAAGTTAAAACAAGCTAAACAGGTGAAAAAGGAACCAAGGAAAGCAAGCTTTCCTTGGGATATTGGCTTGATGTTTGTGCGGCCAATGAAATATGCACTTATTTCTGGATTTAATCTTTTTAAAATAGAAAAGGAAATCTTTAGCATGCAACCTATTGATTTTCTTTAACTTTCCATGCAAAATGGATGATTTCCTTATGCTAGATCTAGAATGCTTAATGATACTTTTCAGAATTGAGATCTAGACTATGAGATTTGAAATAGCATAAATATGTAAATTTTACTTTGATATAACAGATCCAAATGACAACAAATCTTTTGAACTCAGTAACTAGGTAAGAAAATTGATTTTTTTTAAGGAGAAAGAGAGAGAGAAAGAGTGTTGGAAGCTTGGGAATGTTGGGATTTGGAGTCTGCTTTGGTGGAACACCGAGGGACAATGTCATTCATAAGATCTTGAATATGAGGAAGATGAAAACCAGGTCAACCTCTTCTACAAGAGAGATCACCTACAACTTATAAATCCTTGCACAAACAGATGGTTAAAACATAGGTGTTGCTGGAAGAGATAATGGGAAAGCATGCAATTAAACTTAAAATACATACAACTCCAATAGATTTGAAACAAGCAGCAATAAGAGCATAAATCAAAATAGAATAAACTCTTACCCTAATAGGAGGGATATCTCTCCTTCAAGGCCAACAATTAACTAGCAAAAGAAATGATAAATAACATAGATTATCCCTCATAAGCATTTGACAATCACCATCCACACATGAAGAGAATTACACCATAGATCTTTCCTTGAAAGCTTCTTTATTCCAAAATAATAAACAATAACATGGTACAAGAGCAACAAAACCTCAATCCCAGTTCTAACTAACTCTAAAAGGAGGAAGACATGCTTTATTTATATAGAAAATTGAAACCCCAGCCCAGAGGGGGCACAAATCCCAAGGACATAGACCACTGCAGCTGAAAGAGAGTCCATCAATGCTTGATCTGAAGCTGAATTGAGCTTCTACCGAGTCTGAATGTCAATTGGAGAGCTGATCTGACTGACACCTCAACCTATTGACTAAAGCATCCACCAAAACTAAGCCAGATGAGCCCACACGTGTGGAGGAGAGAGGGAGGGAGAAATTCCCCATAAAGGAAGATGAAGCTCAACTTTGGATCCACCCAGATCACCTCCTTCAGTCAAGGATTTGTCAGATCTGGTCTATCTAGTGCAGATCTGACTGATTTCAATCAAATCGGCTGAGAATCCACCCATCTAGGATTTTGGATTTGCATTATTATTCATCAATTTATTAATTAAAATAATCAATAATTGTTTTTTTGGGGCTTTCTGATCAGAGTGATGGAAAATCACTCAAAACTAGGAAATAGTGGGTCTATAGGATTACTAGGTGCTCTTAGCTTGAAAATGAGCACCTACATGACTGAAACGGACTTCCGAGCCCACTTTTATTACAAAACCAAATTTTCCAATTAAACTATTAAAAAATAACCTAAGTTTTGGAAAAATTAAATTTTAATAAAAAACACTGAAAAAAATTAAAAAATTAAAAAAAAATGAAAAAACCTAGGGGGACTTAGACATGTTCATATGACTCGACCATGATGCCTAACATGTTTATACATTGACACATAGACTCTAATCACCTCAATAGGCATAAATACCAAGCCGACCACCCCAACTTTGGAGGTATGGAGTGAAAAAATAAGAGATTATCAGTCATTTATTTAACAGGCAATAATAACTAAGGGAAAAAACACCCTGGGGTGATCGTATTGACAAATAAAGTCTAAGAGACAGAGTCTTTTACAGACACTATCATTCTAGAACATTTATTACAACTCCATCAAGGGGGTATGAACATGTGATATAGTACAACAAAGTTTCCCAGAAACAAGACTGAAGGTCTTCTGAAGTCCGAACAAGTTATCCTTGTCCGGTTCACCAGGCGCACTTGATAAAAAATCACTAAGTACAACTTAGGTGGTAATAGGGTGAGAAGAGGGACTGATGAGTCCATTCAAAGTTGTACCTGCAAAAACACAAAAAAATCATCGTAAGGTCAAACAGCCTGCACATTTCAAGTTTTCATCACACCCAGCATAATTGATCAAGCAATCTTGATCAATAATTCCTTTACATGGGGTATTAAGTGGCAAAACCTTCAGCTTCTGGTGCAGTGCTAGAATTTGATATTTTGCTCAATTTTTCATGCAAGATCCATCAAAAACCATGTTTTTGAGAGAAAGAGCGTCATCCCGCCGTGAGCTCTGATACCGTATCAATTTGTCACAGTGGTCTAGGGAATGAAAACATAGTCTCACAAAGAATTTAGACAATTGAGCATAAAATGGCAAAATGGTGCTGCAATGGAGGTAGTAGCTCTATACAATCAAAATGAATAATGAATAATACAATACAATGATTATGCAAGGTGCATGAATGACAAGACAATTCGAATCCCCAAGGAGGTCATTTGAATAGAATGAATGGGTGTAGCTTAACTGAATGTCAAGCCATAGTAAACACACCTAGTTAACCCACTGATCAAGTCCTGATTGACTCAACTGAGTCCTAACTATATCAAAGAGAAATGGATGAGTGGGTTTAACTGAAAGTAGCTTAGACACATGTCACTGCATGCCAATCAACAAGTGGTAGTGCATCATTAACTCCAATGAACATCGATGAGGTTAACTGAAGTCAAACTGGTCATCAGAAGTGGTTGGAGGCACCCTGGTTGTCTTGAGTTCATAAATAATAATAAAAATAATCAAATAAATGAACAGAGGTGCCTTCATCACTTGGATTAACTGATTGTACAATTAGTTAGCAATTAGGTGCATTTATGACACTCAGATCACCCCAGAATGGCTCCCTGATTGAAGGAGGAAGCCTAGTTAGCCTCCCTGAATGAAGGAGAAATCCCAGTTAGCCTCCTTGACTAAAGGTAGGTGTGGGTGTGCTCATTATGATGTCATAGTGTGCTCATCTGTTGTCGATTAACTCAATTAAACTTAGGATAGTGGTTTAACAAGGCCAAATTGACCAAATTAAGTGTGCATGTTGGTAAATGACTCCAACATCCTTTACCAGGAGGAGACCTTCCCTAGAGTATCATTATCCTGCACATGTTTCCTTGCATTGAGCATAGGTATGTTCCACTGCTTGGAATGAGTTTTCCTATCCCTGACGCTGGTCTCCTCCTAGATATGTACTATAAATCACTTTTATTCTTTTTCAATATTTTCAAAATATCTGAAAAAGTAAAAAAAAAATTAAAAAAAAAACATAAAAAGCCGGACGGGAAAATATGTTATCTTTGGAAGAAGTCGATTCGTGTTGTCTTCGAACAAAGTATTATATATCACATCCGTTGGTTGGGTTATTAGTTTGAATTTAGGAGCTGTACTCATTACTTTGAGTTTATATCCACTGACTAGTTACAGTTCCAGTCCCCATGGATCCTCTGTTGATGCCTCCTATGTCATAGAGATGCCCCAGTTTGCAAATTGAGTCCATGTTGCCTACCATGAATCCTGAGTCAGCCATTCCTTAGTTATCTTTACTTTTCATGTCTTCCATTTCCAATACTGTTGCTGGTTCATGCACCTCTTGTTCTTTGAGTTCTTCCACATTATACAACATTTTTAAGTACCTTGTGTTGGTCGATAGGGGATGCCTTAATTCCCTCCTTCCAGCGGATCCCTTTCATCAACATCAGATCATTCATTCTGGAATAGGATTCTAGAGTCATTTGAGTGCCTTGAGACTTATAGTCATCAGTGGTAGGTTCTTTCACCATCGATAGTTTTGGGAATACATCAATGTCCCCTGATCGATGGATTATTTCAAGTGTTCAACCTCAACACATCTATTCACACTTGTTAGATTTCACTTTGTACCTTGATTTCCATTTTCATTATCGGTGAGTTATCTCGCATTTTTTAATGGTATACATTGATAACTGGTAATCAGACGATCGACTACTATGTTCAACCTCGAAAAATCTATTCACATAGTAGGACATGTACTCGTAGTGGTTTGTGTGGAAGACCTTCCATCTTGGTAGCATTCCATATATGCTACCTCCTTGAGCGTGCCAGTATTTATGAGATTTCATCTCTCATGATCTTGGTTCCATTTTTTCCAGTGTATATCAGATATCTTCATCCATTATGGAGATCTTGATCCATTGTATATTGTACGTGGCGATGACAACACATGACACTTTGATATCATGCCTATTCATGGCCATTGTACTCTTATGTATCTGGGACTGCTATATGTATTTGTAGTCACATGCTAAGATTGATTATTGTATTGTATTGATGAGTGGTTGGTTCTTCCACTTGGGTCTTCATTACTCCACTTCTGGGATGGATTTTATAACGTATTTCATCCATCATGTTACCCCTCTGACCTCGCACATTAGGGGGCATCTGTTATAGCTATTTTTACCACACATGGTTGACCACACATTTATGGCCTTCCTTGTCCCTCTACAGACTCTTTGGACCCCATGGACTTATATTATACTTTGATGTTCCAAGATCATACCCAAAAATGGCATGTTTATACCTATACATGACTTTTAAAGCAATACTTGCGTGTATATGCAGCTTTTGACCTCCAACCCGCGTACATCGGGATGTGTTAAAAATGACAAATATTTTTGGAGTTTTCCTCATATGAGTCTGAATAATTTGACTCATGGCCTTCAAAATTCCTTGAGAATTCTCATATTCGACCCTCCATTACCTCTTTGGAGTTCTATATAAGGAACCCCTTGGATACATTGAAAGATGAGAAATTGAAGAGTAAGGAAACTATAGTCCATTGTTTCCTCAGTTTTTCTTATACTTGAGTCTGCATCGCTTTGTCCCTTGGAGCACATAGTGTTCTTCCCAATATTTCCTTTTCTTTGTGATCTTTCTATCAAGAGATGGAGGTTTCGAAGTGGTGGAGGCCTAGGTGGAGGACTTGGTTTCTTTGGTTCGTAGAAGTGCCGACAGAGTTTGTCACTATTGTATCTATGATTTATTAATAGAAAGATATTTTCTTGTCCACTTCATGTGCATTTTGAATATGAATACTGAATTAATGGATGTATTTAAATTCTTATACATTATTGATTATATATGATAGAGTAGCTCTAAAACATTTATATATATCATGCTTTCTTTGTTTGCTTTTGTTGAGATAAAATTATAATCGCAATTGCATTGGAAAAGCTCAATGGGGATCTACTTCAACCATCCAAAATAAGGTACGATTGAATACACCTTAGTGTTAGATTTGCTTACTGCTCTTGTGTATTGGGAAATATTGATTTTTGGTGTCATAATGTCTGTTGTGGTACCTCCAAGACATAGGAAGTTTCTCTCTGTAACAAGCTTGATCTTCATTTCCCATCTTTTCTTCTCGAGCTAATCGCTTTGTCCCTTGGAGCACATAGTGTTCTTCCCAATATTTCCTTTTCTTTGTGAGATTTATATCGAGAGATGGAGGTTTGAAGTGGTGGAGGCCTAGGTGGAGGACATGGTTTCTCTGGTTCGCAGAAGTGCCGACAGAGTTTGTCACTATTGTATCTATGATTTATTAATAGAAATATATTTTCCTGTCCACTTCATGTGCATTTTGAATATGAATACTGAATCCATGGATGTATTTAAATTCTTATACATGATTGATTATATATGATAGAGTATCTCTAACACATTTATATATATCATGCTTTCTTTGTTTGCGGTTGTTGAGATAAAATTATAATAGCAATTGCATTGGAAAAGCTCAATGGGGATCTACTTCAACCATACAGAATAAGGTACGATTGAATATCCCTTGGTGTTAGATTTGCTTACTGCTCTTGTGTATTGGGAAATATTGATTTTTGGTGTCATAATGTCTGTTGTGGTACCTCCAAGACATAGGAATTTTCTCTCCGTAACAAGCTTGATCTTCATTTCCCATATTTTCTTCTCGAGCTACTATTCGAGCTTCTTCTTGTGAGCATTCCTCCCACAACCTACTGAAATTGATTAACTTTCTTCTAGCACAAATCCCTTGAATAAAGGAGTCCCATGACCTAGGGAGACCATTCAAGGTATTCATCATGATTTCTCCATTCTCTACTTCTTCTTCCACATCTTCAAGTTGTTCTTTGATTTGAGAAACCCTTGTAAAGTATGACTGTATGGTCTCTGCATTTTGGATCTTCACATTCTTCAATTTATTTCTCAAAGTCATCTGTCGATTTATATTCTTCCCTTCAAATAGCTTAGACAAGGAATCAAACATCTCTTTAGGTGTCTTTAGGGAAGACACACGTGGTATAAGGTGCTCCTTGATATAATCAACAATAATCCTCTTGACCTTGACCAAGTTCTTCTTGTGTAAGGATTTAGCGGCATCTCCCTTTGGAACTGGAGCCTCTCCACTTATGTAGGTGTCCAATTCATTCTCTTCAAGAACAAGTGAAATCCTATACTTGCATGCTCGGAAGTTATCAGCTCCTTCAATCTTTTCATCAAGCTTGGTGTGATGAGACATCTTTAATGAGAACCTCAAATGGAAATACAGAAGATTTAGATCTTACCAATTTGAGATCCTAGAACTAGATCTGGAGTTGATCTTTTGCAGTGCTGATTTTATGGTCCAGGGTCAAAATAGGGTTTGAATTTCTTAGAGTTCTACCCAACCAAAAACTTTGATCTTGGTCTCTAAATTTCTATTTTTAGGAGGAGATAAATCCTATGCTGTACTCACTCAAAAATTCCACTTTTGTGAAAATCCCTAATTTCCCACAGCAGTGATAGGCCAAAAACTGAAAATGCTCAAAGTCAGATTCTTCTATGACAGAAAGATGCACCCTTCAATGGAGAGTTATCCTAGCCTCCTTTTTTTGATGATCTATGGAGAGAGACCCAGAAAGTAAGAAGCCCTAGCTTCTATAGCTACACAGTGTCTTCTTCTCTGGTTAGCTTTGATAGCATGTTAGATTTTTATCATTTAATCAATATGATCTAGGATCTTATCTAAGAGAATAAAATGCATAACAATAATCACAAGAGACAAGAGACACACATATTTTTCCTTGGGGAAAACATAAAGGAGAAAACCCCGCAACTTCCTTAGAGATAGAATGAGCACCAATAGTAACGGTAAAACCCAAAGATACAAAGATGATCTACGGTAGTTGTTGTCTCTCTCACTTGTATGAAATACTCCTCTCTCACTCATGCACTACTGTTGAGTGAGTGTGTGTTTCAAATAGAGAGTCTCACTCTCTATTTATAGTTGTTTTCCACTTGACAATTACTCTACAGGGATGACTTCACTAGGAGAGTCTAATAACCCTAATATGACTCAACCGTGGGGTCTATTTCCCTGACTTACAATGGAGGGTTAACCTCAATGATGTTACATGACTTTATTATATTAATGACTCTCCTTATCAAAGGAACAAACATCTCCATCGGGGTACAATGAAATACAATAAGAAATATACAAGTGAATACATTCTGAAGTTATAAATACATCAACATTTCAATGCTTGAGACTGTTATCACCCAAAAAGGGTTCACTACCTCATCTACCCCATTACATGGCTCATTTGTCCATTTTCCCACCATATTTCCATCAAAAACCCATAAAACC
>LPNX010476114.1:643438-841026 GCA_001517045.1 Pseudotsuga menziesii
CGACACCTCCCCCCTTGAACACCGTCTGTTATCCCTCGAACAAGCCGATGAAGATCGTCGCGCCACCCTCCAAAACATCGAGGCCGCCAAAATCCGCTCCCAAGCCAGTTATGACAAACATGTTCACCCCCGAACTTTCCACGAGGGGGACCTCGTCCTCACCTATGACCAAGCCAACGACAAAAAAGGTAAAGGAAAGTTCGAATCCATGTGGCAAGGCCCTTACATTGTGCAGACTTGCCTCGGAAAGGGGGCATACGTGTTAGCTAACTCTGAAGGCCAACCTTTACGCAACCCCCGCAATGGGTTGTACCTTAAACATTTTTACCCATAACTGAAGCCGCGACCTCATTGGTACGCATTGTACAGTTTGCTCTCCCTTTTTGTTTTTTACCTTTTTTACCATAATCTCACATTCATCGTCTTTGCATGCCCACAGATGGACCATCTTCCACCTCATTACATTGGCTACGCTGATGGGGCAAGCCGCTGGTCTCCCAATCTGGCTTCTGCCGCATGGGTCTTGTATTCCCCTTCCAACGAACTAATTCACCTTGACGGAACATGTATAGGCCCTGCTACCAATAACCAGGCAGAGTATGATGCTGTGACCGGTCTCCTGACTGCTGCCCTCCAGATGGGCATACGTCACCTTCAGGTGTTCTTAGACTCCCAGCTACTTGTCTCCCAGCTCAACAACTGCTACCAGGTGCGCGATCCTTGCCTCTTTCGAAAATTCCTGCGTACAAAACAACTTAGCTGACAATTTGAATCCATTACATTCACACATGTCCCAAGAGCTCAAAATAGTGTTGCAGATCAAATGGCTAATAATGTCCTCGATTGGCATATCAATCATACCATATAACACCTCCATCATGCATCTCATCCAACCATATAAAAAACAAAAAGACTACATTACATCAACATTTGCATCCATACACATAAACCATAAATATCCATAGGGCATCCACGTGCCTAATCATACATACATCATACTGCATCACATAAATTATGCAGGGGGCATCCACGTTCCCAACACCCTAGACTACTTGCATCCATGTGCAATACAAACACATCAAACATCATAAAGCGCATCCATGTGTGTACAACCAAGCCAATATCACAATAAAAAAGTGCATCCACGTGCATAAATATATACATATCCAAAAAATACATGTTACAAGACTATACATGTCCTGAGTACCCCTGTACTCAGCTATACAAAAAATGCATATACATCCATCAAGCCTCATATACTACAAGCTGTAGCTACAAAAAAAATCGGGGAGAGTCCCCTGCTCTCTCCCTAATGGGAATCATACCCTGGATCACTATCCGTGTCAGTAGCCTCGGAATCCTCCCCCTGCCCCTCCAACAGCAAGTCCTCATCTCGCCTGGGCCCCTGAGCCCGTGCCCGGTCCGCCAATAGAGCTACACGGATCGCAACCACTCTAAAGTTGCGCGGCGCCTCCAAGCAATCACGGATCATAGTAGGATCTAAGTCTCGCCACCCCCGGTCAGTCACTCCCTCCAGTAGCCACTCTAACAGCACCTGTAAGGCCTGCAGCGTCCCCTCAGGGTCTGGGCGACGACCCGCTCCCCGCCCAAGCAAAGTTGGAATGGCCACAACCCCTCTACGGGGCACATGATCTGGCGGCGGCCTCGGACCCACATCTGCACAACACCCAATTGTCAGTCACAATATATCAACCATATATCATATATAACATAAAACCTGGACAATACAATTAAATCATACATACCATCTGGACCCCATGCCTGTCCTGGTGGCCGTGGCGCATCTGGATCCCCTGTGAAGTCCATATCTCTGTAGGGATAATCCTCCAGCGCCAATGGTAGCTGGAGCCACTGCATATACAGCTCCCGAGTAAAATACCGCCCAACGTCCCCGCCGCCATGACGACGCATCATCTCTCCCCACCGTATCATCCGAGGCTCCCTCAAGCCTCCCTCTTTGACCGGCACCCGCGGCTGCAGTGTGGGGACCCTCTCCATGAAGAATGCAACTAGAAAGGAACCAAAACAGAATCCCTTTCCAGCTTCCTTCGCTGCAATCAGCTGTCGCTGCACGCAGGTCAGGAACATCTGGCCCCATGCAAAGTAAGTCCCAGCCAGTACTCGCTCTATGATCTGCATCTGACCCCCGGACACCTTCTCAGGTGCCTGGGATCCCAAAATCCGTACCACACAGGCCGCCATCGCACGTACTGCTGGCTCCCGTAAGTCCTGAATCCGGAGTGCATTCCTATGCACCCTCGCGTCTGCCCTGCAGAACTGCGCTGCCAAGTCATCTATATCCAGATCCGCGGAGACCCGCGGTTGTGTATCAGCTACCCTCCCCAGGTAGGGTAACCCCGTCAAGAAATAAACATCAACCAGGGTGAGGTCCACCCTCTCTCCCTGCACCCGAAATGCCTGTGTCTCGGGCTCCCAGAAATCAATCAAGCGGTTCAGCAGTAACCCTGCTGACCGTATCATTGGGATCTCGGTGAACTTCAGCAGTCCGAAGAGACCCAGCATGGATCGCACCCGCTGGTCCTCTCGGATGGCAGTCACTAGGTCCTCTGGCATCTCTCTCTCCCGCCATATCACCCGTGGCATCCTGCAAATCACACAAAGAAGTCTCATTAGGCTCATGTCCAAATAACAGACCTGCCCCCCCATCCATAACCCAGAACAGCCGCAGTCCAGACCGCAGCTATCAAGCCCCACAGTCGCGGTCCAGACCGCGGCTATCAAGCCCCACAGTCGCGGTCCAGACCGCGGCTGTCAAGCCCCACAGTCGCGGTCCAGACCGCGGCTATCAAGCCCCAAATTCACGGTCCAGACCGCGGCTGTCAAGCCCAACAGTTGCGGTCCAGACCACGGCTGTCAAGCCCAACAGTTGCGGTCCAGACCGCGGCTGTCAAGCCCCACAGTCACGGTCCAGACCGCGGCTGTCAAGCCCCACAGTCGCGGTCCAGACCGTGGTTGTCAAGCCCACCAGTCACGGTCTCTGACCGCGGCTGTCCTGGTCAAAACTCGCGGTCGGAGACCGCGGTTTTGACCACTAAACCCGCAGTCTACCCCTGTTGACCGTACAATATCGTCCCCTGGGGGCCCACCAACCCTCCCAACCCAAAAAACAAAACAGGTGTAAGTTTAACGGAATACCTGGCTCTCCCGAATATCGAATCCGCCGGTCGGATCATCCAAAAATCACACACAAGCTCTGGTTCACTCCAATCGCAAATCAACCTCGAATAGTACAAATGACGTGTCATGTTGGGCCCACTTACTATTTATAGTCCGTTGACTTTGTTCTTATTTTGACCATTCTGGACCCATACGGAATCTGTTTTCCAAACCGTTTCCACCATTGGAATCAGCACGACGAGATCATCCCAATGGTCACCTCGTTGCATCTTTTTGACTACATCATTTTTTGCCCATTTTTTAGACACCAATAGTTGCCTCGGTTTGCGTGCCACTTGGGCCGCTCTCCGTTTTTAACACTTTTTATATCACCGGATTCATTTTTCCAAGCTCGTGATGATGCTTGAGATCATTTCTCGCTCTCACTTGGCACATTTTCAACAGTGCATCCCTACACCTTGCCGCATCAATTTGCGCGCCACATCGGCCGTCATCAGATTATTTCACACTTTTACATGAGCCATCCACTCCTGTCATACTGTAAATGTGTCATTATTTTTCCACCATTCATTCACCCCACAAGGAGGCCCACCAATGTTCACCCCCACCCTCAGTCCTGGTCATCATAAATGTTCCTTGATCGATTACTTCCTCCTTGCCTGGCCATTAATTCAGAGTCTTCTTATTTGCTTTCAGACTCCTTAAAATTGAAAGAAACCACGAGCATGAACTGTCATGGGCTCGTAAAATCCACATGACAGTACCATTCTACTACTTCAGAGTCTTCTTATTTGCTTTCAAACTCCTTAAAATTGAAAGCAACCACGAGCATGTACTGTCCTGGGCTCGTAAAATCCACACGACAGTACCATTTAAATAC
The DNA here is from genome assembly GCA_001517045.1 of Pseudotsuga menziesii. NCBI lineage: Eukaryota > Viridiplantae > Streptophyta > Pinopsida > Pinales > Pinaceae > Pseudotsuga > Pseudotsuga menziesii. The sequence continues at coordinate 647,478 of LPNX010476114.1, forward strand.
TTCAAAGTCTTCTTATTTGCTTTCAGACTCCTTAAAATTGAAAGCAACCACGAGCATGAACTGTCATGGGCTCGTAAAACCCACATGACAGTACCATTTTATATCCACACTTCTGCTCATTCCCTAAAGAAGTCCCCCCGCACCTCTTGGTGCTATGATCGATCCTCTCGGTAGCACCCCAGATAAGGTCGCCTTTGTTCAGAGTATTCTGCAGTCTCCCATCATTTTACCACAGCTTCAGTTTACCTCAGCCCAGTCACCCTCAGATCCTATATAGCTATGATCCCTTTACCCCCAGTCAGTTTCATATGCTGCCCGATCATTCCCGCCATCATACTCTGAACAAAGGAAGTTTGAGTCCACCCACTCTACTTGCCCAGTTAGTCCCACCAATTTATCACTCTTGCCATCGATACTATCACAGTTCGGTTTTTCACCTCGCGCTCTTGTCAAGGAAACATCATTGCATTGACAGTTGCCGGTCTCCCTCTGTCGACGACAACTCCTTTATTCCAGAAGATAGACCTAGAGGTCCCTGCACCTTGGACACATCACCATCTGTGGTGCGTGCCTACAGACCATTTCGGGAGGAATCATTATTGCCTCTCCGAATGGTTGTTTCTCACATGTTCGACTTCAGCACATTGATCGCATCATTGAGAATCGCGCAGGATTCATATCCAGTCCATGATTTGTTGAAGACCCCGGATTTCCCCCGACTCTAGCACATTGGTGAGTCACTTCGGAACGCCCAGTTATATGTTCCCGTGGATGTCCAGGCTGCGTTGGCGATTGTATTCGGAAGCCATTCAGTTCTATACTTCTTTGAGTACCCAGTTCAGTTCCAGATCAGTGTACCATTACAAGTGTGACCCTTGTCACTCTGATCCAGCAGCGCATCAGTTCCTTCAGAACCACATTCAGTAGCACTGCTGCCATTCCAGGGTATCAGTTTTTCAGCTCAGACATGGTCAGCTCAGCAGTATGTCCCAGATTTGTGTCCCTTCCAGACCCTCATGATATGCACAGTGATTATCTACTACAGGTCCTTCATTTTGGGCCTCACAGTGATTTTTTATGTATCTTGATACGAGCATGGGAATTCCCGCCTTGTCCATCTATTGAGATTCTCCCTCATTCAGTATTTGAGGACATGTATATGTTAAGGTCCCCATATTTTGGACCTCATTGTTATTACTATACTATATCCTGATACGAGCATGGGAATTCCCGCCTCGTTCAGATGATCAGATGATTCCTCATCCATTATTGAGGTTATGTACTTTTCAGTCCTTGCAGGTGGTTCGAGATCGGTGTTCCGGACTTCAGCTGGTTCTTTCTTTTCTCCACACCCCAGGAAAACCAATTATGACTTATGATGTCCATCGGCCATACGATGAGCTCCTGCCCTCGCACATCAGGGGGCAATCTATTATCACCCAAAAAGGGTTCACTACCTCATCTACCCCATTACATGGCTCATTTGTCCATTTCCCACCATATTTCCATCAAAAACCCATAAAACCATGCAAAAAGCCTCCAAAAGGTTTAAAAAGCCTCCAAAAGGCCACAAAACCCTCTTTTCCTCTAAAAATATCCAAAATTCCTCCAAAAAAGCAAAAATCTCCAAAAAGGAATAAAAAATATAAAATAATGAGGAAAAAGAGGAAAAAACCCTAAAAAGCTGAAACCCTAATCAGCAAACCCTAACCCTAAAACCGCATGGTTTCCAACTATAAATAAGTGATGGAGACCCCTCATTTCATATCCACAATCACAAGTATCCTGCCTCTGCCAAAATTGCTCGTGAAACCCTAGCTCACCATTGAAGCTACTTTCACCGTGAGAGCCCCTTTTGGCCCATTTCCACCATTGGAGAAAGAGAAGAAGCAGCTTGAAGCTCAGATCCACCGAGATCGGACCAGCGCAACGGACTTCACCAACCTCCACATCGGAGGTAACATCAATAAAGATCATTATTCACTATTTACTGTTTTTGCTTCATGTTATTTACTTTCTACTGTTTTGCTTAATCTACTTGTTTAAATTTAGGTTTTTATTTCAGTTATAGCTTTTAATTCAAATATCATTGAACTGCTACTAAGGAATCCATTGTCCTTAGTAGGTACTCATTCGTACAAGCTAGGGAGAAAACCCTAGCAACAGAGACCCTTTTTTCAAACCCTATGTCTGTTTTCTACCCCTTCCCAACTTGTTTCCTTCCATATTTGAGCCATTACAACCCCCTAGTTTGTTTTATGGTCATATTTTCCTTGTATGTGAGCATATTTAGTCGAGCTTGGTATTTGAGACCACCCGTGTGTTTCCTACAACCTAATCTATTCCTTATACACTCATTTACTTGTGTGCATTTAATTTTGTGGAAGACTTAGTTATTTTGCATGATATTTACTGTCATTTGTTGTTATTTTTCTGAATTTTCATCTCGACCATGATATTTCTAGGGTTTATACATTACATATCACTTGTGCACACATCTGACACCCTAAAGTAAAATGCTTGGTTCATGACCCCAATCTAGCCTAAAAATTAACATAACTCAACCAACATTGTAACCTCATTTGAGGACCAAACAAATCATGTTGTTAAGTTAAGACACTAGGGATAGAGATCTAAATAACACCCCTTTGTTACTCACATTTGAGATATAGTTTTTGTCCATTAGAGTACAAAAATCCTCTAGTACTTGTTGACACGGTCACGACCGGTCTATCAGAGGCCCCCCCACTATACGAGAGCAAGCCATAATGAAGGGGTTCTAGAAGTCAGGGTGGAATACCACACTCCATTATGCACCAAAGGATAACCCTTCATAGTCCTCCTCATGCATGCCGTAGTATAGCGGGTTTCGAGGAACGAAGGGCTGAAATGCCAGGAAACCACTCTGAATGTGTCATGAATGAGGTAGCCTAGTTTCTAGTCTATTAAGGACTCTTGTACTCGAGTTCCCTCTTGGTAGTGGGATTCTCTTAGTCTATTGTTCTTCCATTTTGTATTGTTTAACTGGGATTTCATCACCTAGTAGAGGATACAATTTGTGAGGGGCTTCCATCTTGTAGCTATAATTTTGCTTGCACTTATACCCCATAGGTTATTGCATTATTTTATTTCTAGGTAGTGCTACTTGTTGGATTTTTGGCCACTTTGTTGTATACTTTCCTGGTGTAACATGTTGTTGAATTTAGGTTTTAGAGATTGATTTTTGGCCTATGAGCCACCATTTGTATGATATCCTTCTGTATAATTGGTTGTAGCTGGATTTTTTATCCCATGTTTGACACTCTTATGCCTACATTCATTACAAAACACACCATCACATCATCATTCCTCCACCACACTACTTGCATAAATTTAGGGGGCATACCCCACAATTTGGTTCCTTGAACCATCACCATCACATCCATATTCAACATCATTCACCACCTTAAGAGCCATATATTGCCTTTGATTCTGATTATGTTTCCTATCAATCTAAACCCTCCTTGTTCACCGCCCCATCTATCCCCATGGTTGGTTCACCTCCTAACCCCTTTCATGGTGGATGGTTGATAGTGGGATTGGGTCCATTCCACCCATTATTCTAGTTATCCCTTCTATTGGACCTAGATTTCTTGGTCCTAGTGGGCCCCTTTCCACTACACACATAGTTGCTGGTCCGCTACCCATTAGTGGTGGCCCCTCTCCAGCCAACGTGGTTTGTACCATGCCACCATTCATGCATGGGGGAGTTGGCCCTTCTAACACCATTTTGACTTTTCCTACCATTCTAGTGACTACTCCTATTGTTAGAATTCATCCTTACCCCCCCGATTTACCCACAAGAACTACGTTCCCACTAGCACCGACACCATTGCTAGCTCTTCCCAATCCAATATCGGTTCTAGTATACCATTCATGGATAGTCTCAACCAGCTTGATTTGGCATGGTTGACAAACAAACCCATTTGCTATAACCCATTATGGCCTTCCATGCCTACCAAACTCTCTTTAGACATCCCTAAGTTTGAAGGAAAGGTGGGAGGATAGCGCCAAAACCACATCATGTCATTCCACTTATGGCGGTCATCTAACTACATAGTGGATGATTCTATCCGATTGTGGCTATTCCAACACACACTCACAAGTGTTGTGGCCAAATGGTATATTGAAATGCCTCATGCCACTCACCTAGACTTTTACTCGTTAGCATCGATGTTTCTCCAGTACTTCCAGTTACCCATTCACTATGATGAGGGTGTAGAAACCGTATTATTTTGTAGAAAAAACACAACTACCCCTATCACGGATCATATCCATGATTGGCGTCATCGTCATATCTTGCATAAGATCTAGTTAGATGAAAATATTTTCTTGGATTGGTTTCTCAAAACCTTACTCCCCCCGATCACCAAGGATGTTGCATATGAGCACCCACAAACCGAGGAGGAATCCATCCTCAAGGCACAACAATTTGATCTCATCTATGCCTAATCAAGGTATCTTTATATCATCATACTAGATGCTCCTCATGCTGGATCCTCACGTCGAGATATACCAGGGGCATCCCATACTGCTGATGGAATCATTGGCTCTATTACTCAACATCCTCACTTATACACGACTTCTCCTTCGATGCCACCTCATTCCAGTACCACCTATATTGTTTCCCAACTAGTTTACGCCCACAATTTTTCAAGAGCAACGGCTCAGTCTCGAGCCACACCTTCCTATGCGTCTCCCACACTAGTTCCTCATGTTCACAGATCAAATTGCTTGACACCTATGTGTAATGGCTAGACGGGCAGATTTGCAGCCTCCCAGCTGCTCCTGCACATTACCCACCACCTTTGCAACCTACACCTACTTCGATTCCAACTCCTCCTTCTCCTTAAGGATAGGTATACACTCAACAAAACCTACCTAATCATGTTAGATTTTTATCATTCAAGCTAGAATTATGATCTTAGGATCTTTAATTAAGAGAATAACATGCACAACAATAAACACAAGAGAACTTCTCCTCTCTCACTCATGTGCCCCAATGAGTGAGTGTATTTGTGATAAATAGAGAGGCTCACTCCCTATTTTTATTCTTTCGTTCACTTGAAACCCACTCCAACATGTCGACCTCACTTAATAATTACTTACTAGAGCTGACATCTCTAGGAGTGTCTAATAACCCTAGTGCCCCACAACTTGTGGGGACTTTTCCTCCTCCAACCAACAAGGAGGGTTACCCTTAATACAATGGTGGGGACTATTGCCCCAACTTACAATGACTCACCTAGGGTCGACTTCTCTAGGATAGTCTAACTACCCTAGGGCCCCACAACTGTGGGGACTTTAACCCTTGACAAATAGGAGGGTTACCCACAATGACTTGACATGATTTGTTTACATTATAGAAAATTCCTAGAATAAACATCGGGGTATGACATGACTCAAATACATTACAAACACATCCCAAAATAAACATCTGGGTACAATACATAAGATATATGGATGAATACATTCCAAAGTTACAATTACATCAACACTCCCTCTTAACTAGGAAGGTATTCTTGCGACACAATTTATCAACACAAGTCTTCTTCTCTGTATCATCTGGATCATCATTGAGTTCTCGTCATCTTCATCTTCAAGTCATCTTCATTTGGATCTGGATCATCACTTGATCTAGATCATCATCACTGGATCTAGATCATCACTCGATCTGGATCATCATCACTGGATCATCATCAAGTCTGGATCATCACTTGATCTGGATCGTCACTACTGGATCATCATCAAGTTTGGATCATCACTTGATCTGGATCGTTACTGCTGGATCATCACTTGATCTAGATCGTCACTACTGTATCATCATCAAGTATGGATCATTAGTTGATCTAGATCATCACTGCTGGATCATCACTTGATCTGGATCGTCACTACTGGATCATCATCAAGTCTAGATCATCACTTGATCTAGATCGTCACTATTGGATCATTATCAAGTCTAGATCATCACTTGATCTTGGATCATCATCAAATCTGGATCATCACTGAATCAATCATCATCATTACTACTTCTGCTATCTCAATCAAATGGTGCTATCTCTTCATTCTTCTCGTCACAGGAAGTTCTACAGAGCCAGCCATTTTTCATGTTGGTTTTAGGCCTAGCCTCCATGGAGGTCTTCTTCATGCTGGTTGTAGGCCTAAATCCTTTCATGCTAGTTGTAGGTCTAAATCCTCTCACCATGATAGAAAGGCTCAACCCTTACATCTGACCATGGAAGGAACTTAATCCTCTCCCATGTCAGAATGGCTCTAGGTCTCATCATTTCCCCTTGGAGGGAACCTTGATATTGAGAACACCAAGCTTCTCCCTAAAGTACTCAAACTTCACTTTGGCCATTTCTAGTATGGAATCACATCAGGTCTGATTATGTCCAAGGATAAACTGTGAGCTTCTCCTAGACTTATGCTTAGACAACCTGTCTCATCAACTATGCTAGAAATTCTTCTTTCACGAGATCTTGATCTGGATCACTGCTCCTCTCTGCATCATACAAAAAATGCAAGTCATATCAACCAAATCAAATAGTAGTTTTCAAAAGAAACATACTACCTCCCCAATAGCAAGTGGCAACATATTTTGCCTCAGCTGTACTCAGCGCCATGCAGGACTCCATCCTACCAAACCAAGAGATCAGACTTGATCCCATACTGAAGTAGCACCTCGAAGTGCTCTTCCTATCAATGGAACTACCTACCCAATATGAATCCACATAATGTTTTTCTTTTCCTCATACTTGATCCCATAATCAACTGTACCCTTCAGGTACCTCACTATGTGCTTTGCAACCATCAGGTGAACATGTCTCAATGTGTTCACAGCAAAGCAAACATCTGGTCTCATATTCATTAGGTACATTAAGGAACAAATCATCTTACGATACATCGTGGCATCAACCATCTATAATGAAGCAACATTGAATAGCTTCAGCTTCAATTTTATAGGTGTAGTCATGGCCTTGCAATCCATCATCCTAAACCTCTTAAGGATCTCTACTACATACTTCCCTTGTCCACACCTCCATGCCTAGAAAATAGTGCATTGACACATAACAGGAGCAACACTAGTCTTCTACCTTCAACCTTGAAGCAAATGTTGGAATCCACTTTACTCTTAGTAAATCCTAGAGTCATCAGTCATATATCCATCTTGTCATACCATGTTGAACCTCAGGATCTTCTGCAGTCACTCCCTCTGAATCGGAGCATCATACTCCCTCTATATTTCATACTCTATGCACTAAAACATTCTGTACCAGAGTGACAAGTATCTTCCTCTGGTACTAATATTCTATGTATATGTCTAGGATCATTGGATACCAAGATCCTCTATCTTGAACTTTTTTGGAAGTTCTTTTCGCACCCATCTGTGAGCTTATCATCCTCTATAGAATTTCATCTTCAACCTTGTATGTGTTATCCCATGGGTGTCTTTTGAGCTCGTACAAGACCTTCTTTCATTTGCACACATGATTCTTCCTGTCACGTGTATTTCTAGTGGCTGCAAATGTCTCTTCGCAGTCTATGACTCATGCTATGAATCTTGCCTTGTATCCCATGATGTTTCCATCTACTGCATGATGGAAATACAAACTTCTCTTTAGTATCGATACTGCATCTTGGACATCATTATTCTTGAATTGGTCTTCCCTTTCTTCTTGGTTACTTATTCATTGCTAGAAGGTTTTGCATCAATGATGTCACTACATTCGTCATATTATTATATTTATTGTATTTATTATTATTATTTGTCGTCACTTGTTCTTTGGAACAAGTCTCATCCTTCTTTGCTTGTAGGCTTGTAGGTGATTATGTATGCGATCTTTCCTACAAGTCAAATGCATATGTATGGTTAGAAACATTTCATAAGGCATGTTCATAATGAAATATTCTCATGCATAAATATATGATCATGCAACTACTTTAGCCAATATAACATCCATCCATATCTCACGAAAAAGTTTCTAGATGCCTTCCATCTCTACCAGGACAACATTGAGATTGTGCAATAATCCAATATGTCAACAAAGAGGTTTCAATCTAGATAAGTAGCAATGGAGATTTGTATAGAACCATAAGCTACTTACCCATCACATGCATATTAGTAGTATACTGTCATTAATGCATTAACTGGATATAAACAAATGCATTGCAAAACAATATCATGAAATGACAATTGAATACTTATCTTTATTTGTTTTGTGGGTAGACTCCTTCTTGAGCCTTCAGCTTCATCATCTCCTTCATTCATAATAGCATCGTTTCTTATCCAAATGCTAATATGGATAAGAGGTTCTTCAAGAGTTGATTACTTCATATTCCTCATCGCTTGAGGGATCTTCTTTTGATGGTGAGAGCTTCATCTTTTGTTGCTCCCATCTTATCTTCTCTTATTATGATTCAAGATTCTTCTTCTTCCCAGAGTCTGCTGAAAGTAATCACTTCCTTCTGGCACACATTCCTTGAATGAATGAATCCCATGATCCTAGGAGACCATTCAAGGTAACTATCACCACTTTTTCATTCTCCACTTCTTCTTCTACTGCTTCAAGTTGTTCTGCATTCTGGATCTTCACATTCTTTAACTATTTTCTCAAATCCATGTTTTAATTTATGTTCTTCCCTTCAAATAGCTTGGTTAAGGAATCAAACATCTTCGGTGTCTTTAGGAAAAACACTTTTGGTACAAGTTGATCTATGATTGAATCAGTAATGATCTTCTTGGCCTTGACCAAGTTCTTCTTGTGTAAGGCTTTGATCCTCATCTCCCTCTCGAACTGGAACCTATCTACTTATGTAGGTATCCAATTCATTTTCTTTAGAGAGATCATATACTTCCATGATTGAAAGTTTTCAACTTCACCAAGCTTATCATCAAGCTGATGTGATAGATCACTTTGAAATGAGAACCTCAAATTAAAATAGCAAAAGAGTAGATCTTACCGATTTGAGGTGTCTGTCTTGGTTCTGGAGCTGGCTGATCTAGGGTTTGTCAAAGAAAACCATAATTTTCAAAACTTGGAATATTTTAGATCTGATTGGATAGAAATATATATCTCTTCAAGGTGAGCTGTCCAATGTACTCATTTTCTGAAAATAGTGGAGGGAAGCTCCCAGAACAGGAAGCCATAGTTTTCCAATTTCTCCTGCAAAAATGTTTGGTACTGTTTCTATGGTATCTCTGAAATTACTACTTCTATGAGTCTGAAACTTCACAATAAGGTATCCTCGCATGTCCATATTCCAACACAATAGGTTTCATCAGAATTGGTTTCACCAATTGGGACTTATGATTGTTTTCCCAAGGTGACATGTTACAGGACTGTTCAGAACAACGAAGTTGTACGGACTACCACGTGTCACTGTTTCACCTTCTGGGTCTGAAACATGGAACACAAAAATTAAAGTTTGTACCCATTTTGGAACATATTCAGAAATTTAATTTGGACTTTTTTAGCCTAATATATAGGAATTATCCCGAGGTGTCCTGTTTAGGGATGAATCCTGCAAGAGGCCGGAACCCTAACTTGCAAGGATCATATCTCATAGAATATAGCAAATATGAGGCTTAATTTTGGACACAGTGGACATTAGGATGTTATCTTCGGAATCTACAAGTTTTAGCACCTGATGCTTTGCCAATCTGGAGATTTAGCGAATGTACCAAAAATTATCAGTTTTAGTATTTAGTGTTTTTTCCAGCTTGGGTTCAAACTGGGGTTTGACTTTCCCAGAGTTATACCCAACCAAAAATCTTGATCCAGGTCTCTAAAATTCGATTTTTATGAGGATATAAATCCTATGCCGGGCTCACTCAAAAATTCCTCTTCTATAGAAAGCCCTAATTTCCTGCACCGAAAACTGAAAATGCTCGGAATTGAATTCTGCTTCAACAGAAAGATGTGCCCTTAAGTGGAGAGTCATCCTAGCATACTTTTGCTGATGGATTTTGGAGAGATACCCAAAACATAAGAATCCCTAGCTTCTACAGCTGCACAATGTCTTCTTCTCAGGTTAGCTCTAATACCATTTTATATTTTTATCATTCAAGCTAGCATTATGATCTTAGGATCTTTAACTGAGAGAATAACATGCACAACAATAAACATAAGAGAAAAGAGACACAAATAATTTTTCTCAGGGAAACCATAAAGGAGAAAACCCCACAACTTCCTTACAGATAGAATGAGCACCAATGGTAGCAGTAAAACCCAAAAACATAAAGATGATCTCCATAGCTTTTGTCTCTCTCTCTCACTTGAGAGAAAGTATCCTCTCTCACTCATGCACCCCAATGAGTGAATGTGTGTGTGATAAATAGAGAGGCTCACTCTTTATTTATATTCTTTTGTTCACTTGAAACCCACTCCAACATGTTGGCCTCACTTAACAATTACTTACTAGATCCGACATCTCTAGGAGTGTCTAATAACACTAGTTCCCCAAAACTTGTGGGGACTTTGCCTCCTCCAACCAACAAGGAGGGTTACCATTAATACAATGGTAGGGACTATTTCCCCAACTTACAATGACTCACCTAGAGTCAAATTCTCTAGGCTATTCTAACAACCCTAGGGCCCCACAACTATGGGGACTTTAACCCTTGACAAATAGGAGGGTTACCCACAATGACTTGACATGACTTGCTTACATTATAGAAACTTCCTGGAATAAACATCGAGGTATGACATGACTCAAATACATTACAGAAACATCCTAGAATAAACATCGGGGTACAATACATAAGATATATGGATGAATACATTCCAAAGTTACAATTACATCAACACTCCCTCTTAACTAGGAAGGTATTCTCTCGACACAATTTATCAGCACAAGTCTTCTTCTCTGTATCATTTGGATCATCATTCAGTTCTCATCATATTCATATTCAAGTCATCTTCATTTCAATCTGGATCATCATTACTGGATCTAGATCATCACTCAATCTAGATCATCATCACTGGATCTTCATCAAGTCTAGATCATCACTTGATCTAGATCGTAACTACTGGATCATCATCAAGTCTGGATCATCACTTGATCTAGATCATCACTGCTGGATCATCACTTGATCTAGATCATCACTACTGGATCATCATAAAGTCTAGATCATCACTTGATCTGGATCGTCACTGCTGGATCATCATCAAGTCTAGATCATCACTTGATCTGGATCATCATTGCTGTATCATCATCAAGTCTAGATCATCACTTGATTTGGATCATGACTACTGGATCATCATCAAGTCTAGATCATCACTTGATCTTGGATCGTCATCAAAGCTGGATCATCATTGAATCATCATCATCATTATTGCTTCTGCTATCTCAATCAAATGGTGCTATCTCTTCATTCTTCTCGTCACAGGAAGTTCTACAGAACTAGCCTTTTTTCATGATGGTTGTAGGCCTAGCCTCCATGGAGGTCTTCTTTAGTGCTTATATCTAAAACTTAAGTTAGAATGGCCCACCCAACTATTACATTTGACCTCATCTTGTCAGAAAGGCACGCCCAGCACTCGCATCTGACCTCATCTTGTCAGAAAGGCCTAGCACTCACATCTGACCATGTGTAAACACATCGCACCAGAATGGCTCAGTGCTTGCATCTGACCTCATCTTGTCAAAAAGGCTCTACACTTACATATGACCCCATCTTTTCAGAAAGGAACAACACTCACATTTTACCATGTGTAAACACATCGCGCTAGAATGGCTCAGCGCTTATATTTGACCTCATCCTGTTAGAAAGGCTCTACACTTACATTCGACCATGTCTAAACACATCGCATCGAAAGGGCTCTCAGTCCCAGACTGAGGATTCCTAGTAACTGACTAGGTGCCTCCATTCTCCCATCAATCACACCATAATTTCCATGCGCTCACATCTGATCATGTAAGACTACATCCTACATTCATATCAGAATGGCCCTCGGTCCCAGATTGAGTATCCTGGTAACTGACCAGGTGCCTCCATTCCAAGAATGGAATTCAACCCTTACATCTGATCATGTAGGAACCAATCCTATAGTCATATCAGAATGGCTTAGCACTCACATCTGACATGGAAGAAACCTAAATCCTCTTAGCATGACAGAATGGCTTAGCCCTTACATCTAACCATGTAAGGAACTTAATCCTCTCCCATGTCAGAATGGATCTAGGTCTCATCATTTCCCCTTGGAAGGAACATCGATCTTGAGAACACCAAGATTCTCCCTAAAGTACTCAAACTTCAATTTGGCCATTTCTAGCATAGAATCACATCAGGGATGATTACGTCCAAGGATAACTTGTGAGATTCACCAAGACTTATGCTTAGACAACTTGTCTCATCAGCTATGCTAGAAATCCTTCTTTCAAGATATCTTGATCTAGATCACTGCTCCTCTCTGCATCATACAAAAAATGCAAGTTAGATCAACCAAATCAAATAGTAGTTTTCAAAAGAAATATACTACCTCCCAAATAGCAAGTGGCAACATATTTTTCCTTAGCTATACTCAGCTCCATGCAGGACTCCTTCCTGCCAAACCAAGAGATGACACTTGATCCCATACTGAAGTAGCACCTCTAAGTGATATTCCTATCAATGGCACTACCTGCCCAATACGAATCCACATAATATTTTGATTCACCTCATACTTGAGCCCATAATCAACTGTACCCTTTAGGTACCTCACTGCATGCTTTGCAACCATCAGGTGAACATGTCTCAGTGTGTTCATAGCAAAGAAAATATCTGGTCTCGTATTCCTTAGGTACATCAAGGAACAAATCATTTGACGATACATTGTGGCATCAATCTTCTTTGATGAAGCAACACTGAATATATTCAGCTTCAATGCCATAGGTGTGGTCATGGCCTTGCAGTCCATCATCCTGAACCTCTTCAGGATCTCTACTACATACTTCCCTTGTCCACACCTCCATGCCTAGAAAATAGTGCATCGACACATAATAGGATCATCACTGGTCTTCTGCCTTCAACCTTGAAGAAAAAGGTTGGAATCTGCTTTACTCTTAGTAAAGCCTAGAGTCATCATTAACCTATCCATCCTGTCATACCATGTTGAACCTCAGGATATTCTGCAGTCACTCCCTCTGAAGCAGAGCATCATACTCCCTTTTTATTTCATACTCTATGCACTAAAACATTATGTACTAGAGTGAAAAATATCTTCCTCTGCTACTAATATTCTATGTATCCATCTAGGATCATTGGATACCAAGATCCTCTATCTTGAGCTTTTTCGGAAGTTCTTTTCGCACCCATCTATGATTTGGTCATCCTATATAGACTTTCATCTTCAACCTTGTAGCAAAGGTTTATGTCTTCATCAAACTCCTCATATATGTGTTATCCCATGGGTGTCTTCTGAGGGCCCACCCACTCTTGTGAGCCAACCCATTGATCTTTGTGTCCATAACCTTATGATGTTATCGTATGATGTCAACCTACAGACTCTCTGAAATCAATATGGATTCACCATGAAAACCATTAATACATCTGTGACATCTACACCCAATGCTCTCTATATGTGTTTACATTTTTCAAGACCCCATATGGATGGCACTGCTAAATTCTTGTGGTTCCCTTTGTGTCATGTCGTGAACAACCCCACTGCTAGAGTTGTTTTCAACTACAGTATTATCGATGAATTGGCCCAGTCTCCCTCGTCCATGTCTTCTTTGGAAGTCCTCAAAACTGTCCTTTGCAACACACAACTTTGTTGTCCATGTTAGGTGTCATCGATCGCTATGATTCCTGCTTAATCACTTTTGACTTGGATCAAGGAGAACCATGGATGCCATCATCCGTCACTTTCCAGGTTCCTGTCATGATTCAAAATTTGGTCATTCATCGATGAGGGAGAATCCACCTGCATTATGTCAACCTTTGTTTGGCAGAAACTCAAATCCCCAACCCTTCAACCTTCCACCACTTACCTTCATGCCTACGATGGGTGTGCTGCTCAACCCCAAGGCATCCTCATGATTCATGAATGTTCCTATTGAGTTAGTTGACAAAATTGTGTTGATTGAAATTGAGTTTTTCAACGCCAAACTCGATTACAACCTCCTCCTGGGACGTAGATATATGTATGGCATTTGAGCCATTACCTCTATCGTCTTTTGAATCCTAATGTTCCTCCACAATGGGAATATCATGACCATCGACCAATTAACATATTATGATCCAAAGGGGTCAAACAAACCAGAACACATCCTCCATACTATCAACACTACCATCAACAATGTGTTCATACCATCCTTGTCTGTCGTTGGCCCAGGGTTATTTACCAACGCTCGTTTGATGGAATCTTGTTTATCATTACCAACCCCTCCTTTTTCGATTGATATATCGAATTTGTGCACTATATCATTGGGTAATGTTCGACCTCCTTGCAACCTTAGTTGAAACCTCAACCATAGACCTCAGGGAATTATTGGGGTTTATTCCCCGTACACATGATCCCCTTCCTTTTTCCACTATCTGGCATTGTGAGTAAGACAGTCATGGTTACTCCCAACCTTCTCGGTTTCACTTTGGGTATTCCTGTGTGGTACCTAGATCCACCTTTGTCTTCCCCGACTCCATACATTATGCTGAGGCCAATCTATCATATTAAGATGATGTCGCACCCACCTCCTGATACATAAATGACTAGTTCAGTCTCTACTCTTTCCCCCTTCCTCTCATGAATACTGGGGGAAATCCATCTAAATATCCAACAGAAACACGTCCTCCTCCTGCATGTGCTTTATACAATGTCCAAGGCCATGATGTGACACAAAATTGTCCTGATTTTCCTATCCTTCATGCCCACATGTGCACAGTATTCGATACTGATGATGCTCCAGTTGTCATCATACCAACCATACTTGCAATTAAAAACAAATCACTACAAACGAACCACCCATGTGCAGTTTGTGGTCTATATGGTCATTATTCACACCATTTCCCAAACTTTTCTAAATACCAGTCTCTCCTTAGCGACCTTCTCAAGAAATCTCGTGAGCCCAAAATCACCGTCCTTGAGGAGATCAACCCTCTGACCTCTTCCTCAAACACCAATAATACCATTTATACAATATCTACTTCTAGTAGTCCTTCCTCCTCATCAACCATGAAAGATCCCCCTGATCTATCTTGACACCACTTTCATGACGATAGAGAGATCCTTAAAACCACCACCTGTTTTACCCCATTTCACTTAGTCCATGGTGTGGAATCAGTTCTTCCCATTGAATTCCATATTCCGTCACTCTGCCTTGTCGTCAAACTTATACGTGATACTTCAATGTTAGAAAAAAGTATACTTATTCTTGAACAAACCAATGAGGACTATCATGTTTCTCTCAAAATGATTGAAGTGACTAAGACTCGGTCAAACTCCCATTATGACTCCCACGTCCACCCATGCACCTTTAGTAAAGGGGACCTCATCCTCATTTATGACCAATCCCATGATAAGACTAGAAAAGGGAAGTTTGAATCTATGTGTTATGTCCCTTATGTCATCCATTGATGTCTTGGAAAGGGGGCATACCTCCTTGCTGAATCTGATGGTCACCTCTTGAAGAATCCCCATAATGGGCTCTACCTAAAGAGATTCTACACCTGAAGTCTCCCACCTTGTATACAGTTATATCATAGTTTTGATTTCTTGTTTCACATAATTTTTTCCATGAGTCTCATAGTTTGTTTCCTTGGTTGTTCTATATGGATCCTACCTTGCCTTGCTATGTTGGTTTCACTGATGGTGCAAGTAGATGGTCTCCTAATATCACCTTGGATATGTGGGTCACTTATTCCCCGTCACATGAGTTGATCCATATCAAAATGTCTGTTGGTGTTGCTACCAACAACCAGGATGAGTATGATGGTGTTGTTGGTCTCCTGACCACCACCCTTCACTTGGGTATTTGTCACCTTGATGTCTTCCTAAAATCCCAACCTCTTGTCTCCCATTTGAATAACTACTACTGGGTATGCGATCCCTACCTATTTAGAAATTTCTTGTGCACTATACACTTGGTTAGAAATTTCCAATCCCTTTCATTGATGCATGTTCCCATAAGTCTCAATAGTGTAGCAGACCAAATGGATAATGACATTTTAGAGTGGCACATCAATCATCGCATATATGAAGTAAACTACATCATGCATCATCATATAGGCACACTCATAATCATAAAAAGAGACTCACAAAAAACACATAAAAAATGGTGCATCCATGTGCATATATGTCATAAATATCATAATCATGTTCAGTACAAAATGAGAAGCTCAACATGATTTTTCCTCTGATCATACATATCATGCAAAACTCCCCATGCTCAAATGCATTGGGGGAAACATCACAAGTTGTTAGTTTGAGTCCTCCTCCTCCTCCTCGGATCTCTCCTCCTCCATCTTTACATCACCTTGTGCTACCTCTCTAACATACTCCGTATAAATCATGATCCTCCTCATGCGGGAGATCCACTAAGGAGGAGCTCTGTAACACATGGTGATCAAATCGTCGTCTAGGTATTGTCACCCATCATTAGTGACCCCCTCCAAAATACGCTCTATGTCTAGCCACAGTGAGTCCAATGTCGCACTTTGCCACCTCCTATACCCATGAGCGGGTGGATATAACCTGTCCACCCTTCCCCTGGGTCACTAGTACCCCAATGAAGGGTGCGGTCCCATGTCTGCACATGCACACAATATGTCATCAGTAGCTATCATACACATGATATATCTACCACTATGCTAGTAAACTATATATGACTGAAACCACAAAGAGTCATGTATATGTACCATTAGGTCCCCATACCTATCCTAGAGATAGAGGCATATCCGAATCTCCCTGATAGTCCATCCCCGTGTATGGATAGTCCTCTATTAGGACTGGAATATTCCACCACTATGAAAAAATATCTTGGGTGAAGAAACACCCAACAAGGTTTCCTCCCTCCCTAATCATCATATTGCATTATCGCCTCATGTGAGGCTCACAAGGTCCTCCCTCATGCACCACCAGATGCGGTCTCAATGTAGGTAGTTGCTCAAAGAAGAATGAGTACAAAAATGAGGGGAAATAGAAATACCCACCCACCAAAATGGCCTAGTTTATCCCATGCCAAAATATTTTCAAATACATCTGGGTCCACCCATAGTAGGTGCCCCTCAGTACACTCTCGACCATTAAAAGTTGGTCACCCGAGATCTTGTGTGGACCTTTCGATCCTAGTATTCACAGCACCATCGCTGCTACTACTGAGTCTCTAGAATCTCGATGTTACACTACAATATGTAAGACATATGCACATACATTGAGGCATAACAATGCCTCGTGCATAGGTCATCCATCAACACCCCCATCGAAAGATTTAGCAAGGTATTGCTGATCATGCACAATAGTGGGAGGCCAGCCATAAAATACACATCTCAGAGGGTGATATACAGTTGCTCACCATGGATGATGAAAGAATCTGAGTCTTGATCCCAAAAACTCACTAACTTGTTCAGCAACAGCTTTGTTGAATGCATCAACTGGATCTGGAAGAACTTCAACAACCCACACTAAGCGAGTGTATCCTCTACTACTCCATCACCATCTACATTATCTCTGAGATCCTTGATGTCAACTTGAGGAATCTTGCACATTCAGAAATTCCCTGTTAGAACTAGTTACACAAAAAATTTCCATTATGTTCTAGGTCACAACTATTGGGCCTTTTTATGCAACCCAAGTCACGCGAAAATGCTTGATAGGTGTGACCTCAGTCGTTCCTATCTCCTAAATAGGTGCAACCTAGGTCTCACCTATTTTCTTGATAGGTGCGAACATGCCGCACCTATCTTCTCGATAGGTGTGACCTAGGTTACGCCTTTTCCCTCAAAAATTGCAACCCAACCCTATGAACCCTTCAGGCTCGGTCGATGTGCCCAGAATGATCAAATGCAAAAACTAAACCATTGAAATTGATGGGCTCAATGAGAGCTCTTACCTTCAACTCACATATCAAAAAAATTTCGGTCCAATCAAGAGAAATAAACTGTTGTTTTCTGGGGCTCTCCAATCCAACTCAACACTGCACAGTAAAAATGACATGTGTCATGTGGTTTCCCCCTTTTATGACATTCATTTTTCATGTCGTTCGCACCACTGGGTTCAATTTTTTGTCCTCTGTCTATTGACGAGACCCACGTCTTGTGCTCTCCCTATGATTTTTGTGCCATTTCTTGGAGTCACCTATATTTGCATGCCACCACACAAATCAAACCTTGTATGTATTTGCATGTTCATGAGCCATCCACTCCATCCATATTACAAACTTGGCATTATTTTATTGCCATCCACCGTCCCGAAAGGAGGCCCCACCAGTGTTCGATTGTTATTCATATTAACTATGTTCACAACATCACCCCTTTTGGTACATCGAACGCCTCCTCATTTCTTGACTGACTAATACAAATTTTCTATTAAGCTATTTTCTGACTCCTAAAAGAATGAAACAATTGCTGAGCACACTTTCTTCCTTTAACGCTCATTAAAGTATTGGAAAGTGTGTCTATGTGGCCTCATTTACCCTGGAACCTTCCAGCTAGGAACGTTTCCCTTTGTAGCCTTATATGCTTTGTTGTAAATTGGGACCATAACTTATGAAAAAGATAACTCATGGGTTGTATTTAAGATCTTTTCCAGCCATCTCATAAAGAAAATATCACTGAGCAAACTTCGTTTTGTTCATGCTCGTAAAAGTATTTTAATGACCATCCAATCAATATAGGTTTAACCTTTTTCAGACTAGTTAGACTACTTATGGAAAAGAAATATCTCTGCCTCTTTCAACTGGGAGAAATCTCCTTTGTACACTTTTATCCTTTTTTCAGACTTAGGATACTACTGTATGAAAAAGAGACCCACTAGAGTCTTCTTCCTATTTCTAGACTCTCTAAACATGAAAAGACCATCGAGCATTTACCTTTTTGGGCTCGACAACAATCCATGAGATAGTATTATACTAAGCATACTTCTATCCCTTCTTTGAGATTCTAAAGCTATTAAGAAGGCCCAAACAATGCCTTTAGGTTCCCATAGCGGATGGCCTCCCCACTAGGTTGATTGCGATTCTATTCATCTCCTCTCACACGGGATGAGATAAAAGGTTCCACATCCCTTTGTCTGGGTTCGCCCTTCCTTTCACACGGCCCTGTTAATTGAAGAAAATGTTCTTCCTCGCGTTCAGACAGAAAGTCTGTGTTGCGACCCCTCCATTGGGGGACAGTAAATCGTTGTTGGGATTACTCACTATGGGGTGTTTTCCATGGTTTTTGGAGTGATATGTCTTCTTCCTGTTCATGAAGGGAGTTTGTATCTTCTACCATTTCTATACTGTGTGGTGTTCTATTTACTCCACCATTGACGATTGCGAAGGGGGCATTGGCTTCACTGATGAGAAGGGGCCATTGTCGGGAAATGTTGCTGGTGTGTTTGGATCATGGAGTAGTATATTGTTCATCATGACCCATGCTGTGGGTTCCTTCTAGGTTTTTCATTCACAGTTTTTCTTTGGCTGTGTCTTTTTCCCTCAAACGCAGATAGAGAATCGGTTCCTTCTTGATTTGCAGACTGTGTGTTTTTCCCATTGTTTCTTTATGGGATTGAGCTGTTGATCTATTCTTGGTTGGGTTGCTGCATGTGCAAACATCCTTTTGGGGTTTTTCTATGTGTCTATGTTTCCCCTATCCATGCTGGGATTTTGGCTTCTTTCCCAATTGCGGACTGTGTAATGTTGTTGTCGTTTCATTGTGATATTGGGGCTATTGTCTTCCCCTGGTTTCGGGTTGCTATGCTTGCAAGTGTCTTCTTAGGTTGCTGCTGAGTTGTTTTGGCCATGCCAGGGCCAAGAAAAAATCTAATTTGTCTTGAGGGCTTGATCCATGTTCATCCTTTTGTTTGGGGTTGTCACCTTGTGGTCTTCATCTTCTTCACAGAGCTGTGAACTATTTGTTTTGCTGCGGTATGTATTGGTTGGTCTTCAGACTGTTGAGAGTAGGATTAGAGGCTGGGTATGCTTGAGAAAGCTGGTGTTTGAGGCCACCAAATTAGCATTTAGCATTTCCTAGCTCCTTGAAGGATTGATTAGGTGGTGGTTTAAGGAGACAAAAAGAGAGTGGAGGCATGTGGCTTTTCCCCATGGGTCCATGTTTAGAAATCCCCCCCCTTACCCTTGGGAATCATTCCCTTTTCTTTTAACGTTGCACCGTCATGGCTGGCTATAGGTTTAATTAAATTGATGTGCATATTTACATGATGCCAAAGCTATAATGTGCCGGATAGCACGATATATCATGGACAATGATCCCTATTGCCGAAACATAACACAACCGAATCGATGGTGGGGATTTTTCCTTTAGCTCCTCACCATGATTAATTACAAAATATACATCATGTACCCTTTAATGTAAATGGGGTCAAAACCGGGGTATTACATTGTCATCATAATACCTATCAGAGAGGTATTTTTCCTTGAAATACTTCTTGAACTGTTTCTACTTAAGTCTCCTTTCATTGATCCTCTTTACTTGCATGAATTGTTCCCACCAAATGGATCCTCTTCCATTCAGATTGAATATGGCAACTCTTTTCTTCATGTTTCCTGAATAATCCTGCACTCAGAAGTAATTATTTATCCCAAGAAGCCAAGCTTCAGCCTCTTGTCCAGTCTTTACCTCACCATCAAATGTAGGAGGTTTAGCATTCTTAAATTCATCCTGAGAGCGATCCCTATGGTGCTTTTTTCTCCTTCCCTTACGAGAAGAAGATCTTGAATCCCCATTGGATTCTTCTGAGTCAGATGATCTACTAGAAGTCCTTATTCTTCTCCTAGTACTGCTCTTACTGCCTTCTGGTTTTACTGTACCCTGTCCAGAGTCTATCTTCCTTTGCAAGTTTGTAAAACTCTGCAACATAGCAGCATTCAACTAATGCTGCTCTTCTTGAGCTTTAATCAAGCTTCTCATGGTGGCCACAAAATCTGGCGGTGTTTCTTGGAATCTCCTTCCATTAGACTCTATGTCATAATTTCCAACTCGGACATTTTCTTCCATGGCATCTCACACACGCTCGTAGGAATCCCAAGCATCATATCCATCATGGGTTCTAATGGCTAAACCACAACTTACTTTACCAAACCGCACTACCTGGAATACTGCCCTTAAAGGTGTCTATGATTCTGCAAAATGTGTTAGTAATACAACTGTTAGTTGCATAACATTTATACAAATCAGAATTACTTACCTTCTCTTGGAAAAATCATAAAATTACAACTTTTCCTAAAACACAGAATTTTATTCCTCAAAGAACGACTATCTCAGGGGGATGACGAGGGTCAAGGGGACTTTCCCCCTTGCAACGCCCTCATTATTTTTTTTGTAATATTTAATTTTTTGTGCAATTTGGTGCATAAGATCATTGCCATCTTTCTCCTATTTGGCACTGTAAATCCACTGAAAAAATGTTGAAATCCACTAAAAAATCCCACTGAAAACTTGTTTTTTTTTCATATCGGATCCCTTCCTAACTAATCATCTGATGTATCGGACCACTAGTTGACAACACTTCTGACACCATGGTGGACAGATCTTCATTCGTCTTCTGATGCACATCGGATCATTCTTCCTCTGCCTTCTGATGCACATTGGCTGACCAATCATTTATTTTTTTCGGATTGATCTTCCTCTAGCTTCTAATACACGTCAGCTGATCGATCCTCTATTTTATTCTGACATTTCAGACCAATATTCCTCTAGCTTCCGATACACATCAGCTGACCAATCCTCTATTTTTTTTTGACGTTTCAGACTGAACTTCCTCTAGCTTCCAATACACATCGGCTGATCGATCCTCTATTTTTTTTTTCTGAGATTTCCTGTAGTTAGAAAAATTTACGAATTTTTCTTCTTATCTTCCTCTTTCTTCCACTGCTACATCAACTGCTCGATCATATATCCTTTTTCAATGCTTTGGATTCCTTCAGGTGAGCCTTTCCGACACCTCATCTCTGCCTAGCTAAGACCTTCAGTTCCTCCCAGCTGAGAGCTTCAACTCTGCTTCAACAAACACTTTTCGATGATTTTTGACACTTCAAAAATTTTTGAAAAATTTTCAGGTTTCTCTCTCCGGTTTCCTTGTCGACTGTGTCTTAGCTCAACCCAGCCGAGACAGTCAAATCCTCTCAGCCGAGACCACCGACAAATTTCAAACTTGGACAATTTTTGAAATTTTCTTTTCGCCTGTTCTTTATCGGGTGGAATTTCTCCTAGGTTATTCAGTGTATCGGATGAGCTTCTGGCTAAGTCATCCACTGTATCAGATGGGCTTCAACCTAAGCCATCCAATGATTTTTATACTTAGAAATTTTTTTTTGAATTTTTCTCTGATTTTCTCTTTTTTCCCCTTGTTGGGCAGAGGGTAACTTGCCTCTGTCATTGGTTCTTCATGGCCCATTGAGGCCAATGCTACAACATGTGCTCTGATACCACACTGTAACGTCCCCAACCCTCCGACCGACGAAGATGGCGCTACCATACCATTAACTATCCGGGAAACTAGCCCCATGATCATGCACATACATAAAAACTGAAATGCTTTGAAGTAAAACATGCAGATATGCATAATTATTAGCATACATCGGAAGAAAAACATACATCCAGGAATTCAACATGTTCATCATAATTCATTAAACATCAAATATGATTGCAGAGATTGAACAAAAGAATACTTATCTTATGATGAACTTGTCCCGCAACTAGCTACGTCACTGTAACGTTCCACCCAACCATAGGCCAGTGTGCTCCTTAATCTCTCAGCAACACTGCCACCCCCGAGCTGGGCATGATTTCCCAAGGAATAAGGAACTAAGCAGGCTCACACATAGCTAAAGGTACACAAATCAGCCAAGCCAACACAGTTGGGTTTATCAGGCCATCAGGGATCTGGGAAAAGATGAATGCTAAGCTAGTGGGATCATTGAAGAACTAAGGACACCTACACTAGAACTAGCCTGACTTTTAGGACACCCACACACACCCAACATAAGGAATCAATCCCTTCTCTGCTACACAGTCCCTCAGGTCCTGAATTCCCTTCCAGTGCTATTCAGGGGTTGTGGAGAAGAAATCCATCCCTCTAGCTCTGTCTATGTGGCTCCCAAACACACCAAGTTTATCAAGCATACCAAGCCTTCATTCCCACTCCAACACATTCCAAAGACAAACCACTACATACACACAACAAAACAAGCAACTCATAGCTCCGAGGAAGAAAATCAAACACCATAGAACATCTGAGGTGACAATTTAGGTAATACATAGCTCTAAATGGGAAATTTGAATCCTGAGTCATTCTTGGCCCTATCGTGGCCAAAACGACTCAATAAGAACCCACATCAAACAAAAAATGTAAATGAACCTATAGCAAACCAAAATCATGGGGAACCAATGGAAATCAAGTTCTTAGTTGTGCAAGGACAGAAAAACAACCCACGTGGAGGTGAATTCACATGGTCAGACCCACAATGAAGAGAAATACACACAGCAAAATCCCCCACCATGAAGTTCACACACACAGCAAAATCATGCCTGTGAGGCTGCTCTCCTCGCTCTTTGCATGGGTAAAATGCCCAGACCTGTGCATGAGGAGAATAACGACTGTCTCTAGGTGAGGATGGGCAGGAATGAAAGAATTCCCATGTGAGGATGAAAGAGTCTGCTGGTGGAGTGTGCATGTGGGAAAGGACTGACAGTCCTGCCACACACCACTGCCCAACAATAACTGCCCAACTAACAACAGAGGTTTTTAATGTGGTAGTTGACTAATGAGACAAGGGAAAGGTGGGTAAGTCAAAAGGGTGGGTGACAACTAAATGGGTTTAACAACTGACACTTGGCTTTTCCCCATTGACCCAAAGTTTAATAATTTCCCTCCCTATCCTTAGGAAAATCATGCCCCTTTTCATTATGGTTGCATTGATATAGCTGGTTGGGGTTTATTTTAATTAAAATGCATATTTATATGATGCCAAAATTATAATGTGCTAGATATCACGATATACCATCGAAAACGATTTTAATCGCCGAAACATTAAACGCTAAATCAATGGTGGGGATTTTTCCTTTAGCTCCACACCACGATTAATTACAATATATATACATCATATACATTTAATGCAAATGGGGTCAAAACCGGGGTGTCACAATGTCCCATATTCAAAATATGATTGAATAAATGATTAATATATAAATGAATGATTGATTACAATGGATATGGCCGCCTTAAATATGGCTTGTCCATCAAATATGGAGAAGACACTTATCTTCATAATCTATATTTAATAATTAATTATTATAACTAATGGTTACCTATTTATTTACTATTTTCAATGTTGTAACATACTGCTCCATAGTGTTGTAGATTGCAACAATTTTTTCACAAGTTTTTGCTCTAAGAGAAAATTTTTCTCTTAAGTATGGAAGATTGTTTCCTGATTACCTGCTTATATTGAAGGGGGAGGGGGTTCCCATGAGGTTTACCCCATTTTCATTATTTTATTAAGTAGTATTTTATTTCATTTAGATTGTATGGGTGAATTTTGGCCTAGTTTGCAAGGCCCAAGTTGTCCAAAGTTACGATTAAGGGGGGGTGTTAGGATTAATTAATTCTCATTTGTCCAATATAGTCTATTTGGTCAATTTACCTAACTTAGGAAGTTATTATCACTATACTAGAGTATCGAGAACACACCTAGAGGTTATTTGCCACTTATTGCATGTGCATACATGAGTTTATGTGCCTCTGAGACCAATACCTACATTATAGGAGCCCACTCTGAGTGCTACCAACAACCTCCATCAGTTTGTTGTGGTAGGTAAGCAGTTATGTTGAGTTATCCTCCAGTTACATTTAGTTAGATCACTGTCAGTTAGCCTAGTGCTAGTCTTGCATGGATGCAGGGAGTGTGGCACCTTTTGTCCACCTACCTCATCATTTAACTGATTGTAGACTGATTTAGACATCTGGAGTTAGACTAGTGAGCTCGAGCTATGGTTTTCCACGCGGAGTTAGATAATTAGTTAGC
Source organism: Pseudotsuga menziesii (assembly GCA_001517045.1). NCBI lineage: Eukaryota > Viridiplantae > Streptophyta > Pinopsida > Pinales > Pinaceae > Pseudotsuga > Pseudotsuga menziesii. The sequence goes on from LPNX010476114.1 coordinate 672,681, forward strand.
TAGAACTGATATATTTGAATCCTATATTTAGCATTCGAAATCTATTTATTGTATAGTCATTTTATTATTGATTAATAATGAAGATTAATGTTATGATTATCTTAGAAATTCTTTCCCGATTTATCAAAAATTTGTGTCATGAATTCTTTTCCCAGTGTATACTAATCTTAATTATTCCACTGCAAAATTCCTTTCCAATAGCTCTCATATTGGCCTGTAGATCTATGGTTCTAAAATTTAACACCTTTTATGGGGTATTGATTGTCATCCCTAATTTTTATCTTATGAGGTGACTCATGCTCAGATAGATTGACAATTGATTCTTTGTATCCCATCATGTGCTTGGATTCTCCACTATCTACAATCCAATCATTGCTTCCATGTGAGATGGTTCCCATAAGTGCTGATATTAAGACATATTCTTCATCACTTGAAGAATCAACAATTTCTTCTTTGAATGTTGTCCTTGTTGGTTCATCATCTTCAATAGTGTGAGTGAGCTGGTGGAGGAACACATGCACCTAATTTAGATCCCTTAAATGAATGATGAAGATTCCCTAGCCATAGGAGTGGAGTGCTCAGAAATTTTACAGAAGCTTTTCACTGCAGAGCAAATTATGTGTAAAGCATTGAATCTTAGGAGTGCTAAAAAAGGTTACTGAATATTTTTAGTGCAGAACAAGTTATGTATAACGAGTTGAATATTTACATAATTGTTTATCGTAGGTAATACACACACACACACACACACACATATTTCTCACTTATGACATGTTCCACTCATATTGATTAAAACTCTTTATGAAGAAATTGTAATTGTTAATTAAAGCTAACAAAATATTAACCATCATTCTTACTTAGAAGCTTGAAAATGAAACCATATATATTAAATTTAAAATATACTTAACTCCATATTATTAACATAGTTAACAATGATATTAAACATTTTTTTATTACTTTCTATTTATAGATACCTATTAAAAGTTTAATAATAAAATATATTACTTTTTATGAATCAAGTATCATTTAGCTGTGACTATCTATAAATTGTCAGCCTTTTAACATATTTTTGTTATTAAATTACAAGTTTACTATAAACAAATTGTAACTCACATGCTTTCATGCTAATTGTTAAATATGATAAAGTTTTATGTATGATAACATGATATCTTTTTTTATAAAACATACAAAGTAGTAAGAATTATGGTTATGTGAATATAAAATATTTTTTACATATCAATTGTGTATAGTTTGAGTGGTTGAAAGAGAAATTTGTTTGTTTCTTTTCTAGATTCAAACTTCACTAAATAGTATAGTCCTCATTCATAATGGACATTCAATGGCCTATGACAATGAGACACTCTCTTATGTGTTTTCATGTAATATCCCACTTATGAAAAAGAGATGCAATCCATTATTGAAGCATGTCGATAGTGGAATATTTATATTTTGGGAAGGATATGATCATCCACACTTATCAAAATACCCTATAGCTCATGTAGGTGTGGGGAAAGATACAAGATTGTTTCCATTAGACATTTGTCTAGATACATACAACAATTCCACTTGAACATTAGGTACAATAACATAAGCATAAATCAAGTTGTGACTGCCTCAGTTAGTCTCTACTTGTGGTGCTAAACATAACTCATAATTCCTATGGGCATGCGACCTTTGGCTGGCCCCAATTGTATGCTAGCAAAACTAACTTCATTGCTACATATTAGGCTAGGAAAAGGTGAACAAGGTCCATACTTTCTCCTCCAAGATGCACTTGTATCCCATTTAGTCCATATTTTTGTTCCTTCAAGTGAGCATGAGAAGTTAATAATTTAAGAGGTGTGTTACATTTAGGTGGCAAGGAACTTTGGAATGGATAAAATAGTAGCAGTACAACAAAAGTATTACTATTGGCCAAATCTCTAACAGGATGTCCATAAGTATGTTAGATCGAGCAGTTCTTATGTTATTTCTAAACCTACAATTAAGCAATAGAAGATGTACACTCATATACCTACCCTATACAAGCCTTAGAATTTTTTTTGGGATGTGTGTTGGCCAATATTTTTGTGGACCCATGGTATTGAGTTAACCCTAGAATTTTCCCATTGTATTTCCCCTATAAGAGAAAGCATTGTAAAACGACTGAGTATGGTATTGTACTGTATTGGAAGAGATCAGACTGTGAGAGCGTGAAGAGGAAGTGCAACAATTTTGCTGCAGGGTGTATCCCTTCATCTTTCTGGACTGTAATAAAAGGACTGGAAATTTCTTTGTGGACGTAGCCCATCGTTTGGGTGAACCACGTTATATATGTGTCTCTCTGTAATATTTTAATGTGTTTTGCATCTTGTTTATTGATTTAACTGTATATCTGTTATTGCTCTGCTGTCCTATTTTCTAACAATTGGTATCAGAGCCAAAAAGGTCTATTTGGTTGGTAAACTCGCAAGAGAGAAGGGTTCCTAGTTTGAGTGGGAGCAATGGTGGAAGAAGGAAAGTTTAGGGTCAAAACTATCAGTTATGGAAGATGCAAATGGAGGACTATATGTACCAAAAGGATCTGTACCAGCCATTGGGCGGAGAAGAAAAACAACCGGCGGCTATGAAGGATGAATAATGGGAGGTTCTTCATAGAAAGGCACTGGGAACAGTACGACTGTGCCTGGCTTCGTCGGTGGCCTTCAATAGTTCGAAAGAAAAAACAATAGAGTGTGTTATGAGCGCATTGAGTAAGCTCTATGAAAAAACCCTCAGCTTCTAACAAGGTATTTTTAATGAAGCATTTATTTAATATGAAGATGTCGAAAGGTGGATCTATTGTTGACCATTTAAATGAGTTTAATACACTTACTAGTCAGTTAAGTTCTATAAAAGTGAACTTTGATGATGAGGTTAGGGATATTCTAATCTTGTGCTCATTACCAGAAAGATGGAATAGCTTGGTCATGGCTGTAAGTAACTCTATCCCTAGTTCAAACACTCTTAAGTTTGATGATGTTGTTGGTGTTATTGTTAGCGAGGAAATGCAAAGAAAAAGCACATGTGAGAGATCAGGTAATGCGTTGACCATGTAAAGTAGAGGGAGACAAAACGAGAGAGGAAGGAGCCCAGGAAATCACGACAAGTCTAAAAGGGGCAGATCCAAGTCCAGATTCAGAAAAATAGAGTGTTGGAACTATGGTAAGAAGGGACATTTGAAGAAATACTACAAAGCTCCAAAGAAGAAAGGAGACAGAAAGCAAGAGACTACTTAGGAAGTGAATGTAGCAGGTGATGTGTTACAAGATTCTTTGATTCTTGTATTAGATAATACTAGTGATTACTGGGTATTAGATTCAGGGGCTTCATGTCATGCTACACCCCATAGGAAATTATTTCATGTTTATGTTCAAGGTGATTTTGGGCATGTGCTATTGGGGGATGATGAACCATGTAAAATTGTTGGAAAGGGTAAGGTACATATTAAGTTAAATAATGGAAATGATTGGATGCTAAAGGATGTAAGGCACATTCCTGATATGAAAAGAAATCTTATCTCAACAGGGCAGTTGGGAGAAGGCAGAGGTTTGTCTACGTTTGGAGAAACGTGGTGGAAGATCACTAAAGGATCACTGGTAATAAAAAAAGGAGATAGGGTAGGTATGCATATTTATGTCCTCATAATACTGATTATTCTATCTCTGTAGCTTCCATAGAAATAGGTGCGGCGCTGTGGCATCATAGGATTGGCCACATTAGTGAGAAGGGGATGCAAATTCTCCACTCAAGGAAACTGCTTCTAGATTTGAAGCAAGTAAGTTTGGGATTCTATGAGAACTGTGTTTATGGAAAATAGAAGAGAGTTAGATTTCTCAGGGCTGGGAAATCAAAGAAGAGTGAAAAGTTAGAGCTTGTCCATACATATGTATGGGGACTAGCTTAAGTACAATCTCTTGATGGCTCTCATTATTATGTTACTTTTATTGATGATGCAACTAGAAAAACTTGGGTTTATTGCATTAGACAAAAATATGATGTGTTTGATACTTTAAAGAAGTGGAAAGCTTTGGATGAGAATGAGATAGGAAAAAGGTTGAAATGTCTCAGATCTAATAATGGAGGCGAGTACTGTAGCAAGGAGTTTGACAGTTACTGTTCACACAATGGGATTCGCAGAGAGAATACAGTCCCTAGAAAACCACAAGAAAATGGTGTGTCAGAAAGGATGAACAGGACTATCATGGAGTGTGCAAGGTGTATGAGATTGCATGCAGGGTTGCCCTTACAGTTTTGGGCTATGCTGTAAACACTACCATTTATTTAATAAACAGAGGGCCTTCAAGAACTTTGGATGGTGGCATTCCAGAGGAGGCATGGACAGGTAAATAGGTAAAATACTCATTTCTGAGAACTTTTGGTTGTGAATCATTTGTCCATATTGATAAAGATGATAGAACAAAGCTTGAGGATAAATCCAAGAAATGTACCTTTATTAGATACGGGGTTGATGGTTTTGGTTATCGCTTATGGGATCTTAAAAATCGCAAAATCATTAGGAGTAGAGATGTAGTATTCAATGAGCAGGTCATGTACAAAGATCAATTGCAGGGAAAGAAAGAAGAAAATGAAAACAAAGAGTACACAGTGCTTGATGAAATCAATGACAATGAAGTTACAAAGGCACCAGAAAATCAAGAGTAGCAACAGGTACCGAAACTCCTGCAAATGTAAGAAAGTCTACCAGGTTAAGTAAACCCCCTGAATGATTCTATCCTTTACTATATTATTTATTGATGACTGATTTTGGTGAACCAGAATGTTTTGAAGAAGCAATGCAGGTAGAAACTAGAAGGAAGTGGGAATAACGCATGGATGAGGATATGGAATCATTGGTAAGAAATCAAACATGGGATCTGGTTAAGTTGCCTGCAGAAAAAAGGGTATTGTAGAATAAAATAGTTTACAGGTTGAAGGAAGAAGATGGAGGAAAGAAGCAGTACAAGGATAGACTTGTTGTAAATGGGTTTGCACAAAACAAAGGTATAGAATTTGAAGAAATATTTTCTCCTATTGTTAAAATGACTTCAATTAGAACTATTTTAAGTCTAGTGGTAGTGGAAGATTTGCATCTTGAACAGTTAGATGTAAAAACAACCTTTCTCCATGGGGATTTGGAGGAAGAGATTTATATGCATCAGCCACAAGGGTATGAGGTCAAAGGGAAGGATAATTTGGTTTGTAGGTTGAAGAAGAGCTTGTATGGCCTGAAGCAAGCTCCAAGGCAGTGGTATTTGAAATTTGATAAGTTTATGACATAACAAGGTTATGATAGATGTCATTCTGACCATTGTGTTTATTTCAAGAGGCTAGATAACGAAAGATATATTATCTTGTTATTGTATGTGGATGACATGCTTGTTGCAGGGTCTAACATGCAGGATATAAATGTTCTCAAAAGAGAACTAGCTAAATCATTTGCGATGAAGGATTTGGGTGCTGCAAAACAAATCCTTTGTATGAGAATAACAAGAGATAGGAAAAATCACAAATTGACATTGTCTCAAGGTGAGTACATAGAAAAGGTGTTACAGAGATTTAAAATGCAGAATGAAAAACCATTCAGTACACCTTTGGTTAGCCATTTCAAACTAAGCAAGGATATGTGTCCAGAGACATAGGAAGAGATAGATTACATGTCCAAGATTCCCTATTCATCAGCGGTTGGAAGCTTGATGTATGCCATGGTGTGCACAAGACCAAATATTGCACATGTAGTGGGAGTTGTGAGCAGGTATATGAATAATCCAGGTAAAGAGTGTTTGAAAGAAGTACAGTGGATTCTCAGGTATTTGAGAGGTACCAATTCTCATGCATTATGTTTTGGAGGTTCAGAGATTGTTCTACAGGGATATGCTGATGCAGATATGGCTGGTGATAAATACAGTAGGAGGAGCACCACAGGGTATGTGTTTACTGTGGGTGGAACAACAGTAAGTTGGATTTTGAAACTGCAACAGGTTGTTGCACTTTCAACAACGAAGGTAGAGTATGTTGCTACTATAGAGGCTAGTAAGGAGATGATTTGGTTGCAGAGGTTCATGGAAGAATTGGGTAAGAAGTAGGAGAATAGTAGGATTTACAGTGACAACCAAAGTTCCATTCATATTGCAAATAACTCAACCTTTCATTCGAGGACTAAACATATACAGCTCAAGTACCACTTCATAATATCTGTTCTAGATGAAGAATTGTTAAAACTGGAAAAGATACACACTAGCCAGAATCCTGCAGACATATTGACAAAGGGAGTAACCAGAGAGAAACTGAGTTCCTGCTCGGATTTTTTTTGGCCTTCAAGCATGAAGGTGAAAATAAGAAATTTTCCAAGTCTAAGGTCCAGAGCATAGTTCAGCAAGTGCAGTAGCGGTGGAGTTGTTGTGATCAACCTCCAAGTGGGAGATTGTTGGTTGTGGAGCCTAATATTCCAGATCCATAGATATTATTTAGTTGTGTTTGTACCCGAGGTGTACTGTACACTCATTCCCACTACCTTGGGGTTCGTGGTAGCACCCTGAAAAAGGGGGTTTGGGGGCAGCGCCCCTGAGACACGGGGGTTTGGGTGCGGAGCCCCCGAGAAATTTTTTTGGGATGTGTGTTGGCCAACAGTTTTGTGGACCCATGGTATTTGGTTAACCCTATAATTTTCCCATTGTATTTCCCCTATAAGAGAAATCATTGTAAAATGATTGAGTATGGTATTGTATTGTATTGGAAGAGATATTGTGAGAGCGTGAAGAGGAAGTGCAACGATTTTGCTGCAGGGTGTATCCCTTCATCTTTCTGGACTCTAATAAAAGGAATGGAAATTTCCTTATGGACACAGCCCATCGTTTGGTGAACCATGTTATATCTGTGTCTCTTTGTAATGTTTTAATGTGTTTTGCATCTTGTTTATTGATTTAATTGTATATCTATTATTGCTCTGTGGTCCTATTTTCTAACAGAAGTATCCATGGTGATGAAGGTTATATTGCATGTAAATTTCTTTAGTAGTTTAGATATGATCCATAATGTTTTTATTACATATTGCTGCTATGTAATCCATGATGCTACAGTTTTACAAAAGTTTCTATAACCATATTGCTATAGATCTGTAGGGCTTCTACAAAACATTTATTTCTCCAAGAACTACATGAAAGAGGAAAAAGTTGCATACAATAAAATAATTTGATGAGGAGAAATTTTAATCATTTTTATTGATGTACATAAAAGAGTCACAGGTGGTAATATCTAAATTACCTTTAAAATACCAAACTAATAAATCCAGGAATATGAAATGATTAGCTGGCCCGAATCTGAAATGAATGGTTGGTAGTTGAATTGCTGTGTGTTCCTCCAATAGTTCTATAAATGTAAATTCCTTTATATGATGAAAGACAGGACCCATAGGAAATCAAGTTGTGAGTTCCCATGTTGAGGTTGTAGAGGTGGAGTGAATCCTAGAGTTCATGTGATGTCCACATCCCAATAAGACTACTAGCAAACAATGTTTCACCAACCTACCCGTTCCCTAGGTTGAGGTGGAGGCATTAAATTTTGTAATAAGGGAGCTATGAGACCCAATAGGACCTTATTTTACCATATACATATTAAATTGGGTCATATAAACAATAAATGTGGAGAAAATAAAGTGGCATTGCATCATGGAGACACTTGAAGGTAGATGGAGACCTTGGGTGGCTAGATTCATCCCTACACTTGTCATAACCTTCCTCCAAATTCAAAATGATGGGGAATGGAACATTCTTGGGAGGTGAATATGTGTAAATTAATAGATCATGAGTCAAGGAATTTGAATTGGTGAAGAGGATTAACCCCCATGGAAGAGGAAGATACTAGGAAGACAATGTGTGCCACTTGGAGAGAGATTCCAAGCACTCTATGACAACTATGATGGAATATTCTATGACAAATTCAGACATAATTTATGAACTAATTATAGACCTATCACAATATGACATGAAAATACTAAAAATATCCACCAAGAGGGCGCATTTTGGGGTTAGTGGAAGCCATTCAAATTTGGGAAATATTTGAAGCATGAGGAAGAGGACAAGTGTCAAAGGGGTTACTAAACTACTAGGATGAGTTGGACAAAGCCTAGACCGAGGGAAATTAGAACTTAGGAGACCCTATTATGATTATAAAAATATGTCATGAGGAAGGATAATATATTTTTATCATTTTTATAATTTCCTTTATCATTTTGGAAAGATCTTTCTTGTCCATTGCACGGTGAGTGTTCCCTCTCCCTGCTAGTAGGTCAATTTCGAGGGAGTTCAATTTCTATAAAAATTGGATTTCAGAGAGGCAATCCAAACCTCTCATTTGGAGCTGAATGAATTGTTTTTTTTTAATATATATAGAAGTTTGATACGGTTCGTGGCTTATCTATTTCCCCATTCTTTCATCCCCATCAAACTATTCCCATGTTTTCATATGATGGCACACTTGTGAGAATGGTGCTTGTGCTTGGATGAGCTTAGATGATTCCCAATATTGGGTGCATGATTTTTGTATATCTAATATGGTGTACCCATACTATTTAAGTCGAATTATCAGAAATAGATGTTCAAAAATTCCCACATTTCCAAGCTATTGTTTGACTAATTTTAATGTGTTGGCTTCCATTTCGAAGGAGATATGTATATGATCTGTAATGAGAAATTTATATGATGTTAAATTATTTATAGGAATATATTTGTATTATTTATACTATCCCCATTCATCATTCTCTTTTATGAACCGTTTCATTTAATTTTTATGAGTTAAAGTGGAGTTGTCAATGTCATTTCCCCTTATGCAATATCACTGGAAGTTAAAAAACGAATGTGGAAATATATGATCAGTTTTAAGAAATAATAACCATGTATAATGAAATTAAATGAGGTATTATATCAATAAAAATAATCTTCTTATAAAATTTATAGGGTCGTCCATGAGTTTGGAAGCCATTTTTGCCTACACCGTAGGGGGAATTTCATCACAATTTCCTAGTATTTTTTCCCTTTTTGTCATTAACCCCAAAATAATTTGTAGAGGTATAAAACCAATAATAAAGTGATAATAGAGTCTATTGAGAGGTATTAATACTCCTATTATCATTCCCATTCAAATTCTGAACCCTTTGGTGCCATTTGAAACTCCTAGAGTTAAGACTAGTTAAACCGAATTTTCCCAAATTGTGCCATTGTCTAGAAATTCCAAGTTGGTTCATCACAGTGGTATCAAAGAATGATATTAACACCTAATGGATTTCCATATTCATTTTTCCTAATGACACTCTCCCTCCATTAGAAACTGAGTCTGAATACATTAACGGTGGAAGAGAAGAAGGTGAAGAAGTTAATTCTCACTACAAGAAGATTAGGGAAAAACTAGAATTCAAAGATATGGAGAATATGGAGGATAAGGAGGATCTTAAAAAATTTCTGGAGTCATATCTTGAAGATAAGACTAGATATTTTATGCAAGGTTTTGAATTTTTGGCGAGCCAACTTGGGAGCAAGTCAACACCAGGGAGTAGTAATAGTACACCTCATGTTAAGAAGAATACCTATGGGGAAGTTATTTTCTCAAATAATGGACATCACAACCGACCCCATGAATTCAAGAATCATATTGGACCTACAATTCCTAATTTTATAGAGTCTAAATAGGGCCTTTACCCCACTTATGGTGTGAAGGAAGCATCCCATGATTGGCAATAACTCAGTGAAGAATGTAAGAATGTTCTACCTTTCTATCAGTTCTTCAGGGCCTCTCATCAAATTAAGCAACAGGGAAGTGGGAATAGGAAACCTCCTCTAAATCAGGAATTAAAGTATTGTTCAGAATATAGTTGTCATTGATGTCAAAATTATTCATGAATGACAAAGGAATAACCAGTATATATGGTAGCAGGATGTGTTTAGTAGTGACAAAGGAAAAGGTTGAGTGTATGAGTGTATGGGTGAAGAGAGAGTGTGGAGTGGTGAATGTAGAGATTGTGTTATTAGGAGATTGAAATTGTCTGTGCATAGAGTGTCATGGAAAGGAATTGATCGTTCCACTGATTAATTCAATCATAGAGTTAAATATCTGCATCTTGGATAGATCAATGGTTAAAAATGGATCATGCGGTGGAGATCAATCTTTGAGAAGATTGATAATGGTAAATGATTTCTACACAAAGAAAATGGAAAATACACAAATCCACATTAGATTGTAGATCGACGTTTACGTTTTAATCCATGAGGAAGTATACGAAGGTGAATGATTTATGCACAAAGAAAAGGGGAGATCCACAAATCCACATTAGATCATAGATCAACGGTTAGGATTTACTCCATGAGGAAATATACGGTGGTGAATGATTTCCACATAAAGAAGAGGGGAGATCCACAAATCCGCATTAGATCATAGATCAACAGATAGAAGTGAACCCGTAAAGAAATCAACAGTCCATAAGAAAACTGGAAGACGAGAAATCAAGGTCTAGAATAATATGGGTTTCCGCAACCTAAAGTCCAGAAGGAGAAAAGAAGAAGATGGAAAGTGGAAGGTGGAAAATGGAAGGCAAAAAGCGGAAGGTGGAGAATCAAAAAAAGAATTTGGGAAATGTCACAGTTCTTCATTTTGCATCCCGTGGTCCGAAATATTGATGGTCAGAAAGACATCCATAAAATATCGACGATGCGAAAATATTAATGTGGAAAGTGGAAGGCAGAGAATTGTGAAAGAAACGTTTGAGTTTTTGGGAACCCGCATTCTGTATCCCACAATCCGTAATATCGATGATCAGAAAAAACATCTGTAAAATATCAACGGTGTGGAAAGATTAGTGTGGAAAGCAGAAGGCAGAGAATTGTGAAAGTAATGTTTGATTTTTTGAGAACCCGCATTCTGCAACCCACGATCCAAAAGATCGATGATCAAGAGAATCCGTAAAAAATCAATAGTGCGGAAAGATTGGTTGGGAAAGAGGAAATCATGAAATGATAATTGTAAAAAGTCACATATCTGATATTTGATTTCCACCTCATATCGACGGTCATGAAAAGATTGAAGGAGATCAATGGTGCAGAACCGTTGAGGTGGAGAGCTAAGTGCGGAAAGAAATTTTGAGAAATGTCATAGTTCGACAATCCACATACCACATCCTATATTAGATCTATGGACATGAAGGAGTCTGAAATAAAATCAATGGCTCAGGATGATTGTAGAAATGAAGAATGAGGAAGGTCATGACCAAATGATCCATGAAGAGGCACGATCAATGAAATGTTGCAATGGTGAAAAGATGCATCCACAGGAAGTGAGAAGTTATTTATTAAAAGAATGATTGAAGGAAATAACTTGTCTTTGTGATTGTGAATGATAGAGTCCAAGAAGTGAATAGCAGACCGATAAAAATCAGTCTAGGGTGGAAAGGTGGCGCTAGGGAAGACTATAAGTATGTGAAGGGTTTTGTAGCATCCTTGTCTATTGTAGCAGACAAAAACCCAAGGTGTTGGAGCATCTTTGTCTATTGTAACAGGAAGAAACCCAGGGTGTTGGAGCGTCCTTGTCTGATATAACAAGCATAAACCCAAGGTGTTGTTGCATCCTTTCTGTAGCAATAGATAAATAAATTTTGTAGATTCATATTTTTAATGAGTTTGAATTGGTTATTTTCTCTTTGAAGTTTCCACAATAAAATTTGTGTCTTATCCTGTTTGATTTATTTTGTGTTCTTGTTTTAAAAATAAAAAGACAATACTAATTCACCCCCCCCTCTCAGTAGTGTGGGATAATCCAACAATTGGTATTAGAGGAGGTTCCTTGACCATATTTTAACCACTGGAAGGAAGATCCTATTTAAAAACACTAATGGATCAACAAGAAGGTTTATCCACTAACAAACCTCCATTATTCACAGGTGAAAATTATGCATACTAGAGTGTGAGAATGAAGTGCCATATGATGTCCCTTGGATGGAATGTTTGGGAAGAAAATGAAAAGGAGTATAAAATAGAATACCAAGCACATATAGATAGTGTGGAACTATTCCAATATGAAGGTAATTCCAAATCCCTAAATGCAATCCTCAGTGGATTGACAAACTCTGTATTTACAAAAATTATGCGATGCAAGACTACCAAACAAGCATGGGATAAGCTAAAAATGCTTTATGAAGGGGCATCAAAAGTCAAAGAATCCAAGATTCAGACATACAGAGGGTAGTTTGAGAGCCTTAAAATGAAAGAAGAAGAAAATATTTGGGACTACCTTCTAATATTAGAAGAGGTTGTCAATTCTATTAGAGGTCTTGGAGGAAAATTAAAAGAAAGAGAAGTGGTTAGAAAGGTACTAAGATCATTTCCAATGAAGTATGACTCAAAAGTATCCACCCTATAAGAAAGAGATGATCTTGACTTTGTGACAGTAGATGAACTATATGGAATCCTCACTACAAATGAGATGATAACAGGACTAAATAAATCCTCAAGAGAAGAAGCAGCATTTAAACCCTCATCCAAAAAACAATCAAAGAACCTAGATGGTGAAGAAGCTCTTTTTATTAAAAAAACTTGAGAAAGGTACTTGGAAATATAAAGGAAAGTTACTCGTGAAATTTTTTAACTATAGAAGAATTGGACATTTTGCTTCAAAATGTGCTTTCCCTAAACAAGAGGATAACAATGGGCGAGAAACTTCAAAGTTTAAAAGGGTAAGACAGGAAACAAGAAACGTCTTATGAGAAAAAGAAAATTGTTTACACCATGGAAGATAGTGAGGATGTAGATACAAGTGAAGATGAAGAAAATAAAATTCTATTCATGGTTTTAGATACTCAAGCTTCAAATAGTGACTCAGATGTAGAAGGAGAAGTAGACTTAAGAGCTGAACATGTTAGTTCTTTTGAAGAAATTGAGAAATGTAGAAAAAAGAACAAATAGTAAGTCGTATCATTAGCGAGTTGGAAGCTAAACTTATAGATTCCAAAAGAACTGAGGAGGACCTAAACCTCCAGCTCAAAATAAGAATACAAGAATCTGAGAGACTTGAAGAATAAATCATACAATTCAAGAAAAATATTCATTAAGGATCTATCAAATCTAAGTTTGAGAATATCTCAAGGATTCTAGATGACATCTTGAATATCCAAAGATCATGAAATAATAGATTTGGTTTGGGTTTTAACAAAGAAAAGAAACCAGAGAGTTTCTCTTTCACTAATCAAGGAGGAAACAAGAAAAGTTATGCTGAAGCACTAAAGAGTCCAATTAAAAAGGAAGAGAGCAATAAAGATGCCCTAAACTCTCAAGATAAAAAAAATAAATAATACGGTGCCCAAGACACCAAATAGATATCTGTAGATATTTTTAGGTCACTGTTACTCTTGTAATAAATTTGGTCATAAAGCCTTAAATTGAAGAGCTAATGGGAAGGTTCCTGAATACAAGAAGAAGTCATCAACTAATAAACCAAAAGGAAATCATAAAAATTTTACACTTCTTCAAAAGTATGACATAGAGTGTTACAAATGTAATAACCATGGACATATGGTAAGATATTGTAAACTAATGACTCCTACAAGGAAGAATGTTACAATTAAGTCTCAAGACACAAAACATAAGAAGTATTTGAGGGAAAGGGAAGAAAAGGAAAGTTCCATGATTGCTCTATGTGCAATAGAAAACCAAAACCTATGGCACTTGAACAGTGGGTGTTCAAAACTTATGACTGGTGACCCAAAAAAATTCATAACACTAAAATATTATAAGGGTAAAGTCACTGTTGGAGACAACTTGTCTTCCAAGATAATTGGAAAAGGAACAATTGTTGTCAATAACAAGGTCAAAGCATAAAATGTATTACTAGTATAATTTTTTTTTTTATGGACTAGGGGAATCAGCAACTGGGGACGGGCTGGTACTCGTGTGACACGGGGTCCAGGTATCCAATCCCGCTACCACTATAACCCTAGGTGCAACCATAGGGCCCGAACCATGGCGCACAGGTAAATTTGGGGGGGATTTGAACACGAGACCTTCCATTTACAAACAATTCCACTTTACCACTTGCTCTGCACCCCCACGAGCTACTAGTATAAAAAATTAATCCTAATATTCTCAGTGTAATTCAAACATGTGATCAAGCGCACATTTGTATTTTTGACTCAGAGAAATATGAAATCAATAATAAGGACTCAGGAAGAGTTGTTGGCATTTCTATAAGAAATTCAAACAATGTGTACATCCTAGAAAATGAAAATCAATGTTACTTAAGTATGATTGAGAAAAGTTGGTTATAGCACAAAAGGTTGGGACATTTAAATTTTGATAATCTTGTCAAAATAAGTAAGAAGGAAGTTGTAAGAGACTTGCCTAGAATTGTAAAACCTCTAAACTCGGTTTGTAAACATTGTCAACATGGGAAGCAAACTAGAGCCAGTTTTAATACAAAAGAACATATGACCTCACATCCTCTAGAAATAGTGCACATAGATCTCTGTGGACCAACAAGATTTAAAATCCTATAAGGATAATATTATTTCATGTTTCTCATAGATGATTACACAAGGATGACTTGGGTGACATTTCTCAAGGAAAAATCAGAAGCTTTTGAGAAGTTCAAAATCTTCAAGCAAATGGTTGAAAATGAAACATATATGAAGATAAAATGTCTTAGATCAGACAATGGGGGAGATTTTACTTCAAATTATTTCAATTTGTTTTGTGAGACACATGGAATTAAGAGACAATTTTCAGCTACAAAGACTCCTCAGCATAACGGTATTTTTGAAAGAAACAATAGAACATTCCAAGAAGCTGCTAGAACAATGCTTAATGAAGCAAAGTTGTCAGATGCATATTGGAAAGAAGTAGTATACACAGTTGTCTATATACTTAATAGAGGACAACTCAGAGTGAATAAGGAAAAGACCCCTTATGTACTATGGTATGGAAGACCAACCTCAGACAAATATTTCAAAGTATTTGTAAATAATTGTTACATTAAAAGGAACAAGGATGAAATTGGCAAGTTTGACTCTAGGACTGATGAAGGGATATTTCTAATATATTCATCCACTAAAAAGGATTATAGATGTTACAATAACAGGTTACACAAAATTGTAGAAATTGCAGATGTGAGAGTAGATGATAGAAAACCAACACGAGGAAGAAGTCATGACAGTGTTGAAGATACAAATGATGAAGAAAAGGAAGACTTGCAAGAGGATGAAAGTACTCATGATGAATAATAAAGAATAGAAAAGAGAGATACACAGTAAAGTAAAGAATAATCCCCAAGACTTGATACAAAAAATCCATCTAGAAGGATACAAAAGAATCATCCAAAGGCACGGATCATAGGTGCTAAAAATTCTAGAGTTAGTACAAGAATACAAATATCATTTGATGAACAAGCCCTACTCTCAATAGTGGAAACCAAATTTTTTACAGAATCTAGCAAAATTAAATAATGGGTCAAAGCGATAAATGAAGAATTAGATCATATTGAGAAAAACGAGACCTAGGAACTTATCCGAAGACCTAAAGATAAGAATGTTATAGGGACCAAATCAGTTTTCAAGAATAAATTCTATCAGAATGGTCACGTGATAAGGAACAAGGAAATATTAGTATGTAAAGGGTATGCTCATGTAGAAGGAATTGATTTTGAAGAAACTTATGCTCCTGTGGCGAGACTTGAAGCAATCAGAATGTTTCTAGCACTCTCAAGCCATAAAATTTTTAAAGTGCATCAAATGGATGTCAAGTATGCATTTTTGAATGGCAAAATAGAAGAAGAGGTTTATATTGAACAACCTAAAGGTTTCCTATTATCAAAAAATAGAGACTATGTTTGCAAACTAAAAAAGGCACTCTATGGTCTCAAACAAGCTCCAAGGGCCTAGTTTTCAAGGCTATCCAGTTATTTAAAACAACAAGGGTTTAAGAGAGGGGTCACTAAAAGTAATCTCTATTTAAAAATCAAAGATGAAAATATGGTCATTGTTGTTGTTTATGTAGATGCCATCATTTTTGGAAGTAATTTACAAACACTAAGTGTAAACTTTGCTTCTAAAATGAAGAAGGAATTTGAAATGTCAATGTTGGGCGAACTAACATTCTTCTTGGGGTTGAAAGTATACCAAACAGACAAAGGAATATTTATCTCTAAAACTAAATACATCAAATACATGCTTAAAAGATTTAATATGGAAGACTCCAAACCTATTAGAACTCCTATGATCACTGGTTGCAGCTTAAGCAAGGACGATGAGTCTCTGGAAGTGGATCATACCATGTATAGATCCATGATAGGAAGCATGTTGTATGTGACAGCTACAAGACCAGATGTGATACAAGTTGTAGGTTTGGTTTCCAGGTTTCAGTCAAGCCCCAAAGAAACGCATGTAACTGCAGTAAAAATAATTCTCAAATATCTGAAAGGTACTATGGAGTATGGGTTATGGTACCCAAAGAGTCAAGCCTTTATTTTAAAAGCATTTACTGATTCAGATTGGGCAGGAAGTGTTAATGATAAAAAAAGTACCAGTGGAGCATCATTCTTTTTAGGAAATTGTTTGCTTTAATGGTTAAGTAAAAAACAATATTCCATTTCACTCTCCACAGTAGAGGTCGAATATATTGATGTTGTGTCATGTT
The DNA here is from genome assembly GCA_001517045.1 of Pseudotsuga menziesii. Lineage (NCBI taxonomy): Eukaryota > Viridiplantae > Streptophyta > Pinopsida > Pinales > Pinaceae > Pseudotsuga > Pseudotsuga menziesii. The sequence continues at coordinate 689,363 of LPNX010476114.1, forward strand.
GCACCCACGTCATTTGGATGAAGCAAACACTAGAGGACATACTTGTGAAGTTTGAGCACCCAATAATAATAAATTGTGATAATACTAGAGCCATAAATATGTCAAAAAACCTTATCATGTACTCCAAGAAAAAGCACATGCCAATAAAATATCATTTCCTAAGAGAACAAGTGTCCTAGAAGGTTGTCAAACTGGATTATGTTGACACAAAAGAATAGTTTGCTGACATTTTCACCAAGCCATTACCTAAGGAATACTTTTCACATCGTAGAAAAAGATGGGAGTGATTCCCTTACAAAAATTGTAGATGAAGAAGCACAATCTTAGGGGGATATTTGATGACAGGGGGAGTTGTCAGAAAGAATAAAGATAGGAAATCCTCAATAGCATAATAGGTTATCCTTTGTCATTGTTGTCAAATGGGGAGAATTTTTAGATCTTGCCATTAATGCCAAAGGGGGGTATTGTTGAAAATATAGTTGTCATTGATGTTAAAGTTGTTCACGAATGACAAAGGAATAACCAGTAGATATGGTAGCAGGATGAGTTCGGCAATGAGAAAGGAAAAAGTTGAGTGTATGAATGTATGGGTGAAGAGATAATATGGAGTGGAGAATGCAGAGAGTGTGTTATAGGATATTGAAATTGTCTATGCATAGAGCACTGCAGAAAGGAATTGATCATTCCACTAATCAATTTAATCACAGAGTTAAAGACCCGCATCTTGAACAGATCAACGGTTAAAAAGGGATCATGTGGTGGAGATTGGCCTTTGAGAATATCGATGGAAATACTAATTTCCACACAAATAAAAGCAAAGATACACAAATACAAATTAGATCATAGATCAACTATTATGATTTAATCCATGAGGAAATCTACGGTGGTGAATGATTTCTGCATAAAGAAGAGGGGATATCCGCAAATATGCATTAGATCGTAGATCAATGGTTAGGATTTAATCCGCAAGGAAATCTATAGTGGTGAATGATTTTTGCACAAAGAATAAGGGATATACACAAATATGCATTAGATCGTACATCGACAAACATAAGTGAATCCGCAAAGAAATCAACAGTTCATAAGAAAAGTGGAAGATGAGAAATCAAGGTCTAGAATAATATGGGTTTCTGCAACCCAAAGTACAGAAGGAGGAAAGAAGAAGGAGGAAAGCGAAAGGAGAAAAGAAGAAGGAAGAGAATCACAAAAAGACTTTGGGAAATGTCACAGTTTCGCATCCCGCGATCTACAAGATCGATGGTCAGAAAGAAATCCATAAGATATTGATGTTGCAGAAATATTAGTACAAAAAGCGGAAGGCAGAGGATTGCGAAAGCAACGTTCATGTTTTTGAGAACCTGCATTCCACGATTCAGAAGGTTGATGGTTAGAAATTTTTTTTGTAAAATATTGACGGTGCAGAAAGATTAGTGCAGAAAGTAGAAGGTAAAGAATTGTGAAAGAAACCATTGAGTTTTTGAGAACTCGCATTCCGCAACCCATGATCTGAAATATCGAGGGTCAGGAGACATCCGTGAAAACTGAATGGTGTGGAAATATTGGTTTGGAAAGTGGAAATCATGAAATTATATTTGGAAAATATCACATATTCGATATCCAATTTCCACCTCAGATCGACAGTCACAAAAATATTGAAGGATACCTACGATGCAGAATGGTCGATGCAGAGAGCTAAGTGTGGAAATACATAATTTGACAAATGTCATAGTTTGAAAATCCACATATCACGTCCTATATTAGATCTATGGACAGGACGAGTCCCGATATAAAATCATCGGCTCAGAATGATTGCAGAATTGAAGAATATGGAAGGTCACCACTGGAAGATTCATGAAGAGGCACGATCAATGAAATGTCACAATGGTGAAGAGATGCATATGCAGGAAACAAGAAGGTATTTATTGACAGAATGATTGAAGGAAATAACTTGTCTCTATGATTGTGAATGACAGAGTCCAAGAAGTGAAGACCAAACTGATAAAAATCAGTCCAGGGTGGCAGGGTGGCACTAGGGCAGACTATAAGTTTGCAAAGGGTTTTTTAGCATCATTGTCTATTGTAACAGACATAAACCCAGGGTGTTGGAGAACCCTTTTCTATTGTAGCAGATATAAACCCATGGTGTTGTAGCATCCTTGTTTATTGTAGCAGGCAGAAACCGAGGGTGTTGTTGCATCCTTTTTGTAGCAACAGATAAAGCAATTTTGTAGATTCATATTTTTAATGAGTTTGAACTGGTGGTTTTCTCTTTGAAGTTTCCACGATAAAATTTGTTTCTTAACATGTTTGATTCATTTTGTGTTATTGTTTTAAAAAGGAAAAGATGATATTGATTCACCCCCCTTCTCTCAGTATTGTGGGATAATACAACAAGTATACCATTAGAAAAGTAACTATTCCTTCCTTTGATGGTTCTTCCCAAATGTTTGCTAATACTTGGCTACCAAAATTAAGTGTATATTTCTAGTTGAATCCTATGGCTGAAGAAGATGTAGTGAAAATGGTCATTTTACATCTTGAAGGAGAAACCAATGATTGGTGCTTCTATGGTGTTAGAAACTTGGGACATGATAATTTTTCATCCTATGAGGGTTTCTCTAATGTCTTAATATAGATATTTGAAAGGAAATAACTTTAACTTCCTTTCAAATAATTAGCACAATTAAAGTAAGTTGGGACCCCTTAAGTGTATATGTTATAATTTCAAAATATCTTAGTAATGGTTTCTCATGTTTCTATGACTGGGTTGTTTTACTATTTACTGAAGGATTGACAGAACCTTTAAAAGGGATTGTGAAGTCCCACAAGCCAGCTACATTGAAGGATGCCATGAATTTGGGAAGAGGCTTGCAAAATGCGTTGCCAAAAACAAAATATCCCCCTGAGCCTAATTTTCCTTCCAAATTCAAAGAAGGAAGGAAACCAAGGAAAAAGGACTCTTTTATCAAGGAGAATAAGAAAGGGCCAACAAAATAAGAACTCAAAAGAAAGAAAATGTTCTTCACATGTCAGCAACCTTGGGTTTCGAGACATAGGTGTGCAAAAGGGAAGGCACACTACATTGAATTTTTCTCTGAATACAAGGAAGAATGAGTGGAGGAAGAAATGAAACTTGCATCCCAAGAAGAGGGGTATGAAATAGCAGATGAAGAGAATTCCACTCCTGAGACCGGAAAAATTGCAGTACTTTCAGGTGTACCTAGATTTCACACCCTTATACTCAAGGGTAACATACAAGACCAAAAAGTTATGGTCCTAGTGGATGGAGGATCCACTCATAAATTCATAGATGAGGTCTTGGTGGAGAGGATAAAGTTGCAAAATGAAAATTTTGATGGTTTCATGGTCATCATTCCGAGTAACAATTCTATGGACTGCAACAAATGGATTCCAAAACTTCAAGTTACTATAGGAAATCATTCTATTACTGATAACTTCTATGTAGTGAATGTTTATGATACAAATTTGGTTTTGGGAGTCCACTGGTTATATTCCTTAGGAGAACATACAATGACTTATAAAGTCCTTGAAATGAGGCTCAAAAATTCAGATGGGAAGCCCATCTTATTGGGAGGGATGCACAGTTTCCCAAATCAAGTAGTGTCCTCACATAGTATGAAGTCTATATTGAGGCATGGTGACATTGACTGGGTTGTTGAATGTTTGATTACATCTTCTAAGCCTTACTTGAAGGTTGTCAAGCATCTTAAAGAGATATAACAATTGTTGGGTAAGTATGAGAATGTTTTTGGAGACCTTCCCCCAGGGAGACCACTAGACAAAGGGGTTGAGGATACCATTGAGTTATATATAGGAACCCAACATATCAAAATGAAACCCTATATGCACCCCAAAAGGATTCGATATGAGATTGAGGAGGCCATTAAACAAATTTTGGAATTGGGTCCCATAAGGCCTAGGTTAAGCTCTTATGCTTCTTCGGTTGTTATGGTAAAGAAAAAGGATGAAACATTGAGGATGTGCATTGATTTTAGAGCCTTGAACAAGAATACAATGAAGAATAGATATCCCATCCCAAGGTTTGATAATATCATGGATGAGCTCCATGGGGAAAATTTGTTCTCAAAGATTGATCTTAGATCTAGTTATCATCAAATTCGAATGAGGGAGGAATACATACCAAAGACTGCTTTCAGATGTCACTATGGTCACTTTGAGTTTGTTTCTGTTATCACTCCAGGAAACTACCTAGGGTTATAAGCTAGGTATGCTTGGTAACTTAAGAAATTATGTTTTTGTGTTTTTGTAAAGGTGGATCAATGGGATAACTGAGAAGACTAAGCAGTAAGACAACGTGACATGCCTCTAAATAAGCCAGTGCTTCAAGAAATTAAATATCAGCTACAGTAAATAATCAAGGTATGAAGAAAGACATTCAAGATAACCAAATATAGAGCTGTAGGGTCATACAAGAATATAAAGAAGATTTAATTCATTCATGAGCTATATCAGAAGATGACAGTTCTAAACAACTGAACTGAATAGAATCAAATGTAGAATGATGGAAAATGTGGACAGACTGATATCTAATGACCAAAGGAAACTGTGATTCATATAGCAAGAAAGTGTCCAGTACATAGCCCAAAATGTATCCAAACTTGAACCCTTTTAACAGTCTCGGTTCTTAGGCTTTATAGCCTTTACAAAATAGTCTACAGATCCTAAAGACATAGATCTGTTGAGTTAACTAAAACATTAACTAGAACAACGAAAGAAAAAAGATAGGGACTGATCCCTTAAATCAAGGAAATGAAGATGAGTTGGTCTCCTTTCTTGTGCTCGGTGGTTGGTGAAGTGCAGTTAGCCTTCCAAGGCTCGGTGGACTTTGATTGGAACATAACAGAAACGCTCTTGATGATGTGGCACTTTGAACTTAGAGCTATTTCCTCAAAAAGATGCTTCAAATTAGCCAAAACTCCCACTTCACTTTGATCTAGCTCAAAACTCCTATAGATAATGGTGGCATAATTCATAACTTGTTTATTCTGCTCGGCCTCCCGCCATTCCAACTAGAAAATCCACGATCTGGGCGAAATCTTAAGCGATCTGTGAAAACAGGCTTTCGGCAGCTAAGCCTTCTGCCAGTTTCACGCGTTAGCTGCCGAAAGTCAGCCTTTTCGGCAGCTAATGAGCTCTTGGAGGCTCGCCTAAGCTGCCGAAACCTGTAGAATTCCTAAAAAAACTGTCTTTGAAAAAAATCAATTTTCTCAGCCGTCCGATGTCCATTTTGAATGTTCAAATAGTCGATTTTGATCTACAGATCATAAGCTATCCACTGGTACTTTCAGATTTAAATTTAGAGTTAGGGAAGGCCGTCAAAACTTCCCCTCAAGATCACATGATTTCAGCAGAAAATTCCTCCAATTCTTTGTTACAGGTCTGTGTTATTAATATTTCGCCGAGCTCCTCTTAACTCGAATCAGAAGGTTAGCTACTTTCTCAGTTGATTAAAGATACCCTTCATTTCGAGTCTCAGTTATTTGTTGAAAGAAGGAGTTTGTTCATGATTCCTGATTTGTAGCTGAAGAGTTTAACTATCAGTCATAGAGTTGTGAGTCATTAGTTTAAGCCTTTGTTTTCTAAGAAGCCGATGCCTACAATCTTGCACTGATTCCTTGTTTCATTTAACACCCAGTCTTGTGGTTAGAGATCATTGAGATATTCCCTCAAATTCAACCATTAAATCAGTTCGAAAATGGTGATCAGCATCCTGTTGCTGTACTAGATTAACATAACCATCCACGTGTCCTTCCATGCAGAATAAAAAAGAAAAGCCTTTAAATGAAAACCACAACTCAGTCCTTTGTCCCAGCTGACTTTAATCTACCTCCTCTTCTGGGTTTTAATAACACATTACCCTTGTAAAGTTCTCTCATAGCGCCATGTGCTACTCTTTTATCATAATGCAATATCATGACAAATCCACAATGGCTGCATGCAATGTAAGTATGTGTATGATGCCCTATTGCTCAAAAAGGGCCCGTGACTTAGTATTTTCAATATTGCTGTTCATGGAATAATAACTTCAACCTGTTTTCAAAGAACTTGGAACATGAGCTTGAAAACCAGCTACTTCAACCATTAATGTTGGAAGAATTTAATCTGTCAAGAACCTTGTCATTTGCAGAAGATGAATACGGCATATGACTTGACATTGGAGCATGCGAAAGCACAAGATTTTATTTTTTACACATGGAAACATTTTCGGTAGTTAAGGCCGCTTTGGCAAACCATCTTAGCTGCCGAAACTGACCTATTTCAGTAGTTAAGTAAACTTCCATAGACTGAGTTAACTGTTGAAAGCAAAAAATTTGGATTTTGAAGCACAAGACTCACATAAATAAAAATTTTACCCATTCTGTCACCCAAAAATGACGGTGGTCAATTTGGGAGATAACATCTGGCTCCTACTTGGGGATGGAATCCTCCCAGTGAGGTTCCGAAGAATCCCAGAACCAAGTAGTTCCAGTATCCTTTAGCATTGGGCATGGAGTCATCAATCCATCAGCACTGATCCATCTGCAAACCTGTATCCCACCTGCAGCTTGCATGCAGCCTGCTCTGCTTATTCACAAACTAAACAAAACTAAAAAAAGATCTAACTGCTCATAAGAAGAGCTTATTCCTCTACCTATCCCTACACTAACCAGATGTACTGCTTCTTATCAAATGAAGTGATGCTTCCAGTGAAGCCATGTAAGGAACTTTTTTAATGCCATCATGCTAGATCTTGACCCAAAAAACAATGAAAACCATATCATGCATAAAAGAGGTTTGAACAGATGATAAAGATAATCCTCTTCTGGCAGAAAAATTTTAAGATCTATACTGCTCATAGACTCTAAAAAGTTAGCAAATGGATCATCAAAATCACAGAGCAATACCTCTTTGGACTGCTGCTCCAACTTACTGTGTTGCAGCTGCTCTTCGTTTCCTCCACAAAACTCACTGCTGAATGTAGACTGCTTGAGATCTGCTGGAGAAACATATGAGCTGAATTTCTGATTAGAAACTTTCTGCTGTCCTTCTTGCAAATGTATGCTGAAATTTGTCTTTTTCTGCAAGTCTGGAAGGTGTGGGCTGCTCATAACATATGCTGTTGCAACATCAATACATTCGGGATCATGGTTTACCATTTCTAGCTGAAGATTAGATAGCCCCTGCAAATCTGGACATGGTAGGCTGTCCTCCTCCTCCTCTGCATTATGTATTTTGTAATTCCCCTGTGTCTGCAAATCAAAAGACTGAAAACTATCCCTATTATCTGTTGCAGATCTGAAGCTATCTTCTTCTAATATATCTATATGCTGAACATCTTTAAAATTTTCAGAAGGAATAATCTGATCCTCATCTTTAAAGGTTTTGAAAGAAACAATCTGATCATCATGACAGTCATTTTTAATAGATGAATTTGATACAGTGTTAAAGGCATCCTCATGGCTATCATAATGTGGATCAGCAATTTCTTGATCATGATGAGAGATATCTCCTGCTGCAACATACTTTTCCTGAGTGTTTGGATCCTTATACCATAAACTAAATTCATGACAACATTCTGGGTAGAGCAGATCAGCTAGAAATGTCCCATTGCAAAACACATGGAAGGCAGCATGAAAATCAGCCAAAGAGATGATACTAGCATTAGGCAAAGACCGATACCAGTCACGGGCAATCCCTTTTAGTGAACAACAGAAGAGCCGGATCTGAACATCCTCATGCACTACCTGCAACCGATGCATGTAGTCATGAAAGTCCAGCAAATGTTCAGCTGGCACTTCCCACTCTTCTCCTCGAAATCTAGGAAGACTGTTCTCCCATTCATCTTTAGCAGGTACTTGATTAGGAAAACCAACAATGCTTGAAAAATCACAGAACGCATACCTCTCGGCTAAGATTCTGTTCATGTCATACCAGTGGAATCACCAACAGAATTCTGAACAATGGAGTCGCCACTGAGTTCATCCTTCATGGAGTCGCCAGATAGATGATTATAACCAATAAGTGTCCACCCCTTGTCTATCATCAAATAGTAGATCTATGTTGTCTCCCAGGAAGATCAGCTTCTCACCTCGCTCCCCGGCAACGGCACCAATTTTTTATCACTCCAGGAAACTACCTAGGGTTATAAGCTAGGTATGCCTGGTAACTTAAGAAATTATGTTTTTGTGTTTTTGTAAAGGTGGATCAATGGGATAACTGAGAAGACTAAGCAGTAAGACAACATGACATGCCTCTAAATAAGCCAGTGCTTTGAGAAATTAAATATCAGCTACAGTAAATAATCAAGGTATGAAGAAAGACATTCAAGATAACCAAATACAGAGCTGTAGGGTCATACAAGAATATAAAGAAGATTTAATTCATTCATGAGCTATATCAGAAGATGACAGTTCTGAACAACTGAACTGAATAGAATCAAATGTAGAATGATGGAAAATGTGGACAGACTGATATCTAATGACCAAAGGAAACTGTGATTCATATAGCAATAAAATGTCCGGTACATAGCCCAAAATGTATCCAAACTTGAACCCTTTTAACAGTCTCGGTTCTTAGGCTTTATAGCCTTTACAAAATAGTCTACAGATCCTAAAGACATAGATCTGTTGAGTTAACTAAAACATTAACTAGAACAGCGAAAGCAAAAAGATAGGGACTGATCCCTTAAATCAAGGAAATGAAGATGAGTTGGTCTCCTTTCTTGTGCTCGGTGGTTGGTGAAGTGCAGTTAGCCTTCCAAGGCTCGGTGGACTTTGATTGGAACATAACAGAAACGCTCTTGATGATGTGGCACTTTGAACTTAGAGATGTTTCCTCAAAAAGATGCTTCAAATTAGCCAAAACTCCCACTTCACTTTGATCTAGCTCAAAACTCCTGTAGATAATGGTGGCATAATTCATAACTTGTTTATTATGCTCGGCCTCCCGCCATTCCAACTAGAAAATCCGCGATCTGGGCGAAATCTTAAGCGATCTGTGAAAACAGGCTTTCGGTAGCTAAGCCTTCTACCAGTTTCACGCGTTAGCTGCCGAAAGTCAGCCTTTTCGGCAGCCAATGAGCTCTTGGAGGCTCGCCTAAGCTGCCGAAACCTGTAGAATTCCTAAAAAAATTGTCTTTGAAACAAATCAATTTTCTCAGCCGTCTGATGTCCATTTTGGATGTTCAAATAGTCGATTTTGATCTACAGATCATAATCTATCCACTGGTGCTTTCATATTTGAATTTGGAGTTAGGGAAGGCCGTCGAAAATTCCCTGCAAGATCACGTGATTTCAGCAGAAAATTCCTCCAATTCTTTGTTACAGGTCTGTGTTATTAATATTTCGTTGAGCTCCTCTTAACTCGAATCAGAAGGTTAGCTACTTTCTCGGTTGATTAAAGATACCCTTCATTTCGAGTCTCAGTTATTTGTTGAAAGAAGGAGTTTGTTCATGATTCCTGATTTGTAGCTGAAGAGTTTAACTATCAGTCATAGAGCTGTGAGTCATTAGTTTAAGCCTTTGTTTTCTAAGAAGCCGATGCCTACAATCTTGCACTGATTCCCTGTTGCATTTAACACCCAGTCTTGTGGTTAGAGATCACTGAGATATTCCCTCAAATTCAGCCATTAAATCAGTTCGAAAATGGTGATCAGCATCCTGTTGCTGCACTAGATTAACATAACCATCCACGTGTCCTTCCATGCAGAATAAAAAAGAAAAGCCTTTAAATGAAAACCACAACTCAGTCCTTTGTCCCAGCTGACTTTAATCTACCTCCTCTTCTGGGTTTTAATAACACGTTACCCTTGTAAAGTGCTCTCATAGCGCCATGTGCTACTCTTTTATCATAATGCAATATCATGACAAATCCACAATGGTTGCATGCAATGTAAGTATGTGTATGATGCCATATTGCTCAAAAAGGGCCCGTGACTTAGTATTTTCAATATTGCTGTTCATGGAATAATAACTTCAACCTGTTTTCAAAGAACTTGGAACAGGAGCTTGAAAACCAGCTACTTCAACCATTAATGTTGGAAGAATTTAATCTGTCAAGAACCTTGTCATTTGCAGAAGATGAATACGGCATATGACTTGACATTGGCGCATGCGAAAGCACAAGATTTTATTTTTTACACATGGAAACATTTTCGGTAGTTAAGGCCGCTCTGGCAAACCATCTTAGCTGCCGAAACTGACCTGTTTCGGTAGTTAAGTAAACTTCCACAGACTGAGTTAACTGTCGAAAGCAAAAAAAATGGATTTTGAAGCACAAGACTCACAGAAATAAAAATTTTACCCATTCTGTCACCCAAAAAATGACGGTGGTCAATTTGGGAGATAACAGTTTCCATTCCCTTCGGATTTACAAATGCTCTTGCTACATTTCAATCATGCATGAACAATATATTCCACCAGCAATTTTGTAAGTGTGTACTAGTTTTCTTTCATTACATTCTTATCTATAGTAAAACATGAAAGGAAAACTTGCATCAACTAGAAGTAATATTAAAAATTATGCATGATCAATATTTGTTTGCTAAGCTGTAAAAATGTGAGTTTGGTTTGGTTTGAAATAACTTTTGTATCTTGGACACATCATTGATCAAGATGGTGTGAAGGGGGACATGAAAAAGATAAAATCCATTATAGAATGGCCTCGTCCAAAAAATTTCAATTCACTTAATTGAGAGGATTCATTGGGATTTGTACCTACTATAGAAAATTTGTGAAGGAGTTCTCCCAAATCACTTCACTTCTCACTGATTTGAAAAAGAAGGATTATTTCCAATGGAATGAAGAGGCTGAAAAATATTTCTGAAATATTTCTGTAGATTTCTACATAAAGAAGAGGAGATGTCCACAAATTTGCTTTAGATCGTAGCTCACTGGTTAGGAATTAATCTGCGAGGAAATATACGGTGGTGAATGATTTCCGCACAAATAATAGGGGAGATACACAAATTTGCATTAGATTGTAGATCGACAAACATAAGTGAACACGTAAAGAAATCAACGGTTCATAAGGAAAGTGGAAGGAGGAAAGTGGAAGATGAGAAATCAAGGTCTAGAATAATATGGGTTTCCGCAACCTGAAGTCCAAAAGGAGGAAAGAAGAAGGAAAACAACGAAAGGAGAAAAGTTGAAGGAAAAGAATCACAAAAACTACTTTGGGAAATGTCGCAGTTCTACATTTTGTGTCCCATGATCCAGAAGATCGACGATCAGAAAGACACATGTAAAAGATCGACATTGCAAAAATATTAGTATAGAAAGTGGAAGGCAGAGGATTGTGAAAGCAACATTTGAGTTTTTGAGAGCCTGCATTTCGCAATCCAGAAGATTGATGGTCAGAAAAAACATCCGTAAAATATTGACGGTGCGGAAATATTAGTGCGAAAAGTAGAAGGCAGAGAATTGCGAAAGCAACGTTTGAGTTTTTGAGGACCCACATTCCGCAACCCATGATCTGGAATATCGATGCTCAAGAGGCATCCGTAAGAAAGGAACGCTGTGGAAATATTGGTTTGGAAATTGGAAATCATGAAATGATATTTGGAAAATGTCACATATTTGATATCCAATTTCCACCTCAGATCGATGCTCACAAAAATATTGAAGGATATCAATGATGCAGATTGGTTGAGGCGGAGAGCTAAGTGCGGAAACACATTTCGAAAAATGTCACAGTTTGACAATACGCATACCACGTCCTATATTAGATCTACGGATAGGAATAATCCCGATATAAAATCAATGACTCAGGATGATTACGAAAATGAAGAATATAGAAGGTCACAACTGGAAGATTCATGAAGAGGCACGATCAATGAAATGTCACAATGGTGAAGAGATGTATCCGTAGGAAGCGAGAAGGAATGTATTGACAGAATTATTGAATGAAATAACTTGTCTCTATGATTATGAATGACAGAGTCCAAGAAGTAAATAATAGACTAATAAAAATTAGTCCAGGGTGGCAGGGTGGCGCTAGGGCAGACTATAAGTCTACGAAGGGTGTTTTAGCATCCTTGTCTGTTGTAGCAGACATAATGTTAGATTTTTATCATTCAAGCTAGAATTATGATCTTAGGATATTTAACTGAGAGAATAACATGCACAACAATAAACACAAGAGACAAGAGACACAAAGAGTTTTCCTCGGGGGAACCATAAAGGAGAAAACCCTACAACTTCCTCAGAGATAGAATCAACACCGAAAGTAAAACCTGAAAACATAAATATGATCTCTCAATAGCAGCAGTCTCTCTCTTGTCCGAACAACTTCTCTCTCACTCATGCACCCCAATGAGTGAGTGTGTGTGTGATAAATAAAGAGGCTCACTCTCTATTTATATTCTTTTGTTCACTTGATTTCCACTCCAACATGTCGTCCTCACTTAACAATTACTTACTAGAGTTGACATCTCTAGGAGAGTCTAATAACCCTAGTTCCCCACAACTTGTGGGGACTTTTCCCTCCGACCAACAAGGAGGGTTATCCTTAACACAATGATGGGGACTATTGCCCTGACTTACAATAACTCACCTAGGGTCGACTTCTCTAGGATAGTCTAATAATTCTAGGGCCCCACAACTGTGGGGACTTTAACCCTTGAACAATAGGAGGGTTACCCACAATGACTTGACATGACTTGTTCACATTATAGAAACTCTCAAGCGGAACATTAGGGCATGGCATGACTCAATTACATTATAAACACTTCCCGAAATAAACATCGGGGTACAATACATAAGATATACAAGTGAGTACATTTCGAAGTTACAATTACATCAACACTCCCTCTTAACTAGGAAGGTATTCTCTCAACACAATTTATCAGCACAAGTCTTCTTCTCTGTATCATCTGGAACATCATCGAGTCCTCGTCATCTTCATCTTCATGTCATCTTTATCTGGATCTGGATCATCACTCGACCTGGATCATCATCATTGGATCTAAATCATCTCTACTTGATCAACCTCACTGGATTTGGATCATCATCACTAGATATGGATCATCACTTGATCTATATCATCTCTGCTGGATCATCATCATTGGATCTGGATCATCACTCGATCTGGATCATCTCTACTGGATTAACATCACTGGATCTGGATCATCACTTGATCTGGATCATCACTGCTGGATCATAATTACTGGATCTAGATCATCACTTGATCTGGATCATCACTGGGTCAACATCACTGGTGCTATCTCATGATTCTTCACGTCACAGAAAGTTCTACAGAGCCAACCATTTTTCATGTTGGTTGTAGGCCTAGCCTGCATGTAGGTCTTCTTCAGCGAAGTTAGAATGTCTAGTAATCACATTTGATCATGAGAGGAACACATTCAACACCATGTTAGAAAGGCATAGCACTTACACTCACCAGATTGATAGTTGTAGAAAGGAGCAAGTCGACGAAGTCGATTGGAACGAAGACCGACTTAGTCGATCAGCCAACTAAGTCGATGAGCCGACTAAGTCGATCGGCCGACTAACTAGAAAGATTAGTCGGCTAACTAACAGTCGTGTCGGTTCACTGAACCGACAGGTAGTTATTTTGTAACTGTTTGTAACTTGTATATATTAGGCTATTGAGCCAAGCAAGAACTCAGTTCAGTTCTGTGCCTTGTATGAACTCATTACATTAATATAATCTACTTCCCTATCTGTTCTTGTCTCTTGTATCTGATTTATAGTTATGTTTTAGTATGTATTATTGGTAACCTTATGTGATCTATGAGATTACAACATTGGTTCCATTGCCGGTAGTACATGTCTAAAATATATGCTCACAGATGATACCAGAGCAGGAGATCAAGGACTGGTGGGACCGTAAAGTTGCGAACTACTTGCAAAATTATGCAAGATGAAAAAGATTAACAGTCGCTGAAGCTAGAGCCATATTTTTCACAAAGACACATGAAAAATTCGTCAAGTCTGTACCACAACTGTTAAAGCAGCTTCTAGATGAGAAGATCGGACGCAACTAAAGAACAGCAGTTGCTAGATAAACTATTTCGAGGGGGACGAACAAATCTGTCGGAGTGGTTTGAGAGAATCACCGACGACTTCTGTGAAGAGAAAGCAGTTGAAGACTGAACATCGGTAGAAACTGTCAAAGTGAAATTCTACACAGATTTCACCGAACAATTCTTGTGCACCTTGCCGACATTGCTGTTCAAATTCTTGATAGAGAACGGAGCAGGCCACATTGTCGAACCTAGACCACCACTATGCGAACAACCACCAAACACCAACTGGGCAGAGAAGCAGAAGAAGTGGGAGAAATTTATTGCAGAAAGGGAGTGGGAATACTTCTTGAGCAAGTGATTCGAACTATCTGAGCTTTCTAAAAAGCGTCGGGTAGGCTATGGGGGGGTAGCTGGTCTTGTGTCGGAGATAGAGTATAGTGGATCCTAGTCGACTTCAGGAGGATAAATGTCACCAGTGATGAAAAGTCAACCGTAGAAGACTTGACGAGAATAGTACTGTACGGAAGTATGTCGGACATTCAGAAACAAGAAAGGGACGAGAGACAACAGAGAAGGGAAGCACGACGCGAAAGAGCCGACGGGCTACGCAGAGAACAAAACCCTAGGGTGACCGACCATGAAGAGAATCCTCCAGAGTAGGGTCATGACCGACAGGAAGAGGGCATCGAACAAGAGGTGTCCCCTATGGAGGAAGAAGTATGGATCAAGTAGCTAGAAGCCCTCCAATTAAAAACTCCCGGTGAAGGAACGACCCTTTTTCCATTAAATCCACATACCAGAATATAGACTATTGTCGAAGACGACCTCCGACTAAGAGCTGGTGACTATAGTATCTGGATTCGACTAGGAGACGATACATACACCGGATGACATCTTGTCATACGCCGACCATTCGAAGGGAACTGGGTGATGATTCAAGCGGCACCATCCCTCTGAAGTATCCACTTGCTCTTACCGACACAGAAAGGAACACCCCCCCCCCCCCCCCCGCCAAGTACAACTTTTGAGGGAATAGAACACGCAGACCTGCGCACACAAAATTTCAGTGGACCATCGACAGTAGAAATCCACAACAACCCACTGTACGATGAAGACGAATCGACCACCGATGGAGGTACCAGTTCCGTCGACCAAAATTCCATAGGAGCGACTTCATCAACAGTCCCACCACTTTCCCCACCACCCACACCTCCGACCCCGATAACTTCTGAGAGCAGTGAAAGTGACTCAGACATGGGTCACAGAACAGCTCACATCCCTCTCTACAAGGGGGATGAAGACCCCAGATGACATTGGTTCATCTGTGAGTCCATCTGGGATGCAAACCAGGTGAAGGATGAAGACCGACAGATGGCTCAGTTCGCAGGAGCCTTACGAAAAAGGGCCCTGACCTAGTACATGACCTTTTCGGAAAGGAAACCCAGAGCAATGAAAGCTGAGATTAAAGCACAGTTCTTATCCTTTTTCAAGACCCTAGACGCTAAGTACCTGGCCACCAAAAAGCTCAAGACAACGCAGCAAAAGCCAGGGGAGACCGTCCGCGATTATGACAAATGCTGGAAGGACCTATTGAGTCAATTAGATTATGTTATTGATGAGCAATTACTAATTCAATGGTTCCTTGTAGGCTTATCACAAAAAGTTCGCCAACACATTAGTCTGGAAACATTAAAGACATATGAAGATGCGCTGACCAAAGCTCTGCAGGTGGAAATCGACGAAGACATACCAGCCTATCCGACTGACCACCGACTAGAAGAACAGCTCAAAAATGTCCAGAAGTCCTTGAAAGAACCGACCCTCAAAAATCAAGAAATTTGGTGTACTAAATGTTCGACGGTCGGACACTCGAAAGATAATTGTCAGCACGAATACAGCCGACAAGACATCCGATTTGTGCAAACTAAAGTATTTTGCGACATTTTCCAGGAGACAGGGGATCATTCTACGAAAGAATGTGCGTTTAACATGAAGAACGCAAAAGCTTCCTGGTGTGCCATCTGTGAGACAAAAAGTCACAATACGGCCGACTGTCAATTAAACCTGAAAAACAGACAGAATTATCAGGTGATCTACCAGCCGAATGCAGTGGCCCAAAGCAATGAGCAAAATAATACTAATGACCAGAACGGGCAATGATACGAAGGCCGACGATATGAGCGCCGGTACGACAATTGACGACAAGGGTTTGGAGGAAGAGGTCGATTCGTCGGGAATCACGACATACGACCATGTCGATCTACCTAGTGCTTCATCTGCGATAAAGAAGGACACAGATGTGCAGACTGTCCGTACAAGGACAGAACTGACCTTAAATTCTGTACGCATTGTAGGGTAGGAGATCACTCTCTGGAGGATTGTCCTACCATGTTAGAAAAAATCAATAATAATAAAAATGTTAATGTCTTGTCTTGTGTACAAAAGCATGATGTCTTAACTACGAAAAATCTGCATATTGTCACTCGCCAAGGCACAAAAACAGGGCCTGATAACCCCCAAATTAGTAAAATTAAAAACACAAATGGTTATCCGGATCCTCTAAAGGAAAAACAAACTTACCAAGAAGCCACACACATATTTCAAGACCTTGCACAGCAAGAAGACATTATTACTAGTCGACTTAGCACGACACAACAATTAACTCATCTCATCCAAACCGACAAATCCGTAGCCCAGTTCATTGATTTATTACACGAAATCAAAAACACTAACTTTGGAAAACAAACTAAGAACATTTGTAGCCTAATCAAAAAGACAAAAATGATGTCAACCCACTTGTCGACCTAGATATCAAAGGTTATCACGTCCGACAAGTGGTGCTTGATTTCGGGTCTTAGGTAAACATCATGACCAGGGATACATGGGAAAAAATGGGCCGACCTCGACTCTATGAGTCAGGCATTTACCTAAAACTTGCTGACCAAGGTCTAATTGAACCCATTGGGGTTTGGAAAGATGTCGACACGACCATCAAAGGAATCTCGACTAAGGTTGATCTTGAAATCATCGACCCAAAAGAAGGATCTAGCTCTTTCCCAGCGCTAGTTGGTCGACCTTGGGGACAAAAGATGAAAGCCTCCATATCCTTAGACAAAGAACGAATTAAGTTAAAAGGAAATGGTCAAAAAGTCATTGTACCCATTAATCCTTCCCAAGGATCACCTTGGACCGAACCGATTGATGAGGAAGTTGACGTCAGATAGATTTACCAGATCCATAACAATACGAACTATACTGAGCCAAACATCTATGGGGAGCTTCACTTAGGTAACCAAGACTCAATTGGTTACAATTCAGATGCTGAATTATATGACTGGGAGATGGAAAATTATGAAACACACGCAAGAGGGTGCTGGAATATACAAAAAGTACAAAAAACACCCACCCGACAGTGCTTCACTATATCAATTATACCCAAAGTCTTTGAAAACAAAATCAGGGAACGACCTACATTGCAGCCAACCAACTTACATAATACCCAACTGCCAAGGTATAAGGAAAGAGAATCCCCAATAATGCATCTTGAACAAGTATCTAAAAATATTGGAGAACATGGCAGACTTCAAAGCTTAGTGGAAACATTTACAGGTCAAGCAGCGAGATGGTGGAACACCCATCAGACAAAATTGCAGACCTGGACAACTGCTTCAACTTTCTTTGTCGAACGATTTGGTGGGAAAAAGTTAACCTAGGAAACTCAAATCCCTATCTTTGTCCAAGGCCAAGACCCAGAAGCACACATCAAGCTTTGTGAAAAGGAGTGGAGACGGCTTGGACACAAAGATGAGCGAGCCTGGCCACATTTGTTCCCTTCAACCCTAGCCGACTTGCCTAATAAATGGTATAAGATGGAGGAAGCTAGAGGAGAAACCTTCTTTTGGCATGAACTTAAAGAAAAATTTATTAAGGACTTCCAGTTCATAACTCAAAACGAAAAGTTGGCTGAGACAGCTCACCAAATCAAACAGTTTCTTCAACCGACAGAAACCCAACCCGTCTAAGCCCATTGACCAATCAGGGACTGTAACAAGATACAAGCTGAATCAAAATCACAGTTGACACATTTAAACTTAGAAAATGAACACACAGAAGGTAAGAGCTTTAGATGGCAGCCCAACCACATTGAAACAACCAGACCGATCTACTCAATCCTCAAAGTCGAGACCACTGACAAACCAGACCTAGACAGAATGACTGCAGCCGACTTTTCGGCTACATTTTCACAGTTTCAAGAAGGAAGTCGGCCGATCAATGAAGCTAAAGCACCAGAGTGGCTGGATGCCAAAGTGAAAACTAAGGAGGTCGACATTTCAAACGATGACCGTCCAAAAATAGCTAAGATTGGGGACTACTGGAACGAACACCAAACCACCGAAATCATAAACTTACTTAGAGAATTCCAAGATGTCTTTGCAAGGGATTACAAAGACTTAAAAGGATTAGGACAAGAAATGGGGGAAATGAAAATAGATACTAAACCTGATGTTCGACCTGTCAAGAAATGACCTTAAAAACTAGCTCATAAGTATAAGGAGATAGTTAAGAAGGGAATAGACAACATGTTAGCCGCAGGGATCATTTACCCCATCGACCAATCGGAATGGACAAGTCCCATGGTCGTACAGCCCAAGAAACATGATCCGAACAGGTTAAGAATTTGTGTCGACTTTAGGGAGCTCAACAAAGTCACACTTACAGAT
Organism: Pseudotsuga menziesii; assembly: GCA_001517045.1. Classification (NCBI taxonomy): domain Eukaryota; kingdom Viridiplantae; phylum Streptophyta; class Pinopsida; order Pinales; family Pinaceae; genus Pseudotsuga; species Pseudotsuga menziesii. The sequence continues at coordinate 708,092 of LPNX010476114.1, forward strand.
CCATTCCCCACCCCCTATGCTGATGAAATCCTGAATGAAGTTTCCAGCCATGAATGTTATTCATTTACAGATGGATTTTCAGGATATAATCAAGTACCCATAGAAAAACAGGATCAAAAGAAAACAACATTTGTATGTGAATTTGGGTCCTTTGCCTACAGAGTAATGCCTTTTGGGTTAAAGAATGCACCTGCAGTATTCTCACGAATTGTTGTCAAAACATTCCAAGAGTATATCTATAATACCATGGCAGTATACTTCGATGACTGGACCATATATTCCACCCTAAAGGATCACTGCACATGGCTCTGACTTATGCTGGAGAGATGTCGCCAGATACAACTCTCCCTAAATATTAAGAAATGCACTTTTATGACACCCATAGGCATTCTCTTAGGACATATTGTCTGCAAATACGGTATAAAGGTCAACTTTGCCAAAATAAAAACCATCCTCGACCTAAAACCCCCAATAAACCCTAAATAGGTCCGGGTTTTATTGGGCCATACAGGCTACTATAGGAAATTGATCAGACACTATTCAGATATGACTTACCCTCTGGAGGAACTGCTCAAAGACGACCAAGAGTTTATATGGACATAAGAATGCCAAATATCATTCGACAAATTGAAAAGAAAACTAGTCGAAGCTCCCATACTTAAATTTCCAAACTGGTCCACTAAATTTCATGTGCATATTGATGCATCAGGCATTGCCATTGGAGCCATCCTTACTCAATCAGGGGATGATGGGATGGATTACCCTATCGTATACAGCAGTCGAAAATTAAATAAAGCTGAAAGGAACTACTCGACCACTGAACGAGAAGCCCTAGGTATGGTCTTTGCTCTCCAGAAGTATCGACATTACCTATTGGCCAACCCTTTCATATTTTATACCGACCATCAAGCTTTGAAGTACCTTTTTAATAAACCCCTTCATCATGGATGAATCTGTCGATGGCTACTTCTTTTTCAAGAATTTGAGTTTGAAGTAGTGGTCTGACCAGGAAAGCTAAATGTCGTACCCGACCACCTATCACATATCGACACAGGGGAGGAATCGACTGGAATTGACGATGACTTGCCGGATGCACATCTATTTCACATAGAAGCAGTACCCGAAGAACTAGAGGAAATAGCTCAGTTCTTAGAGACAGGTCAGGCACCCGAAGGTCTGAACACCAAGAAGAAACAAATCTTAGCTATGAAGGATGCACCCTACAGCCTCATCAATGGATTTTTGTACAAAATGGGGTTAGACGACATTCTCAGACGTTGTGTACTCGACCATGAGAGAGAACAGATCATGCATGAAGCACACTATGGACCTGTAGGAGGACATTTTCAAGCGGATACAACTGCAAGAAAAATCCAACAGTCGGGCTTATGGTGGCCGACCATCCACAAGGATTGAAAAAACTTTGTTAGTCAATGCGATAGATGTCAACGACTTGGTCGACCTCTGCCGAGCATAGAAACGCCCTTGATATCTGTAAACCCTATTCTCACATTTGAACTTTGGGCTATAGACTTCATAGGACCTTTTCCTATCCCAGCCAAACAATCAGGTGCAAGGTATATTATCATGGCAGTGGAATATGTCACCAAATGGGCAGAAGCTGAACCTGTCGATACATGTTCAAGTGAGGTAGCTGATAAGTTTATCTACAAAAACATTATCACTAGATTTGGATGCACCCTCACATTGATTAGCGACCAAGGATCACACTTTATCAACAAAACCATCAAAAATTTAACCGACCAGTTTCACATCGACCACCGACGAAGCACTGCATATCATCCTTAGTTCGAACGGTGTGATTGAAGCTTTTAACAAAACATTGACCAAAGGGTTAACCAAAATATGCAACACCGACAAAGACGACTGGGATGAGAAAATCCCTGCGGTTCTCTGGGCATATAGGACAGCATATAAACGGTCGACCGATCAAACCCCCTTTCGACTAGTCTACGGGCAGGAAGCAGTCGTCCCCCTACATTTCTGACAGCAGACACCTATTATTGCACAGATACTACATGTCGATGTCGAACAGGCAAGAAAGGACCGACTATTTCAACTCAGTAAGCTAGAAGAACATAGAATCATGGCTATTGAGCATCAGGAAATTCACAAACAACAACAGAAATCCTGGCACGACCGTAACATCGAAAACAAAAACCTCTTAGTCGGCGACCTTGCTTTACTTTATAATAGTCGAGTCAAGGGAAAACCCAAGAAATTACACACATAATGGATGGGACCTTACGTTGTCGAAGAAATACATCCCAATAGTTCAGTTCGACTGAAAATGTTACAGGGCCTAGTATTTTGGAAGCTCGTTAATGGAGCTCGACTCAAACGTTACAGAAACTGAAAAAAAAAAAAAAAACGACCTTAACCGTCAAATCAAAACCCATAAAAAGATAGAAAAATTCCAAAACAAAATAATACATCCAACACAACCAGCCATGACAACAACTCACTACTTTGACAACCGACATCACCACACTCGACCATCTTCATCGACCAGTCAGGCCGACCATTCTCACCAACGACACCGACCATCGACTTCGAAATTCCCATCATGCATTGATGGCCTTGAGTGCTGAAACAAGTCCTCCATTAAGTCGCACTCGAGTATTGCAGTTGGACTGTCAAGTCCGCCATTAATATGCCCATTCCGACACTCAACCCCAACCACGCTTATAAATAATGGACCGTTAAAGGTTCATTCACCACACCCACTTCCCTCAGAGAACCCGCAATCTCAGTTGACCAAAACACAAGAACCCTGTCAAAACCCCGACCAGTCCGACAAAATGGCACCCAAACTAACCAGAGTTGCGGCTAAGGCAAAGGAGCTACAAGCAGAGGACACCCCCTTGCTCAACCACTTAAAGAACATAAAAAACGCAAAGGTCTAGGAGGGCCCATTCCAGAAACTCTGGCAAGAGATCCAAGAGTGGGCCTATGTCGACAACCGAATGACCCAGGCCGCTAAGAAAATTCAGAAGAGCGGCATTTTCAACTACCCTAACGCCCCACTGATGGCAAGCTTCGGTGGGACAAAGGAAGCAGCTGTTAAATTCATTATCAGTCGCTACCATAATGGCCGATTCTACTTCGACCAGCCGATTGATATCACCAGGGATGTTACCTCCAAGCTTATGGGTCTGTCCAACCAAGGCAGCCCTGTACCTATTGGGATCAAAGATGAGTTATTCCAAGAACTTACGGGCTCACCGTCGGGAAAGAATTCCAAAGGACTGATGATCGGCTAGATTACAACAAGGACGCCATAGATTGTGGCTAAAATCATAGCAATCACCCTTACTTTGGTAGGTCAGGGCAGCGACCTTAAACTGGAGATGTTGGAAGCGGTCGACACAATCGCGACCGACAGTCGGATCTACCGATGGGGAGATTATGTTACCGACATGATCAAAACCATCTGTGAACACTGTCAGGAGATGGGAGGTATGATCAAATTCCCCTCTCTCATTCTCTGGATTGTTATGTACCATATTTGCCCGGAAGGTAGTCCAGTCTTCTGGGAGTCGACCAGGTTCCAAATGCACCGGTTTAAGCCCTTTTCACAAAAAGGCACCTTACATGAGCTAGCACAGGGAAAAGTCTTCCTGGAAAACTGGTTCCAGCAATTGAAGGTTTGAACGATGAGGTGGAGGGTGCCCCAAAACATTCGATGAAACCTCCCTGCTGAGTCTCATATCCAATTAGAACTTGACCATACATTAGTATGGTACATGCAAGGTCAGGACCCCAAAGCACAGGACCTCGATTACTACCCAACGGTCGAGCAGATTTTTCGAGAGTTGACCCGACAAGCCCAGACAAAAATACCAATTCCAGAGGCTACCAAACAGGTCGACTTTTCCATTGTAGAGCCCCTCACCAACCAGGAAAAAGAAGAGGACTATGAGCTAAACTTATACATCAGCACATTTGTGTCGGAGGACACCCCGACCGTGCCCACTAGTCGGGTGCACATCATTGTCAAACCTCCGACTACGAAAGTAGTCGACCCCCAGCCGACAGAACAACAACAACCAATAGTACCACCACAACAAGAGACAACCCCTCCAGCTCTAGCAACCATCGACCCCACTCAAGTACAGATAGGTGAAGTCGAAGACAATGACCCAGAATATGCTTTATCTAAGAGCATCATAAAAAATATGGCTAAGGAGATAGTTGTCACAAGGAAAAAACTCAAAACCCAAAAACTACAACAAGGTAGGGGTAAGCTCAAGCTTATTCTAGCTGACTCATCCGACCATGAGGAGGAACTCACAGCCGCGGCCGTCGACATTGTCGAGGATTCCCGTGCAAATAAAGTATCCGTTGAAGTTCAGTTTCAACAGTACCTGGACGCAGGAGCTCCGGAAGGTCGTCCAAAGAAAGCAAAAATGGCACAGACACCTAAAAATGTGGTCGACCTTGTGTCAACCCATCCTTCGCCATCCTCGACAACCATAGTCGAGGAACAAGCACAAGTACAACAGGTAGACAGTCCCCCTGAGGATTATCAACGAGCCATTCCGGAGGCACTCAGAGCCAGGGTCGATTAGGACGCTGAGCTTAAAGCTTTCTTCGCGACACTTCCTGGACCGTTTAAGTCGGCCCAGAAAATACAAACACAGGCTCCTCTCTATGCAATCAAAAAGCCATATGCAACTATTACGACCACATTCACCCATGACCAACAGGGTGACGTAATAGGATCATCAAAGTCTGTCACAGAGCCAATCGACCCCGACATCCAGGACGACCTACCCACTACACCTTCAGAAGCAGGTATCTATTTTGACCAAATTTCACAACACACTCTAGCCAAACCTTCCACCCCTGTCCATACCCCTACTCCATCCCCAACACCACCATCCTCATAACCCCCTTCACCACCACCACCACCATCAAAATCCCCACCACCAGAAGTACAGCCAAACCCATCACCGCCACCATTATCTTCACAATCGGAAGTGGTCATACCACCTCCTCAAACAAAAAAACCCCCGCCCTCCATACCACCTCCTCAAAAAGAAACACCCTTGATTTCTACACCACCTAACCAACCAGAAAAACCCTCAGCCTCCATTCCACCAACCACAGACCCAACCTCCACTGCTGCATATACCCAAGAGCAACAGGATGACACACAGAAGCAAAGGAAAGACCAGCATAGAACATCCAGTCTCTGGATTAGCCTAAGGGATGCAAGTTCCTTGGACGACACAAAGGTCGGCCAACTCCTTAAAACTGTGGCCAAAGAGTCAAAGAAACGGACAGATCAGAAAAATAAAGAGCTTGTAGCCAAAAATACAGAAGAAGTCGAGTTTCTTGGCAGATCCAGAGCTCTAGTCCAGGCCATGGTACCAGGCCCTCTTGACATCGACACAGATTGACCACTTGAAAGAGCATATCAGCTCTTCGAGACAATGGTATCGACCGTCCAAACCAGGATGCAAGAGACCAATGAAGAGCAAAAGGAGGAGACTATTCGACTGCTCCTGGCCCAACACACTGCATTCTCGGAAGCATACAAAGTTCTACAGGATCATATGGCAAAATCGGTTGTCACTAAGGAAGTATTAAGAGACTGGCCTAATCACTATGGGAAGGTCTACCAGTAGACAAGGCAGGCGAGATAGGGCATTCAGGATTTGGAGGGCCGGAAGTCGACAGAGGCAGAACTGAGGCAGACCATTGAAGAACAAATTGTGATGGAGACCAACAAACTGTAGAAGCTAGAATGAGAGGCACACCAGTGGGTTCAATAGGCCCTTCCCAACTTAGAGAAAGTCGACCTCATCTTCCCACAGATGAAATGACTCATCACGGCTGCAGAAGAGCAAAACCAACTGTTGGGTCCCAACATGGAGAACATCGCAGAAATTCCTATGTCTGAAAAGATGTCGATCCTATCAAGTCTCACCACCTTAACAATTGATATCCAGAAGGCATTGCAGAGTTGGACCGACTTCCAGCATCATCTTGCCATCACAGCTCCAGCTATCGTCTAAGTCTGCGTCTAGAGGAGACTGACCATCTGTCTGCATAGTCCACAGCACGAGCAAGTCTGAATAGTTCCACAAGCACTCAATTTTTTTTGACCTCCCTGTTTCTTCGTGACAAAGAAACGTTTTGTTCATGGGGGAGATGTAGAAAGGAGCAAGTCGACGAAGTTGACTGGAACGAAGACCGACTTAGTCGATGAGCCGACTAAGTCGATGAGCCGACTAAGTCGGTCGACCGACTAACTAGAAAGATTAGTCGGCTAACTAATAGTCGTGTCGGTTCACCGAACCGACAGGTAGTTATTTTGTAACTTGTATATATTAGGCTGTTGAGCGAAGCAAGAACTCAGTTCAATTCTGTGCCTTGTATGAACTCATTACATTAATATAATCTGTTTCCCTATCTGTTCTTGTCTCTTGTATCTGATTTATAGTTATGTTTTAGTTTGTATTATTGGTAACCTTATGTGATCTATGAGATTACAACAATAGTACACAACTACTATCATCTATGAAAAGGAACATCACTCACATCCACTAGCATGATAGCACACAACTGCTATCATTTGTGGAAAGGTACTACACTTACATCTGACCTTGACTCATCAGAAAGGCACAACACTTACATTCACCAGCATGATAGGACACAATTACTATCATCTGTGAAAAGGAACATCACTCACATCTGACCTTGACTCATTAGAAAGGGACAACACTTACATTTGACCTTGACTCGTCAAAAAGGAACGTAGTCCCAGATTGAGGGTTTCTGGTAACTGACCAGGTGCCTCCATTCAAAGAATGGAAATAACCCTTATATCTGATCAAGTAGGAACCAATCCTACAGTCACATTAGAATGAATCAACACTCACATCTGACATGGAAGGAACCAATCCTCTCACCATGACAAAATGGCAACAATCCTTATATCTGATCAAGTGGGAACATATCCCTCAATCACATCAAAATGGCCCTACACTTGTATCTGATCATGTGAGACTACATCCCACAGTCATATCGGAATGGCCCTCAGTCCTAGACTAAGTATTCCAGGTAACTGACCAAGTATCTCCATTCAGAGAATGGAAATAGCCCTTATATCTGATCATGTAGGAAACAATCCTATAGTCATATCAGAATGGCTCAGCACTCATATTTGACATGGAAGGAACCAATCCTCTCACCATGACAGAATGGCTCAGCCCTTACATCTGACCATGGAAGGAACCTAATCCTCTCACCATGTCAAAATGGCTCTAGGTCTCATCATTTACCCTTTGAGGGAACCTCGATCTGGAGAACACCAAGCTTCTCCCTGAAGTACTCAAACTTCACTTTGGCCATTTCTATCATAGAATCATGTCAAGGCTGATTACATTCAAGGATAACCTGTGAGATTTGCTAGGACAGATTACATCTGAGGAAAACCTACAAGTATATTTACATCTAAGCAACCTACGAGCTTCACTAGGATATATGCTTAGACAACCTGTCTCATCGACTATGCTTAAACTCCCTCTTTCGAGAGATCTCAATCTGGATCACATACTGGAGCTTCACTAATCCTCTCTGCATCATACAAAAATACAAGTCAGATCAAGCAAATCAAATAGTAGTTTTCAAAAGAAACATACTACCTCCCAAATAGAAAGTGGAAACATCTTTTGCCTCAGTTGTACTCAGTGCCATTTAGGACTCTATCCTGCCAAACCAAGAGATCACACTTGATCTCATACTGAAGTACCACCTTGAAGTGCTCTTCCTATCAATGGAACCGCCTGCCCAATACGAATCCACATAACCCTCCAGGTTAATCTTCTGATTCGCCTCACACTTGAGCCCATAATCAACTGTACCCTTCAGGTACATCACTGCATGCTTTGCAACCATTAGGTGAACATGTCTCAATGTGTTCACATCAAAGAAAATATTTTGTCTTGTATTCATCAGATACATCAAGGAATAAATCATTCGACGATACATCGTGGCATCAACCAACTTTGATGAAGCAACACTCAATAGCGTTAGGTTCGATTCCATAGGTGTGGTCATGGCCTTGCAGTCCATCATCCTGAACCTCTTTAGGATCTCTACTGCATACTTCCCTTGTCAACACCTCCATGCCTAGAACATAGCGCATCATCCCTAAGTCCTTTATTTCAAACTTGGCAACAAGTCTTCTTCTTGCAAATTTAACGAGTTCCTCTTTTCTGTCAAGAACAAGTCATTGACATATAACAGTGTTAGAAAACAAGACCACAGAGCAATAGAATATATACAGTTAAATCATTAACAAGATGCAAAACACATTAAAAAATTATAGAGAGACACATATATAACGTGGTTCACCCAAACAATGGGCTATGTCCAAAAAAAAATTGCTAGTCCTTTTATTATAGTCCAGAAAGGTGAAGGGATACAACGTGTAGAAAAACCACTACACTTCCTCTTCGCGCCATTACAGTCTCTCTTCCAATACAATACAATACCATACTCAGTCATTTTACAATGCTTTCTTTTATAGGGGAAATACAATGGGAAAAGTCGAGGGTTAACCCAATACCATGGGTCCACAAAACTGTTGGCAGGGGTAATGAGTGTATAGTACACTTGGGTTACAAACACGACTGAATAATATCTCTGGATCTGGAAGATTAGGCTCCACAACCAACAAACAAGAGCATCATTGGTATTCCGCCTTCAACCTTGAAGTAAAGGTTGTAATCCTCTTTACTCTTAGTAAATCCTAGAGTCATCAGTAATCTGTCCATCTTGTCGTACCATGTCAAACCTCAAGATATTATGTAGTCACTCCCTCTGGAGTGGATCATCATACTCCCTCTGTCTTCTATACTCTATGCACTGAAACATCTTGTACTAGAGTGACAAGTAGCTTCTGATGCTACTAATATTCTATGTATTCATCTAGTGTATAGACTTTCATTTTCAACCTTGTAGCAAAGGTTAAGAACTTCATCAAGCCCATCATGTATGTGTTTCAACTCCCACTGGCTTCAAATGTATCTTTGTAGTCTATGCCTTATTTTCATGATAATTCTCATGCTACGAATCTTGCCTTGTATCCCACGATGTTTCCATCTACTACATGATGGAACTATAAACTTCCCTTCACGTATCGATACTACGTCCTAGACATCATTCTTCTTGAACTGGTCTTCCCTTTATTCTTGGTTACTTCTTCATGGCTGGAAGGTTCTACATCAATGATGTTGCTGCATTCGTCATATTATTCTTCATCTTGAACTGTCGTCACTTGTTCTTTGGTAGAAGTCTCATCCTTCTTTGCTTGTAGGTGATTTTACGAGATCTTTCCTACACGTCAAATGCATTAGTTGTATGGTTATAAACATTTCATAAGGAATATTCATAATGGAAAATTCTTATGCATAAATATATGATCATGCAATTAATTTAGCCAATACAACATTCATCCATATCTCACAGAAACTTTTCTAGATGCCTTCCATCTCTTCCAGGACAACATTGAGATTGTGCACTAATCCAATATGTCAGCAAAGAGGTTTCATTATAGATAAGTAGCAATGGAGAGTTGTATAGCACCATGAGCTACTTACCCATTACATGCATATTAGTAGTATACTATCATTAATGCAAACATTCTATCATGCATAATACATCAACTGAATATAAACAAATGCATAATAAAACAATATCATGAAATGACAATTGAATACTTATCTTTATTTGTTTCGTGGGTAGACTCCTTCTTGAGCCTTCAACTTCATCATATTCTTCATTCATGAATTCATCATTTCTTATCCAAATTATAAGATGGATAAGAGTTTATTCAAGATTTGAGTTCTTCATATTCCTCATTGCTTGAGGGATCTTATTTGGATGGTGAGAACTTGATCTTCAGTTGCTCCCATCTTCTTTTCTCTTATTATCTTTATTTGTTTCGTGGGTAGACTCCTTCTTGAGCCTTCAACTTCATCATATTCTTCATTCATGAATTCATCATTTCTTATCCAAATTATAAGATGGATAAGAGTTTATTCAAGATTTGAGTTCTTCATATTCCTCATTGCTTGAGGGATCTTATTTGGATGGTGAGAACTTGATCTTCAGTTGCTCCCATCTTATTTTCTCTTATTATGAGTTGAGCTTCTTCTTGTGTGTGCTCCTCCAAGAGTCTACTGAAAGTAATCACTTCCTTCTAGCACACATTCCTTGCATGAATGAATCCCATGATCCTAGGAGGCCATTCAAGGTGGCTATAATCACTTCTTCTTCTACTACTACAAGTTGTTCTTTGATTCAAGAGACCCTTGTGAAGTATGACTGTATGGTCTTTGCATTTTGGATTTTCACATTCTTCAACTGGTTTCTTAAGGTCATATTCTGATTTATGTTCTTCCATTCAAATATCTTGGTTAAGGAATCAAACATCTCTTTTAGTGTCTTTAGGGAAGACACTTGTGGTATAAGTTGATCCGTGACTGAATCAACAATGATCTTCTTGGCCTTGACCAAGTTCTTCTGGTGTAACACTTTTAGCCTCATCTCCCTATGGAACTAGAACCTCTCTACTTATGTAGGTGTCCAATTCATTTTCTTCAAAGAGATCATATACTTACATGCTTGGAAGTTGTCAACTTCACCAAGCTTATAATCAAGCTGATGTGATAGATCACTTTTAAATGAGAACCTCAAATGAAAATAACAAAAGATTAGATCTTACCGATTTGAGGTGTCTGTCCTGGTTCCAGAGCTAGCTGATCTAGGGTTTGTCAGAGAAACCCTAATTTTAAAAACTTGGAATATTTTAGATCTGATTGGATATAAATCTAGATCTCTTCAAGGTGAGCTGTCCAATGTACTCCTTTTCTGAAAACAGTGGAGGGAAGCTCCCAGAATAGGAAGCCCTAGTTTTCCAATTTGTTTTGCAGAAATGCTTGATACTGTTTCTGCGATATCTCTGAAATTATTGCTCCTATATGTCTAAAACTTTGCACTGAGTTATCATCTCTTGTCCCTGTTCTAAAACCATGGGTTTCATCAGAATTGGTTTCACCAATTGGGATTTAGGATCATTTTCCCAAGGTGACCTGTTACAAGAAAGTTTAGAACAGTGAAGTTGTACGGACCGCCACATGTCACTGTTTCATCTTCTAGGTATGGAAATTGGACCACCGAAATTATAGTCCGTGCCTATTTTTTAACATCTTCATAAATTTAATTTGGACTTTTGTAGCCCAAGATATAGCAATTCGTCCCAGGTGTCCTATTTATGGATGAATCCTAGAAGAGGATGGTACCCTAACTTGTAGGGATCATATATCCTAGGATATAGCGAATATGACTCTAAATTTTGGATACAGTGTAAATACGGATTTGAGCTTTGGCTTGTGAAAGTTTCAGCTCCCGATCCTTCTCCAATACAAAGATATAGGGAATGTATCAAAACTTATCAATTTTAGTATTTAGGGTTTTTCCAGCTCGGGGTCAAGCTAGGGTTTGACTTTCCTAAAGTTTCACCCAACCAAAAATCTCGACCTAGGTCTCTAAAATTTGATTTTGATGAGGAGAGAAATCCTATGCTAGGCTCACTCAAAAATTCCTCTTTTGTAAGAAGCCCTAATTTCCCATACCAAAAACTGAAAATGCTCGAAATTGAATTCCACTTCAACAGAAAGATGCGCCCTTCAATGGAGAGTTATCCTAGCATACTTTTGCTGATGGATTGTGGAGAGAGAACCAAAAAAAAGAAGCCCTATATTCTGTAGCTACATACTGTCTTCTTCTCAGGTTAGCTATGATACCATGTTATATTTTTATCATTCAAGCTAGCATTATGATCTTAGGATCTTTAACTGAGAGAATAACACACACAACAATAAACACAAGAGACAAAAGACATAAAGAGTTTTCCTTGGGGAAACCATAAAGGAGAAAACCCTGTAACTTCCTAAGAGATAGAATCAACAGAAAAAGTAAATCCCGAAAACATAAAGATGATCTCCCGATGGTAGTAGTCTCTCTCTTGTCCCAGCAACTTCTCCCTCACTCATGCGCCCCAATGAGTGAGTGTGTGTGTGATAAATGACAGCCTCACTCTCTATTTATATTCTTTCGTTCACTTTATGTCCACTCCAACATGTCAGCCTCACTTAACAATTACTTACTAGAGCCGACATCTCTAGGAGAGTCTAATAACCCTAGTGCCCCACAACTTGTGGGGAATTTGCCCCTCCGACCAACAAGGAGGGTTATCCTTAACACAACAGTGGGGATTATTTCCTTGAGTTACAATAACTCACCTAGGGTCAAATTCTCTAGGATAGTCTAATAACCCTAGGTCCCCACAACTATGGGGACTTTAACCCTTGAACAATAGGAGGGTTACCCACAATGACTTGACATGACTTATTCACATTATAGAAACTCTCGATCAGAACATCGGGGCATGACATGACTCAATTACATTATAAACACTTCCTAGAATAAACATCAGGGTATAATACATAATATATACAAGTGAATACATTCCGAAGTTACAATTACATCAACACATAAACCCAGGGTGTTGGAGCACCCTTGTCTGTCGTAGCAGGAAAAAATCCAGGGTGTTGCACCATCCTTGTTTGTTGTAGTAGGTAGAAACTGAGGCTATTTTTGCATTCTTTCTATAGCAGTAGATAAAGCAATTTTGTATATTCATATTTTTAATGAGTTTGAATTGGTGGTTTGTGTCTTGACCTGTTTGATTCATTTTGTGTTCTTGTTTTAAAAAGAAAAAGACAATATTGATTCACCCCCCCCTCTCAGTATTGTAGGATAGTCCAACAAGTATACCATTATAAAAATAAATATTCCTTCCTTTGATGGTTCTTCCCAAATGTATGCTAATACTTGGCTACAAAAGCTAAGTGTATATTTCCAATTGAATCCTATGGATGAAGAAGATGCACTGAAAATGGTCATTTTACATCTTGAAGGAGAAGCCAGTGATTGGTGGTTCCATGTTGTTAGAAACTTGGGACATGATAATATTTCATCCTATGATGGTTTCTCCAATGCCTTAATATAGATATTTGATAGGAAAGACCTTGAACTTCCTTTCAAAGAATTAGCACAATTAAAGCAAGTTGGGACCACTAAAGCGTATATGTTAGAATTTGAAAAGCTCTCAGTAACAGTTTCTAATGTTTCTATGGCTGGGTTGGTTTTACTATTTGATGAAGGATTGATAGAACCTTTAAAAGGGATTGTGAAATCCCACAAGCCAGCTACATTGAAGGATGCCATGAATTTGATAAGAGGCTTCCACAATGTGTTTCCAAAAACAAAATACCCCGCTAAGCCTAATTTTCCTCCCAAATTAAAAGAAGGAATGAAACCAAGGAAAAACAACTCTTTTATCAAGGATAATAAGCAAGGTCCAAGAAAATAAGAACTCAAAAGAAAGAAAATGTGCTTCACATGTCAACAACCTTGGGTTTCAAGACATAGGTGTGCAAAAGGGAAGGCACACTACATTGAATTTTTCTTTGAATATGAGGAAGAAGGAGTGGAGGAAGAAATGAAAATTGCATCCCAAGAAGAGGGGTATGACATAGTAGAGGAAGAGCAACCCACTCCTGAGACAGGAAAAATTGCAGTACTTTCAGCTGTGCCTAGATTTCACACCCTTAGACTAAAGGGTAACATACAAGGACAATAGGTTACGGTCCTGGTGGATGGAGGATCCACTCATAAATTCATAGATGCGGACTTGGTGGAGAGGATCAAGTTACAAACTGAAAATTTTGATGGTTTCCCGGTCATCATTACAAGTAAAAATTCTATGGACTGTAGCAAATGGATCCCAAAGCTAAGATACTATAGGAAATCATACTATTACTGACAACTTCTATGTAGTGAATGTGTCTCTAACAAATTTGGTTTCAGGATTACAATGGTTATATTCCTTAGGAGAACATACAATGAACTATCAAGTCCCTCAAATGATGTTCAAAAATTCAGATGGGAAACCCATCTTATTGGGAGGGATGCACACTTACCCAAATCAAGTAGTGTCCTCACATAGTATGAACTCTATATTGAGGCATGGAGACATTGAATGGGTTGTTGAATGTTTGATTACATGTTTTAAGCATTACTTGAATGTTATCAAGCATCCTAAGGAGATAGAAAAATTGTTGGGTAATTATGAGAATATTTTTGGATACCGTCCCGCAGGGAGACGACTCGACAAAGGGGTGGAGCATACCATTCAGTTATATATATGAAACCAACCTATCAAAATAAAACCATATAGGCACCAAAAAAGAATTCAACATGAGATTGAGGAGGCCATTTAACAACTTTTGGAATTGGATCTCATAAGGCCTAGGTTAAGCTCTTATGCTTCTTCAGTTGTTATGGTAAAGAAAAAGGATGAAACATTGAGGATGTGCATTTATTTTAGAGCCTTGAACAAGAACCCAATGAAGAATAGATATCCCATCCCAAGGTTTGATGATCTCATGGATGAGATACATGGGGAAAATTTGTTCTCAAAGATTGATCTTAGATCTGGTTATCATCAAATTCGAATGAGGGAGGAATACATACCAAAGACTACTTTCAGATGTCACTATGGTCACTTTGATTTTGTTTCATGCCCTTTGGATTTACAAATTCTCCTGCCACATTTCAATCATGCATGAACAATATTTTCCACAAGAAATTTTGTAAGTGTGTACTAGTTTTCTTTCATTACGTTCTTATTTACAGTAAAACATGAAAGGAACACTTGCATCATCTAGAAGTAGTATTAAAAATTCTGCATGATCAATATTTGTTTACTAAGCTATAAAAATGTGAGTTTGGTTTGGTTTGATAGAAATTTTGTATTTTGGACACATCATTGGTCAAGATGGTGTGAAGGTGGATATGCAAAAAATAAAAGCCATTATAGAATGGCCTCGTCCCAAAAATTTCACTGAGTTGAGAGGATTCATTGGGATTTGTACCTACTATAGAAAATTTGTGATGGGGTTCTCCCAAATCACTTCAATTATCACTGATTTGACAAAGGATTATTTCTAATGGAATGAAGAGGCTGAAAAATATTTCCAAATAATGAAAGAGGTAATAAGCAGTTGTCATATTCTTGCATTGCCTCATTTTTCTAAACCATTTTTCTTGCAATGTGATGCATCAGGGGAGGGAATTGGAGCAGTCCTAAAGCAGGTAAAACACCAAATAGATTTAGAGAGTAGGAAGCTAAAACAACATGAGAAGCTTTAATTTATTTATGACAAATAAATGTTATCCATAATGCATGTTTTGATCAAGTTTAGTCAATACTTGGTGGGAAACAAGTGCGTGGTCAAGACTGACCATAATAACTTAAGGTACTTCCTCACTCAAAAGGATGTAAATGAAAGGAAGAAAAAGTGGGTGAGTAATATTAAAGAATTTTGTTTTGATATTGAATATGTTAATGGAAATAATAATGTGGTGGCATATTCCTTATGTATAAGACCTTGTATTTCTCTAATGGATGTTATAGAGGATTGGAAAGCTATATTAGAAGTAGAATATGCCAAGGATAAGTTTTCTTGTGAAATTTTTATGGGACTAACCATGATAATAGGTATAAGGTGTTATAAGGAATCATTTACTACAAATATAGAATCTATTCGGTCCCTGGTTCGAGTTTTAATGAGAAATTCTTGAAGAGAGCTCATGATTCTCCTCTAGCAGGCCACTTGGGTGTCTTCAAAACATATAGAATGTTGAGAGAATTATTCTCTTGGAAAGGGTTGAAGAATTATGTTATGAAATATGTTAATGAATTCCCAACATGTAAGAAAAACAAATTGGAGCACAATCATTCATATGGTCTCTTACACCCCTTTCCTATACACGAACAAAAATGGGAGAGCATTTCCATGGATTTCATCACTAGTTTACCCAAAGTACTTGGTAAGGATTGCATATTTGTAGTGGTGTATAGACTAACTAAATTTGCTCATTTCTTTACTATTGCTACAAATTTCACTGTTGCACAAGTTTCTGATCTATTCTTTAGAGAATTTTTCATATTGCATGGGCTTCCTAAGAGCATTGTTAGTGATAGAGATAGCAGATTTTTTAGTGCATTTTCGCAAGAACTCTTCAAAATAGTGGGGACAAAATTTGACTCCTAGAACAAGATATAATACAAAAAATGGTGGCCAAACAGAGAGGGTGGATCAATGACTGGATTTATACTTGAGGAACTATGTTGGTGGGAAGAAAAAGGAATGGATCAAATGGTTGCATTTGGGTGAGTTTTGTTATAATATTACTTTTCATATGTCAATTGGCATGTCTCCTTTCAAATCACTTTATGGTTATGATGAATCCACTTTTATTGACCACGTATTTGGTGATAGTGGAGCCCTAAAATATATGGATTGTATTGAATAAATTCAATAAATTTTGAAGGTTTGAAAGATAACTTGCAGGTCGCCCAAAACCAAAAAAACCAATATGCAGATCAACATAGAATGGAGAGACACTTCCAAGTGAATGAATTGGTTTATTTGATCTTGCATCCCTAAAAACAAACCACCATAAAATGTAAAG
Source organism: Pseudotsuga menziesii (assembly GCA_001517045.1). NCBI lineage: Eukaryota > Viridiplantae > Streptophyta > Pinopsida > Pinales > Pinaceae > Pseudotsuga > Pseudotsuga menziesii. The sequence continues at coordinate 724,733 of LPNX010476114.1, forward strand.
GTTCATAAAATCTCAAACCAAGTTTTTATGATCCCTACCAAGTGATTCAAAAAGTTGGAGAAGTGGAATATGAATTGGAACTTCCGGCAGGAAGTGGAATTCATAATGTATTTCATGTTTCATGTCTAAAGAAGGTGATAGGGAAGAATATTTCAGTTTTGGAAACATTTACTCCCTTGGATAATGAAAGAAAACTTATTCTCATTCTATAAAGTATATTGAACACAAGGAGGAGGAAGTTAAGAAGCAGAACTATAAGGGAATACTTGGTACAATGGAATGATTTTCCTAGTGAGGAAGCCACTTGCGGAGATGAAAAAATTTTGCAGCATACAACTTGGCATTTATTGAGGAAAATAAATCTTGGGTGGGGAGTATGGTCATGTCCCCATCCCAATAAGACTACTAGAAAACAATGTTTCACAAACTTACTCGTTCCCTAGCTTGAGGTGGAGGCATTAAATTTTGTAATGAAGGAGCTATGAAACCCAAGAGGACATTATTTTACCAAATACACATTAAATTGGGTCATATAAATAATAAATGTGGAGAAAATAAAGTGGCAATGCTTCATGGAGACACTTGGAGGCTCATGGAGACCTTGGGTGGCTAGATTCTTCCCTACACTTGTCATAACCTACCTCCAAATTTGAAATTATGGGGAATGGTACATTATTTGGAGGTGAAGAGGTGTCAAGTAACATATCATGAGAAAAGGAATTCTAATTGGTGAAGAGGAGTAACTCCCATGGAAGAGGAAGAGACTAGGAAGACAATGTGTGCCACTTGGAGAGAGATTACATGCACTCTATGAAAACTATGATGGAAGATTCTATGAAAAATTCAGACCTGATTGCATACCTATGACAATATGACATGATATGGATAAATATAGCCACCAATAGGGTGAATTTGGGGGTTATTGGTGGCCATTCGAATTTGGGAAATATTTGAAGCATGAGGAAGAGGACAAGTGTCACAGGGGTTACTAAACTACTAGGATGAGTTGGAGGAAGCCTATGGAGGGAACTTTGATATTAAGGGACCATATGAGGATTATAAAAATATTTCATGAGGAAGGATAATATATTTTTTCATTTTTAGAATTTCCTTTGTCATTTTGGAAATCTCTTTCTTGTCCATTGCACGGTGAGTGTTCACTCTCCCTGCTAGTGAGTCAATTTCGAGGGAGTTGGATTCCTTTCCAAAGTGGTTGTCAGAGAGGCCATCCATGCTTATAATTTGGAGCTGAATGAATTTTTTTTGTTTCATATAGTAGGCTTATACATTTCATGACTCATCTATTTTCCCCTTCTTGCATCCCCATCTCATTATTCCCCATGTTTTCACATGATTGCGCACTTGTGAGAATGGTGCTTGTGCTTGGTTGAGCTAAGTTGATACCCAAGATTGGGTACATCATGTTTTTATCTGAAATATGGTTTCCCCATACTTTTTAAGTTGAATTATCAGAAATACATGTGCAAAAATTCCCACGCTTCCAAGCTATTGTTTGACTAGTTTTCATGTGTTGGCTTCCATTTCGAAGGATATATGTACCTGATATGAAATGAGGAATTTATATGATGTTAAATTTTTTTGAGGAAGATAATTTTATTCTTAATATTATCCCCATTAATAATTCTCTTTTCTTAACCATTTCATTTACTTTTTATGAGTTAAAGTGGAGCTATCAATGTTATTTCCCCTTAAGCAATATCACTGAAGGTTAACAAATGAATGAGGAACTCTATGAGCAGTTTTCAGAAATAATAAACATGTGTCATGAAGGTAAATTAGGTAGTATATAATTCCCCATACTCTTCTTATAAAATTGGTAGGTTTTTACATGACTTGGGAATTCATTTTTTCCTACACCCTAGGGGGAATTTCATCACAAATTCCTAGTAATTTTTCCCTTTTTGTCATTAACCCAAAAAAATGTTGTAGAGGAATAAAAATAGTAATAAAGGGATAAAATAGTCTCTTGATAGGTATTAATACTACTCATATCAGTCTCATTCAAATTCGGTACCATTTGGTTCCATTTGGAACTCCTGGAGTCAAGACTAGTTAAACCGAATTTGCCCAAATTGTGCCTTTGTCTAGAAATTCCAAGTTGGGTCATCACAATTCCATAGAGTGGATCTAATAAATGTAATCCAAGAGTAGTAAATATTCAATAAAATAATATTTTATAATTAATTATGATTTTTGGATTTTGAATTGGAATTTGATGTATATTTGCATCTTGTTTTAGTTTACTCCTATGTGTATGGATAGTTCTACTCAGTAACTCGAGTTGCATACATTTCTCTTTCTTAATTGGTATCGAAGCTACTTGATCCTGCGGTAGGTAGGATCAGAAATACTATGGTTTCATATTGGGTAATATTTGGATGGTGTTGAAGTGGGAAGAAAACAAAAAAATATCTCAAATAAGAAAAAAAGTGATGGAAAATGAAGAAGGGTTCATGGAAGACCTAGAAAACAAGAGGTTGTAGAAGATATGAATGAGCTTGCATAAATGATGAGGAAAATGATGTGTAAAATGGATTCCATTTAGGAAAACTAGAGGATATGTATTACCCATATGGTGCAAAACAACAATTATTATGAAGTATAACTATAGAGTACAAGAGAGGAACTAGAGGAGAACATGATAGTGGAAGATAGAATGATCAAAGCCATCAGCAGTATTGGAGGTCAACCTAGACTTGATAGTCTTATCTATTTTGGAATTTTAAATCTTGAGTAATTGATAGATTGGATAGGGGAAATTAAAACTTATTTGAATTTGAATATATTAGAGTTCCCATGAGGGTTAGATTTGCTAGCACAAAATTGAAAAGCCGTGCTTATTTGTGGTGGGAAAAGATACAACTAAATAGAGAATGTAGTGGTAGGGGGGGAATCAAAATCTGGGATAGGATGGTGTCTAAATTGAATTGTAAATTTTTACTTATGGATTATGATTTGATTATATTAATAAGATTGCATAATTTGGAGCAGCTGAAGACGTTAGTAAAGGAGTACTCAAAGAAATTTTACAATATTTCTATAAGGTTTGGAGAGAATTAAGAGTGTACAAAATCCATTTCTATGTATGTGAATGGTTTAAGTTATGTTGTTCAATATTATTTTACTATTTTGAATTTTCATTCAGTGGTAGAGGCTTATCAAGTAGCCTTGAGAATTGAAGAGAAATTATTGAGGAAACAACAAGAATGTGTGCAGTAGTGATTGAGGAGATTAAATATCAAAACATAATTTCTACAACAACAATACTTTCATAGGAGTAGTAGATGGGAAATTTCCATTTTTGTAATATTTTGAATGGGTGTATGTTTGTAGAAAATGTAGTAGAGAAGGTGAGCCTTGTGGCCAAGAAAAGGACAACTGAACATAAATTTGATAGAGAAGAGAATGATTTATTTGTGCAATTAATATAGTGGTAAATGAAAATAGTGCCTAATCAGAGGGAAGACTATAAAATAGTAAGAACTATTTGGGTAAAGGAAACTAAGGTAGTACAAACATGGGGATGGATTCACAAGAAAAGGAAGGGACATAAAAGAGTGGGGTAGATGAATTAAAATGGTGGGTTAGAATACTGAGGAATATGTTGTGGATATTAGAAGCAGAGATGGGCAAAGGAGGATGTCGCATCTGTACATTTTTTTCACCTACATTTTGATTAATATTCTCATATTTCCAACCAATGGAATCTAATGCAGGAGCACCCCTGGCGATGAAGGATATCCTACATGTAAATTCCTTTAGTACTTTAGATATGATCCACAATGTTTTTATTACATATTGTTTCTATGGAATGCATGATGCTACAGGTTTACATAAGTTGCTATAGCCATATTGTTTATATCTATAGGGCTTCTACAATACATTTATGTGTCCAACAACTAAATGAAAGAGGAAAAAATTGCATATGGTCAAATTATTTGATGAAGATACATTTGAATGATTGTTCTTGAGGTACATAAGAGAGTCATGGGAGGTAATATCTAAATTTCCTTTAAACCCCTAAACTAATAAATATGGGAATGTAAAATGATTAGTTGGCCCAAATATGAAATGAATGGTTGGGAGTTGAATGGTTTTGTATTTCTCTAGTATCCTATAGTTCTATAAATGTAAATTCCTTTACCTAAAGAAAGACATAACCCATAAGAGAGGAGACTATGATTTCTCATGTTCAAGTTGTAGCGGTGGAGTGAAGCTTGGATTTCCAGGAAGTGGCTATATTGAATGTAATCCAGGAGAAGTACATATTCAATAAAATGAATATTTTAAATTATTGTTGTTGCTAAATATGGTGTGTGGATTTTGAATTAGAATTTGATGTATATTTGCATGTTGTTTTAAATTACTCCTAAATGTGTGGATAGTTCTACTATGTAACTATGGTTGCATACCTTTCTTTGGGTCAATTAGTCTCAATAGATTATATTTTAGGTATTCCCTCTACCAATCATGGAAACAATTTGATCTTTTTGGTTATCAATCAATTCTCTAAGATAACCATTCTAGCACCCCACAAGAAGAGTATCATAGTAGAATCCACTGCTAAGCCCTTCGTTGAGCATGTTTGGGTTCATTTTGGGTTACCATGGACCATTATTCAAAAAAAGGATAGTGGGTTCCTCAGTACGTTATGGTCTAGCCAACTGGCTATTTTTTGGGGATTTTTTCAAAAAATAAATTCGCTAATTGACCATTTTTGCTCTTAAAAATTGCTTATATTTACATAAAATGTGTTTTTTTGTATAATGTTAGCCAAAATTTGCAAGTTTTATTTATTTTTAACAGAAATAGTTGAAAATTATATATTAAAAAAAGGTATGTGCATGACCATCCATGTACAAAATATCCAATAACCTAAAGGATTATGCTAACTAAAGCAAAAGGCCCAATACATAATCTTCAAAAATTATATAGAATTTCCCATATGGATTGCTTCCTTTGTGTACATGCTGGGAGGAATATATCCTAAGAAAATGCCTACACAATTTTTTTTGCATAAATACATAGAACAACAAAGCAAGCAAGGAAAATAGTTTTCTATTCATTCTTGGTTTGCTTGCCTTCCATTCCGAACACGGGTTGAAGCACCGAGTTTTCTTCCATTAGACATGCTCCTTTAAAAGCTGACACTTGGATATGACTACAATGGTTCATCCTTAGAAACTTATGCATTCCCTCTTTAATATCCTCAACATATGAGATATGTTCTCTAATGTTTCCTTCTATATATTCAATATGAGTGTCCAAGCACGAAATTTGTAGAGCGTTGTGGCTTACCATCTATAACACATCATGAATTTCTTGAAGTCCTCTTCTCATTGTTTCATACACATTCCTGGTATCTTTCTGGAAATTTGTCATACTTTCTTTGATATACCCATGAATTGAATACAAGGTTGCCAATTTTTCCCCTTGAATCATCTCCTGATTCCATTAATTTTTCTCTTTCCACTCCTTTAGCTCCTTCAGTTTCCATTTGTTGTTCAAGAAAACACACCGTTATAAACTAGAGCCTCTAGGGTTACCAACTTCCTAAATTAACTTGCAGATAATCAAGCATTTAAGAATTTGAAATATAAATAGGAAGAAATTAGGCATACCTTATTTATAATAGTCGATCCTAGATTTTATTCTTCTCTTCAAATTCCTTCCACAGCTTCCAGGGTATCTCTAATCACCTGCAAAGAGAAAAATCTTTCCTGCAATATCTTATATATTATATAAATGGTTAATGAAATAACATGCTTATAATGAAACAAAAAGATAATTCCGAAATCACAATATATAAGAGTGAAAAAACACAATATTGGAAGAATGACTCTCTTTATTGATAAACAAGTGAGGTGAGATTACAACCCAACATCTGAGAGTACAAGTTCTCATCTGCTAGCCAAGGACACTGATTTCTTCTACTCCAAGATATCTAACGGCAAACCACCATGATAGCTTTTCTCTATCACTCATTATTGATTAGCCTCAACCCCTACCCTCTATTTATACATGAGGAAAGAGAGAGGTTATCAAGGTTGATATGGTTGAGGAAGTTGGGATAGTTATGATTAAGGGCCCAACTATCCTCGACTAGTCGTTTTTATATTTTTAACTTCATATTAGGGCATACATGACTATTAATACTGGCAGGCCATATATGATACATGACTTGCTTTAAGGAAACTCGAGGGTACAAGCCCTATTGATATATACGTGAGTTGTAATGTACATACTCACGTATGATACATGGGTTGCTATGATAATAGTCGTGTACTTTCCTTAATGGACATACAAAAAATAGGTTTAGCTAGCAAGGGAATGATGTATCAAAGGTCATGCCCATATACAGTATTTTGCATACTTCAATCCATTTTGTCCTTTTGTGCACTAACACATTGGGTGTCAGTACTCGGACAAAGAAGTGCAATTTTACATGATAACAGATGCCCCCTAATGTGTGAGGTCAAAGGGAAGTGATGACCGAAATACATTACAATATTTAATATTGGAGAACTCAGTTGCCAAGGTAGCAGGTAGATACCTGAAACAAATACATATCAAATTCATATACAAAATCATATCTGAGGATGCCATGAAAGAGGAACACCAGCTCCTTTACAATATTTGATTACATCATATGATACGGGTAACAAGACCGCATATATTACAAAGGTGGATCGAAGCCACAATATACAATGACGAGTCTTCAAAATATGGAAGTGGTGTCATTGAACATAACATAATATTGCACAACTTAGGTTATAGTGGTGAACCTAAGGCCTTCATCCAAATCCAAAGGAACCAGTACAATCCCTAACATGTGAATAGATGTGTTGAAGTCAAACATGGAAGGAACTCAACATGATGTTAGTAAATAAGTGATGCTAACAAGTGAAGCAAATGAGTTCACCAATAATGGTAGTGAACCCTAAGATACCATTGTCAAAAATCTAGGTCGTCTTCTTTAGGAGATGCTAATGAGAAACTGTGATGTGAGGAGGAAGGCAATTAATCCTTCAATAGATCACAAGAGTGACTAGGAAACTTGAAGAGGGGAGAGAATAATGATTGATAATGTCACTGATTTGTGGATTTTACAAGCTCGAACTAGTACATCCTCGTTTGTGTTTTCATATTTTGAGAGTCTGAAAACTATGAAGAAGACTCTAGGGGGGTGATTTTTCATACAATTTAGTCTCCTAAGGCCGGAAACATATAAAAAAATCCACAGAAGAACTCTCTTAGCTCTCGAAGAACTAAGGTATACATTTTTTGTACTTAGTCGGCAAGGTCTGAAAAAGAGATAAACTACCACCAATGTGGATGCTCATTCACTTATTCTTAACGAGTTTGAATGAACAAGTTTACTTGACAGTATAGTCTGTTTTGAGGAGTCAGACCATGGCCTAAAGAAAACTCCATAGGGGAGGGGAGGGGAGTTCTCTTATTCTTACTTGTCATGAAAAACAACTAAGAAGGATCTCGTAAACCTAACAAAAATACGGCATGGGTACCAAAAGGAAGATAAATTGTTATAAAATAGGGTACCCATGAGAAGGAGGCCCTATCCATAGAGAAAAAATGATGTATACTAGGTCAAAATGGTTTAACACCATAATCCATGGATGAAAAAGTGATCCTAGGGTTTAATAACATATAAGGTATAGATGCAATGTCAGTAGTGATGACCAAATCCTACCCTATATGCAATGAGAAATGGCGTTGTACTAATCCCAGACCTGCTACAGTTAGGAAAAACCCATGGTATTAGTCCATACATTAAAATTTGATTTTAAACTATAGGAAATCGGTCAAAATTTTGAAATTTTTCTATAAATAGTTCAAAAAACAAAATAGACATACCATTTGGAAAATTACTAAACTTGGAAAGTTTTTACCTCTAACTTCAGTTGATCACCAAGGAAAAACCACTGGCCCAAATCTAGTTCCGCAAGTTGCAGGTTGGTTATCTCTCCCTTCTCCTTCTTTCTATCCACTCCATTTTTAATTTTTGTGTAAAATTTATGATTTTTTGCAAGCCCTAAATAGGTTACGCAGTATATGTGGGTCTGCTGCTATAGCACTCACGTATTGGTCTTTTATACATGAGTTTCTCCAAAACAACCTATGTATGGCCCGTGTTGTGTTGAAATCACAGTCGCATATGCTGCACGACTTAGAAAAGTTGCAAAATGGCCAAAATAAAAAGAGACTGATGGGTTCTAATGGTTGAAAATGGTCATTGGGAAGGTACAAAATGGTTTTAGAGTGGAGGGAAAGAGAGCATGAAGATAGGGATCGAGAGGCAATGCGGGATGCCCTAAATTTGCAAGCTTTGCAAAAATGTGGCTTGTTGAAATTCTACTGCATTTCTGGCATGAGGGCTAGTGTCCATTTACTAGAGACTCTTATCAGTTACTGTTATCTATTACTAGGACCATGACCTTGGTCTATTTGATATATAAGGAGAGATCTTGGAGATTACACTAAAGGACATTTATTTCATTACAGGGATTTCCCACATAGGCATGCCTGTGAACCTTGAGGGTACTGGTAGGGGTGGTGACCCTATGAGTGTTTAGGAATACATTGATACTTACTTCCCACCAGGTACATAGAAGAAGGGGGCATGTGTCCCAATTTCTCACATAACTAGCTTTCCATTACAAGTGATGGTAATCATGGTGGTAACGATTGTCGGTTATTATTCATTGCACTTGGACACTCAGACTCATATGCGGATTGCAGTGGAATGCATGCAAATTATAGTGTTTGACTGGTGCTCAGGGATGATCCCGATCATGAGAAAACAACTTTATGACTGCAAAAGAGAGCGCAGGAAGAACTTTGGCTATGCAAGCTGTAGTAGGGCTTTCGCCCTTACTACAGGCAGGAACAAATCCCTTCCGTCTATAGGACGGAAGGGTAGGGTTCCTATGAGGATGGAATAAAATATAAATAAAACCCTGCAAACAAGGTTAGGGCCAAGCTCAAAAACCCTGCATAAAATTGTTAGAAAACAAAAGAGTTGCAAGAAATCACAAGAAACCAGCAAGAAAGCATTAGGAAAAGAAACTACGAATAAAATATGTCAGAAAACTACAACATAAAATAAACAAAACAAAGTTATACCTTCTCTGGATGGAAATGGGCCACAATGCCCTAGCTTTGGGAGCACCTCTCAATGGAATAGGAGCTTTGGATCAATGGAGAAATGGAGGAGAGGGAGGGTGAATGGCTTGAGAGGAAAATGGTCTCAAGGAACTCACACGGGTAGCATAATGATAGGGAGATGAGAAGTGATTTGAGAGTGACCCCCATCCCCCTATTTATACTTTTTCTTAATATTTTTAGGGTTTTAAGCCCCTGGTTGGGGCCTTAGCCCCTTTTTTGGGATTTTATCCCCTTTCACCCAATGCCTAGCTCCTTTGGGGGTTTTAAGCTCCTTTGAGGGGTTTTAGCCCCTATGAGAGCTATTTTGGCTCTTTTTACGGGGTTTTAAGCCCTTTTGCATATTTTTGAGCCTTTTGAGGGTGTGGGGGTCAAATGAGGGTCATTCGTAGATGTCTTTGGGTGGTGTAGGTCATGTAGAGATTACTGAGGGATTTTTTGGGTTAACAAATTTCCCCTTGATGTGTGAGGGAAAGATCTCATCGTATGGCCAATGGACATCATAGGATTTTGTGGGGAGAGGTGGTGCTTCCCGGGCTGGGGAATGGTGGATTTTGGTTTTTGTATTAATATGGTTCCCATCAATGGGTGAGATACAAATAATGTGTGACATGTATATGGACAAGGAGGGAATCCCCATGCTTGTAACAATGTCAAAAGAATAATGTGATCTAATCTCTATAATACAAGAGTCGATCATGTACAACTATTGTTACAACAGTGGTTACCTTACTGAGAGGATGAATACAATATTGATATGAATAACTGCAACATTGGATCCATGGAATTCTCATGGAATGTTATATCTTCATAACTGATGGCCTACTAGATCTGGAACAATACATAGTTGTAGGGACCCGTTGATGGAGAGTCAGAGTCTCTGTGGTACAAATATGCTACATCAATCATAAATCTATATAGAAACACTGTTGGGGCTTCTAAACACTATCTCCAATGCAACACAAAAAGCACAAGGGACATGAAAATGTTGGGATCCCTCAAATAGACTCATCATTGTGCTAGAGTCAGGTGACATACAGGGTCTTCGAACAAATACTACATGGACCAATACCCTATATGAATCTCAATGGTGCGATGATGTAGTTGGAATAGAGCACGTGAGAAACAACCATCCCAAGAGGCACTAAGGACTCCTCTCAAGTGGTCCAAGGAACTCATCAATGAGGTTAATGAAACTAGGATAGAGGGACCTCTAGGTCTATCCTCTAGAATACATGTGTTGTCGTTGACAGAGGGAGACCTTCCCCTGGTCAAGGAAATGGTGTTTCCTTGACCAGAAGCACGAGGGAGATAACTGAAATATGTGAGACAATCTGAGGATTGACCCACTGAATGCGGGGGGGGAAGGGAAGGACTTGAACAGGGGTAGAGGGAGTGTAGTGGACTCAAACTTACTTTGTGCAGAGTATGATGACAGGGCGAACCAGGCAGCAAATGAAACTGACTCATGGTAAAGGGATCATAGCCGTAATACCGGGAATGTAACTATAGATGGGAAATACTTGAGGGCGGTAGACACTTTTATATTGATGGGATCCAAGGAAGAAACATTGCAGAGTACTTTGAACAAAATCAACCCAAACTGGGAATTGTGCCAAACTGTTATTTGTAGGGTGGTGTCTAAAGACACCATTGTGGTATGATCTTGCGGATTTTTGGCGAGCCCAAGAAAGTAAATTCTTAATGGTGCTTTCAATTTTAGATATTCTGAAAGCATGAAGAAGACTCCAGTGGGGGATTTGTTTTGTTGGTAGTCTCCTGTGCTTGAGAAAGTATACATAGGAGAGCTTGCCCATCCTTTAGGGGATGGGAGACTTCTTTACCATTGGTAGTCCAGTCAGGGTGGGAAAGGTTAAACCTATACTGATCGGTCGGTAATTCAGATACTTTTACGAGCATGAACAAAACCAAGTTTGCTCGGCAATATTTTCTTGATGAGAAGGCTGGAAAAGAGCTTAACGAAAACCCATGGTAATATTTTTCCTAAAGTTTGACCCCTCTGTCTGAGAAAGCATAAAAGGATGCAGAGGGGAATGGTCTTGGCTTGAATGTGCCAAGGTGGTCCTTTTCAGTTGATAGTCTACATAGTCTGCAAAAGGATATAAACGATATGATGTAGATGCCCTTTCCTATACTTTAACAAGCAGGAAAGGAAGCAGCTACGCTCGTCAATCTTTTCATTCTTTTAGGAGTAAAAAAAGAGATAAAAAGAAACTCCAGTATGGTCAAGCGATCAAGAAGGCACTGGTGGTGCCCCCATGTTGGGACAGTGGACAGTTGTCCAAAGGTCATCTGTGTAGTATGGATGGAGCAGGTGGCTCTTAAACATACCAATACATGCATGGGATAGATTGCAGTGGAGGCATGCGAGTCTGTGCGGTAGAGGCACACAAATCGAGGTGGCTCTCGAACATAGGTAAGGATAGTCGTGTCTGAGTTGTGGTGGTTGGACTTGACTAAATTGGTGATGTGAGTGCAAGTCAGAAGACAATTATATGCCAAAGGAAATGATCCATCCTCTGGATGATGGTCCAAAAACCTACGTAAGGTGTGGTGGGTAGATTAGACAGCTAGATGTTGAAATGAAATGATGTGCCTTCCAAGCGATGGCCCGAGAACCCGCATGAGTGGTGGTAGGCAAGTGTAATGAAAGTACAGGTCTTGAGACACTTACATCATGATGATGTGGCTCGTAAATCAAGGTAAATTTTGGGAAGTGGTCCTGAAAATTACTTATTAAACATGAGATGATGGTCTCATTAGAAGGTAGAGGAAGGAATTCTGAAACCAGTGGTGTGAACAGTGTCTCAAACAGACTTCGTATGGCCCTGTTATGTCGAAAGGGAGAAATAGGTCAAATGGGGCCTATATATGGGTGGGGACCACTTTGTGAGGTGTCATTGTTATTGTTCACTGCAGAGTTGGAGAGGTGGGCCCTAGATTTCTTTTGCTGATTTCTCCCATTTTGATTGGTTGTTTCAAGTTCTATGAGTTACAGGTAAGAGCTCTTGAAAAATCTATCCTTTTCAGTGGTTTACATTTTGAATTTGCTCACCTGGGGGGTCCTCTATGAGCCTATTAGGGTCTCTACGAGCTAGGTTACACCTTTTGAGGGTAAAAGAGCGACTGGGTCACACCTATGAGGCTTTTTTGATTGACCTCATCGCTCTTTTTGGCTAGATAGTTGCGACTTGGTCCCTGGGTGGATTTTTTGCTACATGTTGTGGCTGACAGCTGTGTTTTTCTTGTGTAGGATGCCTGAGGAAAAGTGGCATGAGAGAGACTGTAGAGACCTCCAGGAGGAGGCATTCTAGGATGGGAATGTGCATGATGCACTGGCCCATTGTGGGTTACTGAAGTTCATGTGGATCCCCCTCATGAAGATCTTGCATCTATTGTTGTAGACTTTGGTGAGATTTTGGGATATTGGGGAGGAGGCCTTCTTGATCCAGGGACAGCATGTTGAGATCATGCTGTTGGATGTATACTTTTTGACTGGACTCCCTATGTTTGGAGTTGTTGGTGACTTGGTGCCAGTGCTGTCTTGTGGGAGATACTTGAGGAGCTGTGTGAGAGGCACTATTACACGATTGTGTACATGCGTGGTTCGCACATTCTGACATGCGACATTAAGGATGTGTCGACATGGGCTATTGCTACTATGTTATTGTGCATCTTGGGATCCATGGGGAGTCACAAGATATATGGAGGGCAACTATAGATAGTAGAGCGTGCCATGGGGGGAACTTACTATGGATGGGCCCAGATGTACCTTCTGGTTGTTCGGTGTCAATTGAACAATGTGAGGGAATCTGGGAGACACTTTTGCTTTGGGTCCTTCTTATGTGTTTTCTCTTTTGAGAAAGTACCTACTTTATGTCTGCACCAGGCGGTGCAGGATGGTGGTCTGCAGGAGCTGCAGATGTGCAGGTGATTCCAGCTGATGGTACGAGAGGGTGGCGACAGAGTGGGCCGCTTCTTCACCGAGGAGTTGCTTGAGCAGTGGCGGAAGCTTCTAGTGATTATTGAGGAGTACGCTTATGTGGGTATGGACTATCATGGGGACCCTGAGATGCCCCAATCTCTCGGTTAGGAATGGGGACCAGTTGGTATGTATGTGTGATGTTTTTGTGTTCATGTTTATACATAGTGTACTTGAGCTAGTTGATGATTATATGTATATATTGATGGTGTCATTTTTTATGTATGTAGATATTGGTCCTCGCCCACTGCTCGACTATCAGAGGCGGGTGGTCGCTATTGCATAGGCAGCGGTCCCTGCGGGGAAGCCTCGCAGGCGATGACGGGAGACGGAGACTATTTTTCCACACTTGGAGAGACTAGTTGAGGGGATCTCCGATGATGGATGGAATCATTTAGACAATGAGTTGATCATCACCATTCATAGGGTGCCTCCGGAGTGGACATCTGTGATGAGGAGGATGGCCATAGCCTGTGATTACTTTCGTCGGGTGGCGCGAGGGAATCTTCCTGCAAAGGACGATGAGTCTTCTGAGGAAGAAGATGATGATGATACTGATTCAGATTATGAGGATGAGTCTGAGTTAGACTAGCAGCTAGTGGGGCTGCCCCTAGTGCATTGGTGCACTTAGGATTTTTTGCGTTGCTATGTATATTCAGCTGAGAAAGCATATGTGGCTTCTCATTTTGTACTAGAAATATTTTGGACATGCGATTTATATATATNTTTTACATGTGTATGCATGTTTATGTATGATGATGTGTGATGCTGTGTTTGTATGTTTCCTGTATGTGATTATGAATGTGCCAATTTATAATGTCATTAGCCATTTGATCTGCTACACTATTGAGGTTTTTGAGAACATGTGTGAATGTGATGGATTCAAATTTTCTAACCATCTATTTAGTGTGCAGGAATTTTCTAAAGAGGCAGGGATCACGTAATCGGTAGTAGTTGTTCAACTAGGAGACAAGAAACTGGGAGTCTAAGAAGACATCGAGATGGAAAATGCCCAACTAGAAAGTGATGGCTAAGAGGCCATTGACACCATGATATTCAGCCTGGTTGTTGGTCACACTGCCCACGCATATTCCGTTGATATGGATCAACTCATGCAACGGGGAATAGATGACCCATGCAGCCGAGGCAAGGTTTGGAGACCATCTGCTTGCTTCGTCAGCAAATCCAATGTACCGATCCGAGGTAGGATCCATCTGGAGCAATGAAGGGAAACAATACATAAGAATCACTTTAAAACTGTGTAAAACAAAAAGGGACAAGACTATATTACAAGCTGAACTATCGTCACTTAAAGAGGTGATGTTAGAGGGAAAGTGGTTTGGACTTTCATGGGATCAACGGTCATTCCTTTGTGTGACACGATAAACCCTAGGAGACAGCCCATTGGGACACAGAAAACACACTTGAAAGGGTTCAAGTGGATTTTGTACTTGCGACATCATAGGAAGGCTTGTCGCAAGTCATCTATGTGTTATGCTCGCTTCTATGATTACGCAATGAGGTTGTCAAGATAGACCAACATGATGTGGATGATGTCACGGAAACAGTGTGTCATGGCACGTTGGAAGGTCGCTCCAGCATTCTTCAGACCAAAGGGAATTAATCGATAGGAAAATGTACCCCACGGGGTTGTGATTGCATTCTTGTAATGATCTTCTTTCTGGATCTAGATTTGGTTATATCCAGAAAATCCATCCATGAAGGAAAAGACCGCATCTCAGGCGCATGCATTGATAATATGATCGATGAAGGGTGTTGAGAAGTTTTCTTTGGGACACACCCCATTTAGATCATGGAAGTATATCTAAATGCGGATGGTACCCTATTTTTTATGCATGGGAATAGGATTTGAAACCCAAGTGGTGTATGCAATGGGGTAAATGAAGCCGGCTATGTGCAACTTCTCAATTTCAGCTTTGATCACGACATCTTTGGAGGGATGGATGGGCCATTGCTTTTGGTGCACGGGGGCCACATCGATCCATGTGTCGATGTGGTGTTCCACAATGGATGGATCCAACCCGGTAATTTCAGTGTAGGACCATGAAAACATGTCACTAAATTCTTGGAAGAGGGCTTTGTAGGAAGCAACTTCTTCTGGGGAGCAGGATGCCCCCAACATGATTTCTTCAACAACCTCAGGATTGGTTGAGATGTTGATTTTGATAGTTGGCAAGATGTTGGCCATGTTCCCTTGTTCAAAGGCATCTGGTGTCGGAATGATATTTTTAAACCAGTCGAATTTCCCATGAATGAAATATTTGGTTTCCACAGAAAACTGGTCAGACTACGACACAAGCTCTTTGGGGAGGAAGAATGAGCGATGGTGCATGTCATCCCATCGGTATTTTGTGGATGTTAAGGCTTCAAGTATCTCCTCATCATTGCAGAAGCAATGAAGAGACAGGTTTGATGGACCATCGATGATGGTGGAGACAAGCGGGTCTGTAGAACTGGACTCATGTAAATGGACATGGTGTCTGAAAAAGGAGGTGGGGGGTGAACTTCTTCAATTAGAGTGATCTCATATTCATGGGAATGTTGTCAAAGTTTGTCTAGAGGCATTCGAAATATAGACAAGTCTTGGCAGTGGTAAGAATAGTGTCCATACAATCCGCAGAGGGCACAAGCATGGCTTGTTCTCAATGACTTGTTTCTCACTATTGACCCACTTGGGAGCTCAACCACGGGGAGGTTTTATATTGTATCCATGGCATCAAAATGTGCACGGATTATGGGAATATCAAGGAAATTTTGAGTTGGATGGCCTTGTTCTTCGCAGACGGCGCAAGGCATGAACTGTCGAGGTTTAGCGGTAACTTTCACTTTTTCGCCCCTGGCCCTTTTTGGGTGGGGCGGTGTAGGTGCGGGTGTAGATGATATTCGACTGCAATGGGTTACATTGGGGTTAAGACTACATGGGGCATTGACGGTTGGGTGAGTGGATCAAGGTACCACACGGGAACCCCCAATGTGAAATTGGGTAAGTTTAAGGTATCCATTACTGGCTTACTCATGAAAAAAGGTAGGGGAAAGAGGAAGGGAATTGTGTGGACTAGGGAGGATCCTAGATAAATCCCTGATGGTTGCATGTGGGGATAACGTTGTGGTGTAGGTTGCGCATAATGATGTGGCTATGGATGATGCTGTGGCTGCTGATGATGCTGCGACTACTAATGATGTTGTGGCTACTGATGGTGTTGTGACTATGGTTGGTGTTGTGGCTGTAGTTGATGTTTAGGTGTAGTAATGATGGATGAGAGCATGCACAAATCCATAGTCTCATTTGGTGTCGACAATGGTGACACTAAGGGGAAGGAAGTCGTCATGGTGGTATCGGAAAACAACCTAGGGCCTACATTCAACACTGGGGAGGATGGTATGTTGTCAACCATGGTGTTGACTGCAAGGATAACATTGGCGGGTGTGGTTAGCCCTTGTGGATCAATGGTGTTGATCGTAGGGATAACATTGGTGGGTGTCGTTAGCCCTTGTGGATCGCGATAATTCAGTTGGTCAACCGTCATGATTTTACCTTCGTGAGGGGACATCATGAGGTAGAAAATAGTTGATGTTATGGATCTCATGGTGTACATATAAATTCTTCCGAGGAGAAGGTTATAATCCAACTAAGCATTAACGACCTCTATGTCAATAATTACTATTTTCCTGGCCAATTTGATGGGAACATGAGGGAGGATTCATTGGGATTTAGTGGGATGGCCATCATAAGCCCACAGAGTAGAAGAGGATGGTTGCAGAATTGGGGATCCAAGATTCTATCAGAATAAGGTAGACATAATGCATGTGGATTCCCCCTTGTCCACTATGAACCGGTGCAAAACCAGATTCTTAATGGATACCAGGATTTGGAAGGCAATTGTTGATGGCATCTGTGGTTCTCCATTCTCCATGTTGAATGTGATCAACTTGGAGTCAGAGGGGTCTACAGCACCAAGAGTAGCTAGTAAGGCTTTCCACTGTGTTTGGGCCAAATCCTCCATGATGTTGTAGCTTACAATAGCTCTAGCCATGATGTTGTTGGCAATCTTCCATATGGGGGGGAGCAGAGGGAAAGGGGGTAGCTAAAGAGGTGCATTGGTTGTTTTGAACATAGATATCATTAATGTGTCAGCGAGTTTGGTGTTAGTACCGTACTGATTTCGTCTGGTCTGTAAATTGACCTCTTTAGTTTTCATGGCTAGCAGGGGGTGAATGGAACGTCCCCGACCCTTCGACCAGCGAAGAGGATGCTACCATGCCATTAAACCTCTGGGAAACTAGACCCATGAACATGTACATACATATAAACTGAAGAAAAATGCTTGGAAGTAAAAACATGCATACATGATTATCATACAGTGGAAGCAAAACCATACATTTAAGCATTTAACATGTTCATCATAATTCATTAATAGTAAATATGATTACAGAAGTGAAATAGACAAGAATATGTATCTTATAAAGAACTCGTCCCGCAACCAGCTACGTCGTTGCAATGTTCCACCCAACCATAAGCCAGCGTGCTCCTTAATCTCTCAGCAACGCTGCCACCCCCAAGTTGTGCATGATTCCCCAAGGAATAAGGAACAAGAAGGCTTACACATAGCTAAGGATACACAAATCAGCCAAGCCAACACAGTTGGGTTTATCAGGCCATCAACAAATTAGCCAAGCCAACACAGTTGGGTTTATCAGGCCATCAAGGAACTGGGAAAAGATGAATGCTAAGATGGTGAGCTCATTGAAGAGCTAAGGACACCTACACCAGAACTAGCCTGACTTCTAGGACACCCACACACACCCAACATAAGGAAATCAGTCCCTTCTCTGCTACACAGTCCCTTAGGCCCTAACCTCCCTTCTAGTGCTATTCAGGGGTTGTGGAGAATAAATCCAACCCTCTAGCTCTATCTGTGTGGTTCCCAAACACACTAGGTTTATCAAGCAAACCGATCCCCCTTCTCACTCCAACACAGTTTGAAGACCATCCATTGCATACACGCAGCAAATAAGCGATTCACAGCTTGGATGGGGAAATCCAATTTCCAAAAAACGTGGGGAAGACAACGACTCCTGTCTCAACAATGAAGCACAGGAAAAGCACAACCTAGAGTTGGAAAAGAAAATAGACTCTTCGCATCGACAGGAGGAAAAACATATGCACAGACCACAAATTGGTCTAGGAACACATACACATAGTACAAAATCATGAATGGACCTTCACAAGGAAATCGTGGGTGACATAAAATAGTTCCCCAACCCGATATGTGAGGAAGAAATACCATCCTGTGCATGAGGAAATATAGAACCACTCCCATGTGAGGATGGAATTCCCTAGACCAAAATTGTGAGGGTGAAGACCAGGTTGACTTCCTGCATGAGGGAAATGATGGCTCTGCTGCTGGGTATGCACATCATCAGAGCTGACAGTAGCCTGCCATACTGATGCCCCCCATGCCCAAGTTTCCTCAAGTAGTAACTGCCCTCAACTAATGCCTTCCCAAAGGACTTGGTGGTTGAAAGAGACAAGAAGGTGGTGGACACGTGGCACTTTCCCAATGGCTCCCACTTTCAAAATTGTGCAGATTTGTCCGATGCTCAATTATTTACTTTGAACATTCAGGACCAATCCCTTTGGCTTCCACGAGATTCTCCTACTGGTTCTCAACTTTTGGCTCATCTCCAAGTCTAGGAACTTTGTGGCTGCTAACCTCTTGATGTTCCCTCGTTGGGTATTCCCGACGGTAATGATGTCCTCCGCATTTCCAACATTTCGTTGGCTGCTTCATCTTTACCTGCTCAATTTCCTTTGAGTCTTCATGCCTAGAACATTTCTTAATGAACCGATTGGACGAATACCCCATCATTGATCCACTTTTATTTCCCTTACGGATTGCTCCCAGAAGGCTTTTTACCTCCTTTTGCAAACAAATAGAGTCTTACAAAATATGGTGGTTCATCTCATTCTGCCTTTTCTGTATCTTGAGCATCTCTCCAAGATTTTCTTCGGTCTTGGTAATTGTTTGAAGGAGACTTATAGCCAATTCCAATAGCTTTTGGTCTGCTGCCATGATCAATGTGCACAACTGGATTTCACTTTTCTCACCTGTGAAATGCATCACTATAATTCTGTTAGACCAAGCATAATATAGGCATTAAAATCAGTCAATTATTTTCCCAAGTGGCATGGTAATCCAAGTCTTATCAAGGAGACTTTCATACTTTTCATGCCTTCCCAATAGGCACATTAGCTCATTCATGTCCATTCTTGGGCAGGGAATAAACTATTCCAGCATTCACAATTTATTTTAAGCAAATAAACACATTCTATTTTCAGCCATACATGCATTCAACAATCTTCTATTTTCATAAATGCATAAGTATATATATATAATAATAATAAAAAAGGAAAGAGAGAGCAGCAAGAGTTTTTCCCCTCTTTGTCTTGTTCCATTCTGGAACCCACACCACCACTTTGGTTTTCATGCTCTTAGTCTCTTTCACTTCACCATGAATGTTGGACCAACCCTTCTTGGCCATGAAACTTAGTGTCTCTGGTCTATTCCAGACCTCTCAACCATGGAGTCTCTCCACATGGTTTGTCTACAACTCTCGGCTACTAGGACCTTCACAATCCCACTAGCACCTTTTTCATTATTGCTCATTTCGATCTCATTATGGCAGTCACATGTCGACATGCACCCCTAGGATGCCCTCATAGTCCTTGCTCCTAGAAATGCCTATATTCAAACATTGAATAGATTCACATGTTTAATTCATTCTCATCGGTTTTTATCTCTTAAACAAGAGCTTAGAATATCATAACCAAATCATATACACATGTATATTCATAAGCAAGAAGCTGCAAGATAATCCAATACTTATCTGTATTGTGTGTTTCCTCTCTGGTCCACAGGGTCCTGCTTCGCTCTGCAAGCCTTGGGATTGCCTATGGACTTGGATGTTAGGTCAGCACATAGGCTGCTCCACAACATCAAATAATTAATGTCCAACCAGTACACCTTCACACCGACTGGACCTGGAACTTTGCCATGACCATTTCCAGGTCCAGGATCTACTATGGATCCCCAGGCATATAACAGCCCAACATCTCCTTCTAGTACTCCTTCATGCCAATTGGGAAGCTGGAAAATTCACCACGATCATTTTCAGGTCCAGGATATACTATGGATCCCCAGTCATACAACAGCCCAACATCTCCTTCCAATACACCTTCACGCCGACTGGGAAGGAAAATTTACCACGACCATTTCCCTTTAGTGTGCAACACTAGACTGCATCTGTTTAACCTGCCAACACAAGCAATATAAGCAAACTCATTAGCATTATTGCTATAAAACTGTAATCATATTTCATATCATTCACTATCGAGTATTGAAACACCAGGAGTGCGTCCACTCCCTAGGGTGTAGTCAATATTGAAAACCCTTTCATGACTCGACATCGGGAAAGTGTGCACCCTTTTCGATGTGAGCCTTGTAGGCCCTATTCATACTCACGCAATCTGTCATAATGGAAATAAAATCAAAACATGCTCTGCATATTGAATTTAACAATTTGACATGCATATTCTTAGCTAGGGTCACAGAACACTTAGCCATTTGTAGATGTAGTATTCCTTCATTAATGAGGAATGGGGGCTCTCTTCTCTAAGTTGACAGTCCCTTGGTTTGCCATCCCAACTCCTTTTTACATTCCATACCCCACACATGTCTTACCAACATAATCTATACCATCTCACTCATGTTTCTTACCAAACATGTAGTGCAGATGGGACATTTCCAAAATGTCCAATGGAGTTTCACCCGAAACCCATTTCCAAGATAGGGGAAAACCTCCCCATGAAGTTTGGCTCCTACAGGCCATCACACATGGTATTCCTGCAATGTGTACCCCTAGCACATTCATCAAGTAGCCAAAAAGTTAATCATTATCTACTAATACAATCCAAATTTGATTGTTCCATAACCAAGCAATGACATTAGTAATTAAATTCAATGTGAATTTGCAACTTTGTCTACTAAAGAAATTGATTTTCTTAGCAATGAGGTGATCCTCATTTGTTGGTCTCTTGTAAGTGGCACCACTATGCCCATTTTAATTTTATGCTTACTAGCATAACATGAAAATCCACTTACAACACCTCCTCCTGACACAATTCTATGCAAGCCAATAGTGATTAGTAGTTGTCAGCAATTCCTCAAATCTGAAATTTACAAGTTCAAATTGACAACCCATTCTGCACACAACTATTTTCACAACCATGAGACTCTTCTCATGAGTTTTGGCTCTTAGATTTCAGCCTTTTTCATGGTCTTACCCTCATTTCCATGCCCCAAACAATCTACCTGAAACCTGAACTTCAATCAGCCAAACACTTGGTAAGTGTTGATGCATATAAATTTTTCATTGCTGCAACAACCACTGAAGCATTTTCAGAATTATAGAATTCAAATAATTCCAGATGTTAATCACATCAATATTACCAAAACTCATTTACTTCACATGCATCATTATCATACTAAAATTGCAAGGTATAGTCACATCATTTATGCAAATTAAAGGAAATTTTTAGATACTCCTTGCTTCACAAGCGTATTATTTGTACAACCTTGCCCTTCCATAGAGTATTTTTGGTAGCTAATCAATCATGACTACCCTCTTCATGCACTTACCATCCTGCATTCATAACAGCTCTTGAAAGGATTCTAGAATTATCATCAATTCACCATTTAAGCCATTGGTTAGTCATAATAACACATGCACTATCTTGATGCATTCATGCAATGCATCACAACATTTGCACCCATACTTATGTATGCATATCTACAACATTTACTTAGTCTTTTCATATGCATCCATTCAATGCATTAATACAAGATTTATAAAATCTATTAATGAATATCCACTCAATGCTACCTTGTATTCAGGAATACTATGCATTCAATCATACTATGGCCTAATCGTGACTACCTAATATAGGATGCCCTACCATAATCAAGACCACTAGTGCTCACTTTTTTTTGGGTTACTAAGCTCATAACAACATATACATGCATGATACATTTCTATATGAATGTAGGGTAAAATTCTAAAAAGCCACAAGGTGTGCGACCTCTTGCCTTCAACACTCCATGCAATTGTCATAATTAAACCATTCCCTACATGGATCCTACTTACACCCTTGACATTACCAGTTTAGTTGGTCCCTTGTAGGAGATTGCAGAATCCACTCACCAACTTTTGATCCTGGATTTGTTGCCTTATCCCTTTCTCCATAAGGTTGCTGGTCACCTTCATCAACATCAAAAACATATTCAGCCATGCTCATGTTGTCGTTTGTTTTTCTACCAATACCAACACCAATACAATATTTACCATTAGTGGTTCATTGTAAATGTATAATTTCCACTACTCTTACCAATATGTAATATCCTATGCATGCAAGGCATATCCCCATACATTTTATGTACAAAAATTATAAAATATAATATAATTAGTAAGACAGGGGTTAAGGAAATTTCCCTTTTCAAGTCCCTCATCTTTGCATGGAGCTCCTCTTCCACATAACAGCTGGTTCGACTTCATGGTCTTTGCTACCTCTAGGAATGGAATTTTTGGATTTTTCCATATTGATAGCAACATAGTACTTTTCTGCTCCGCATTCAAACTATGGTGATTCTCCCTTGTTCCCTACTGGATAAGATTTCCAATGCCTATGCACATGCTCCATTCTGACCTTGGATGTGAAAATCACACCACTTTTAAAATGATGATTTCCACCCAATTTATGCACTCTTACACACAACTGTATTCTGGTCTGGAATGCCAACTTCTTCCACCTACAATTTTCTTCCTTTTCAGCCCTGAAAATCCACTAGAAAACTACTGAAAATCTCACTGAAAAGCTGCTGAAGTTCACTGAAAAATCCCACTGAAAAACTGCAAAATTTTCCTTTGTAAAATCGGGCCTCTTCCCATCTAATCTTTCGACGTATCAGATCCTTAGTTGACTAGGCTTCTGACACTTCGGCGACCCAAACAACAAGTTTTCTCCGACGCTCATCGGTGGTCTCTTCAACTAAAATTTTTCGATGTATCGGCGATCCAATACTCTAATCTTCTTTGACGTATCGGTGATCCAATCCACTAATATTTCCCGACGTATCGGTGGTTCGGTCCTCTATTTTTCTCCAATGATTTTAACACTTAAGAGAATTTTTCATTCTCGTTTCTCCTCTGCTTCGGCGCCCTTATCATCTATCTTCGTCCGCCATTGCGGCTACTTCATTATCTATCTTCTGCCGCTGTTGCGAATGCATCATCATCTATTTTCTACCGCCATTGTGGCTACTCTCTCAACTAGCTTTCGGTGAAACTTCCTTTGTCTTCCGTCGACGTATCAGCACCTTCATCATCTATTTTCCGCCGCCGTTGCGGCTACTCCATCAACTAACTTTCGGCGAAACTTCCTTTATCTTCTGCCGACGTATTGGTTGTTTGAAGAACTAAAATTTTTCGATGTTTCCTGTACTTAGACAAATTTTTTGAAAAATTTTCTTTCCGGAAAATTTTCTTCCCTTTACCGCTGCTGCATCGGTTACTTGCTCAACTAGTTTTCCCCGACGTATCATCGGTGGTTCTATAAACTAAACTTTGTCGACGTTTCGACGGTCTTCCATAGATCTCCCCTGACACTGTGGCTCTGTCTTAACTTGTTCTCTGTCGACGTATCGAAAGTCCATCTGTCTAGATGCATCGACATATCGGTGGTCTTCAGCTGAAGACTTTTGATGTTTTCACCACTTAGAAAATTTCGGCGAAAAAATTTCTTCCTTCTCCTCTGCGTCGGCACTCTCATATTCTATCTCCCGCCGACGCCGATGGTATTTATCGGATGTTCTTTCGACTAAACGAGTTGGCATCTTGGTGGTCTTTGGATGATCTCTGCTGCCATTTCAGCGGTCTTTAGCTGAATGGAGCCAATGTATCGGTGCCTCCATCTTCTTTCTTCTGTCGCTGTGTTGGCTATCCCATCCGCTAATTCACGTCAACGTTGAGTTTATGTCGGATGGCCCTTTGACTAAACTGTTCGCTGCATCAGAGGGGCCTCAAACTAAGTCTTCTGATGAGCCAACAGTCTAACACTTAGAAACATTTTCCAAATTCCTTTCCAACTATCCCTCGTCGGGTGGCCTTCTGACTATGCTATCATATGTATCAGAGGAGCTTCGAACTAAGTCCTTCAACGATCCAACGAGCTTGACACTTAGAAAATTTCAACGAAAATTTTATGAATATTTTATGTCATTCACATTTCTTCCTACTGGGTAGAGGGCAACTTGCCTCTGCTAGCTGATTTCTCATGGCCCTCTAAGGCCCAATGCTGCAACGATAGCTCTAATACCACACTGTAATGTCCCCGACCCTCTGACCGGTGAAGAGGACGCTACCATGCCATTAACCCTCCGAGAAACTAGACCCATGAACATGTACATACATATAAACTAAAGAAAAATGCTTGGAAGTAAAAACATGCATACATGATTATCATACATCAGAAGCAAAACCATAAATTCAAGCATTTAACATGTTCATCATAATTCATTAACAGTAAATATGATTGCAGAAGTGAAATAGAAAAGAATAATTATATTATGAAGAACTCGTCCTGCAACCATCTACGTCACTACAATGTTCCACCCAACCATAGGCCAACGTGCTCCTCAATCTCTCAGCAATGCTGCCACCCCCGAGCTGGGCATGATCACCCAAGGAATAAGGAACAAGCAGGCTTACATATAGCCAAGGATACACAAATCAGCCAAGCCAACACAGTTGGGTTTATTAGGCCATTAACAAATCAGCCAAACCAACACAGTTGGGTTTATCAGGCCATCAAGGAGCTGGGAAATGCTGAATGCTAAGCTGGTGAGCTCATTGAAGAGCTAAGGACACCTACACCAGAACTAGCCTGACTTCTAGGAAACCCACACACACCCAACACAAGTAAACTAGTCCCTTCTCTGCTACACATTCTCTCAGGCCCTGACCTCCCTTCCAGTGCTATTTAGGGGTTGTGGAGAAGAAATCCAACCCTCTAGCTCTGTCTATCAAACACACTAGGTTTATCAAGTAAACTAAGCCCTCATCTTACTCCAACACAGTCCGGAGACCATCCATTGCATACATGCAGCAAACAAGCGATTCATAGCTTGGACGAGGAAATCCAATTTCCTAAGTCGTTCTTGGCCCTATCATGGCCAAAATGACTCAATAATAACATACACCAGCTCAAAAATGTAAATGAGGCCACAACAATGAAAAACATGGGGAATAAAATGACCCCTGTCTCAACAATGAAGCATGGGAAAAGCACATCCCGAAGTTGGAAAAGAAAATAGACTCTCCGCATGGACAGGAGGAAAAACGTGTGCACATACCACAAATTGGTATGGGAACACATACGCACAGCAAAATATCATTAATGGCCCTTCACAGGGAAATTGTGGGTGACAGAAAATAGTTCCCCAACCCACTACATGAGGAAGCAATCCCATCCTATGTGTGAGGAAATATAGAACCACTCCCATGTGAGGATGGAATTCCCCTGACCACAATTGTGAAGGTGAAGACTAGGCCGATTGCCTACATGAGGGAAATGATGGCTTTGCCGCTAGGTATGCATATTGGCAGAGCTGACAGTAGCCTACCATACTGATGCCCCCCATGCCCACGTTTCCTCAAGTAGTAACTGCCCTCAACTACCTCCTGCCGAAAGGACTTGGTGGATGAAAGAGACAAAAAGGTGGTTGACACATGGCACTTTCCCAATGGCTCCCACGATTAGACAATTCCCCCCCTTAACCTTAGGAAATCATGCCTTTTCATTATCGTTACACCACCATAGTTGGTTGTAGGTTCATTTTAGTTAAAGTGCATATTTACATGATATAATGTGCCGGATAGCACGATATACCATCGGCAACGATCCCAATCGCTGAAACATAACACAACCAAATCAATGCTAGGGATTTTTACTTTAGCTCCACACCATGATTAATTACAATACAGGAATCATGTATCTTTTAATGCAAATGGGGTCGAAACCAGGGCATTGCAATGAACACATGTTTCAATTGTCGGAGGTTCCCTCGGGGCATTAGGATTGGGCTGGGGAGCAGGTGCAGTTGCTACCAGTCCTTGGAATAGCAATGGGTTTTGGAGGACCATGGGTGGAGTCCCTGGTGGTGCTGGGTTGGGTTGAGCTGGAGCTGCCATATTGGTAGCATGCTGAACCTTATTGTGAATGACCTATTTCATGTGACCCATGAATGGGCATTCATGTGTGTAGTGCCTGTAGACCTCACACAACTTGCATGGTTGATTTGTGCACAATGAAGCATTGCGACTAGGTGCATTTGGTTGCTGAGGATTTTGGGCTAGTCGGTTTGCCCCAACATTGTTGGTAGGGTTGGGTTGTTGACCGCCTCCCTATGGTTAACTATTGCCTTGGTTCCAGGCTCGGTTATTTTTGGCTTTCCCTTGTTGGTTATTAGGGGCTGGTTGGTTGGGACGGTTTTGTTGTGCAAACACCTGTCTTAAAGGTTTTGGAAGAGTGGGGATGGGGGCTTGAGCAGCTTGCACAAGTGGTGCATAGTAGACTTGGGGGGGTGCAGGTGTTCAAAATATAGGAATTTGTCTCGTATATTGTTGTGCCAGCCAAACTAATGCCTGGGCCTACTGCTATGGTGCAGGTTGTGAATAAGAAGTTGTGGCTCCGGACTAGGATATCATTCTTGCATAGTCCAAAGTTTGGTTTTGGTAGGAAACACTGGGGGTGTTTCTTGGTGGTGATGGTATTTCAGGTGGTGTCGAACGGTGCTGTGGTTGGTGGGAGATAGAACCTATGATGCCATTTTGTGGCATGGGATGCCCCCAGTGCATCCCGATAGGAGGTGCCTACGCGGGGAGCGTATGGAATGATAGTGTAAAGGTATCCAGACTATGCGTAGATTAGATCAAACTGCTGGGATTTCAAGATGGCCTCCTTTTCAGATTGGGGATGTTCAAATGCGACGTCCTTTTCTATAGGCGGTAGCAAATTTTTTAAGAACCAATCTAGGAAGATCCTATCATCAAGTTGAATCTTGCACAAACTACGGCGTCGTTGCCACTCATGGATGTGGTCAGTTATGTGGGTCATAGTATTCTAGCAGCAAGATAGCAAGATCTCCACCCCTTCGTCATATCTAACAGGGATTTAGGGTCATATCTAACAGGGACTTAGGGGAGTTGATGGGAGATAGGGTAATTTTTTAACCGAGCCAAGTCAGGTAGGTTGAGGCATGCCATGAAAGGAAGGCTTGACCCAAGGTTGATGTGTGATGGGGAAACAATGGTGGTGGGGTTTGCAGGGACATGATGCACTTGCATGATTGGGGGTACTTGTGGCACAGTTGTGGATGGGCCACTGCCCCCGGGTGTGGTAAATGAAACTATGTGAGTGGAAGGGTCACTGCCCCCATGTATGACAAGAGGGGTAGTGTAGGTGGAAGGGCCACTTCCCCCAAGCATGCCAAGTGGGACAGTGTGAGTGGATGGGACACTACCCCTAGGCATGATAGGTGGGACAGTTTGACTGGTCAGTGTGGGTGGAGGTAGCTGACTTATGATGGTTTGCATGACCATGCTAGGGCCACTAGCAGGGGTGTTGGTGGTGGTGTGGGGTATGGACGTGGGTCCAATACCAATCACTAAGCTGAAAAATGGATTCGGGTTTGCACCAGCCATGGGGATAGATGGTGCAGTATGTAGATATAGCTCAGACTAGTATGATTATGAGTCTGAATCAGAGGTTGTGTGGCCTTTTGATGGTGTAGAGGGTCATTGAGAATGGTCTCGATGGTGTTGGTTAAAGGACCCAAACTGTGTTGGATCGCCTCTCAGGCGTGAGGAAGAACGTGGGGGATCAATTGTGTTTGATTGGTATGTCAAGTGGTGAAATATGGTAATGACATTTTGGACCTTAGTTTTAATGGCTTCCTATTGGCTTTTAGGTGGTCACTCGGCCACCAAGATTTCCAGGAGACAGTGCTTGGCTTTTTCCTCATGGGATTGCTAGTCAATCAGTGAGAGTCGTTGCCCCTTTCGCTTGGCAATTCCTCTCAGCGGCAAGATACTTTGGGGTTCCCGTGGTACTCCTCACAATGAGTTTCTGGGCTGAGCCCAATTAATTCTCCACAGTTAAGGAAGTTAAGGACTTATGTCCTCAAATACTGCAAGTGTTTGAATTAGTGTAAATTATGAATTTTAATGGCTAGCTCAGCGTCATGAACTGAGTTTGGTTGTTTTATGTGGTATGGTTTATGTGCATGTATTTTGTATTTCTGTTACACTTGGTGGCTGCTTGCATGGTTTATGAATAGTCCATAGAGATTGTATTGAAGAACTTATAACATGAATAAATTGTTTATGATAGCACTAAATTGTGGACAGAAACTTGAATACATGCCATACCTGAATTTCTATGGTAGCCTAACTAGGTGATTGCCTTACACCTGTATTTCTCTTCAACCAAGAAAGAGTGTTGGGCTCTCCACACAATAGGAGTAAACCCATATGCATATCCTTAGGTCAGTATCTGGATGCAAGGTCGCTTAACAGGGAGGAAGCGAATGCCATGAAACCCCCAACGGTCTCCACCCACTCTGCCTTCCAAGTCACCCATTTTTAGTGGTTTTGAAAAATGACAGGTGAAGTATCTATTACATACGAGCTTCACCCTTCGTATTATCCCAGAATACCCCGAAGGGTGATGAATGGGTAGAGGAGGAAGGGTTAGGAAAGATATCAATTTCGAATTAAAAACTAAAACCTAATCCATAGTAATTTTGTTCAAGCTTTAATCAGATTCTTTAAACCATTAACCATTTGATTTAACAGTGATTTACATAGACTGAAATGAAATAAACACATATTGATGGACAGAGGCGACTGAGCCACATTGACAGTCCCAATGACTTTAAAACTTTGAATCTGAGAGACAGGTCGCTCTTTTCTAGGGAAATGTGGTGAGGGGGTCACCAAAATTTCCCCAAATCATGGGAGGGGGTCACTCAGAAAGTCTAGATAGAAGCGATCTGATTTCTAGGATGAAGTCACACCTTTTGGGCCTGAATGAGTGACCGGGTTGCACCTTTCAGCCCGATAAGAGCGACTGGTCCAAAAGATGAATTTTTTTTTAGCCTGAGCTTGGATCGACCGACAATAAACTATACTGTGGATGAATGGGCTCAATTTGGCCTTAAGGAGGCTCAGCCATGAATTAAAATGCATAAAAAGACATTTTTAATCTATATTTGAAAGAAAACTAAACTAGGGCAAATAAAAACTGAAATACAGAAATTCAAGCCAAGGATCCTGTGGGATTGACCTGGTATGGTCACCAAATCTGTAGTAGGGATTTTTCCCTTGCTACAGGTAGGAACAGATCCCTTCCGTCTATAGGACAGAAAGGTAGTTTTCCTGTGAGGATGGAATAAAATTGAAATAAGACCTTACAAACAAGGTTAGGGCCAAGCTCCAAAACCCTACATAAAACTGTTAGCAAACAAAAGAGCTGCAAGAAATCGAAAGCAACCTGCAAGAAAACAATAGGAAAAGAACATGTGAACAAAATATGTAAAAAAACTACAACATAAAAGAAACAAAAAAAAATTATACCTTTTCTGGATGAAAATGGGCCACCATGCCCTAGATTTGGGAGCACCTCTCAATGGAATGGGAGGTTTGGCTCAATGGAGAAATGGAGGAGAGGGAGGGTAAATGGATTGAGAGGAAAATGGTCTCAATGAACTCACAGGGGTAGCATAACGATAGGGAGATGAGAAGTAATTTGAGAGTGACCCCCACCCCTCTATTTATACTTTTTCTTAAAATTTTTAGGGTTTTAAGCCCTTGGTTGGGGATTTAACCCCTTTTTTGGGCTTTTAGCCCCTTTCACCCAATTCCTAGCTCCTTTAGGGGTTTTAAGCTCCTTTGAGGGGGTTTAGCCCCTTTTTGGAGGTTTTAGCCCCTATGAGAGCTATTTTGGCTCTTTATAGGGGTTTTTAAGCCCTTTTGCATATTTTTTAGCCTTTTTGAGGGTGTGGGGGTCAAATGAGGGTCGTATGTAGATGTCTTTGGCTGGTGTTGGTCATGTAGAGCTTGCTGAGGGATTTTTTGGGTTAACAAAATCATTTTGGTATTGTTCTTATTTGAGAGAGTTCCTACTATCAGCCCTATAGTAGCACTACCACCACTTTCCCCTCCCCATCCTAATTCACTATATGGAGAGACGCGTTTCTCCATTAAGGTGGCGGAGGTTCAGTCCAAAGTGTTTATGATGATGATTTCTATCTATGGTGGTAAATTCAACTACCAACTCTCGAGTAATTCCCATATGCTGAGGGAGAGATAGGTATTTTTATCTTTTTATGTTATTTTATTTTTTTATGAATGTTAATAATAAAGTTATGTATATACACATGTACAATAGTTTTGATCCTTTTTAAATGTTTTTTAAATGCAGATGTCGAACCTGTATGCCCTGATGGGCACCCTAGGACATTTTTGCGGCCCACACAAGGTGGGAACCATAGTATATTATGATTTCTTGAGGGGAGCTGGCCAGGATAACCCAAGGGGTCCCTACCATGCAGATAGAGCAGATCCCAATTGTCATGCAGGAGTTTGTAGTAGGGATTTTGATGACCTAGATATGCCTTCTTAGAAGGGAAACTAGGGCAGTTATTCATTCCAGGGAGGCCAAAGAGGAAGCCGTAGCCAAGGAGGATAAGGAACAGGCTTAGATATATAGGCATATATATGGATACGATCCCATTTTTTTATATTTATATAGTTATGATAGGATGTATGCATCAAAAACTCGATATATCTATGGACACACACACACACACACACACACACACACACACACACACACACATATATATATATATATATATATATATATATATATATCTGGTTATTTACATGTGATTCAAATGCATCTGTTATATTTATTTTACAAAATGTGTGTTAAGTGCTAGTCTAATATGTAATTCGCATAGGCATCAGTAATTATATTTTCATTCCTTGAAATGTGATTAAATGAAATATATTCAAATTTTCTTTCAAGTAATCTTACACCCAAATACTGACGTAGCAAAGTAGGGTTTCACACCTAATAATCTCGATTGAGTGGGAGAACAACGAGTTGACAGTCAAGTTTGACCTCCAAACGGGTAATGTTGCATAGTGCAACATCCCATAACAACTCAATAACTTATTTGTACTTGACCACATTATTAGTAGCAGGACCTAAGCAAGTGCCACTAAAGGCAACTAGCTGTCATGAGGGTGAATAGATAACCCGATTTGTTGAAGCCAGGTTACAAGTATGGCGGATAGCACCATCCGCAAAACCTATGAACCACTCAGCTGACATATGTAACAACCAACAGACTATATAAGAAACACTAACCAGTTAACTATTTTACATAAGAATACATACAATAAAAATACAAGAACAAGCACCATTCCTAAGCGTAGTACTGTTGAGTCCATAATTGGTCCCTTTTTAACCATCCTTAATCACCTTTTCTGCCCTTGTTTTACACCATTCAGCATGTCAATCAGACCTGTTTTCCTCACCTTACTCCCTAAATTGCCAAGGTAAGACTGATTATTGTTTTATCTCATTAATGCTTATGATTGTGACAATTAAGGCTGTGTATCTCTCAAAATTGTGCTAATATGTTGTGATTTATGAAGATAGTGTGAGATGAGTAGACTACAGGAAAGCGGAGCTGAACAAGTATTGAAACAAGGGGCATTCGTGATTCAAGAGGATCCTCAATCCTTCAATCACCAATTAAGGCACGTGGTTCTTATGCAACCTTCCAGACAAAGCCGTACAGAGTAGCTGTAACAGAATGTGCTACGATTGGGGGATCTTCAGGATAGCTGCCCGAATATCATGGCGATCTGAGAAGATCACCACTTCCGGGCCAGTCAACAGCTTTCTCTCATTTTCTATATTTGCACCATGCCATGCTTTGTAACAACCAGTGTTATTCAAGGCACCTGAAGATCAGAGATCTTCATGGCTGCCCTTTGTAATAGGATCGGATGTTATAGTCTATATGTATAAAAGTGAGAAGCTGTCTCGACCCAGGGGGTTGTTGGATAATAAATAATTCATTCTTGTATTGATAGTGGAAGTAATCTGTAATCATTCCTTCTTTTAATACAAAGAGCAACCGCTGATTTAAGGGAGTTGTACATTGTTCATCCAACGTATCTGTGTGAAGGCTGGGCCCACCTTCCGCAGAGATTGCTGAGTTAAAGTAGGATTTCTGAATGCATTGTTGTGTGATGTTTTGCTGATGATATTGCTTGTGTGCGCAGTAGTATCATGTGTGTATTTGCGGTATTACATTTTCCTGAGATTGATAATTGGTACAGAATAATAGTCGACTTATTAGATAGTTTTCTTTATGCAATTCATATAATAGCTGTACACAGCTCTGTTCATCTCACGGTCTTAGATTGTCATCCCACGAATCCCAACAATTTTTTTACTGTTATAATTGTTGATTTTCATTTCTGCAACTCAATTCCTTAGAATAGCTTAATTTGATCTTCCGCAATTGAATTTCTAAATTACATTCAGTTTATGTTTATGGGTTTCAAGAGTGATTAGATTGAATAGGCGAATCATTTGTTTTGGGATATGGATAGGATTTTCTTTTCATCTGCAATTGTTGTTTGAATCTAATTTCATTTCTTGATTGATACATGGTAGGAAGAAATTGAATTTGTAGTGTTTAGAAGATTGGTGGGATTACACAGGTTCTGAGGGATGAACATGGTTGTTAGAGGATAAAGTGTTTAATTACAATGATCTGGTGTTTAAGCACAGACTGTGCATTTATCCTTTGAAATAAAAGACTTTCTCGGGTTGACAATAAATCTCGTATGCTCTGTGTGTTGATAATAATTTATCTGCATTTAGGGTGCTCGACATTTTGGCACCGTTGCCGGGGAAGGATAAAAATTAAACACTATCATTAGTTGCATCTGGTAATTGTTTCTAGTTAGTTTCTCTTTTTAATTCTCTTTGATGAAAGGATTTGGGTTGCATGAATATGAGGAGGGTAAAACGCGATCAACTCCCAACTCCCAAAACCCCACAAAATACTAACAGTGTAGGCGGCTCGGGTCGCGGTCGAGGAGCACTGTTGGGAAGAAGGACGTTCATCGACGATCTTGTTGACAGAACTGATTCATCCACCAGAGCTCGTCTTCAAGAAACTCCTATCAGAAGTAATCCTATCGATCCTGAGGCACCAACATCAGGATCCACGGTGGAGAATCCACGAGCAGCTGCGACTCCCTCGAACATCCCTGCAGACGAAGACACAGCTGTTACAACTGGACCTGCTGGTAAAGGTACGACCTACCACATCAATGGGAGGGTTGTAACTAAATAAGAATGGGATCAGTACCACTACAAGTTCTTGGATCAGTGGAGGAATGAAGAAAAGAAAGAGGAACAGGAGAAGGACGAAGAAAAGAACGCAGAAAGAAACAAAGAGGAGAAAACAGAAGAGGAGATGAGTAACAGACACGGGGCCGATGAGGAAGAAGTAATGGGAGAAAAATATCATCATGAGAATCGCTCCCTACCAGAAGGAATGGTGGCTACACTGCAATTTCTGATTCAACAACCAGATGGGGCAGCTCCTATGAAGAATATCTCACCATCGGTGTTACCTTGTTTCCATGGAAAGGCGGCAGAAGACCCAGACGAATTCCTCTTTGAATTCGATATTCTTTGTCACAGCTATGATTATATCATCTGCCCAAAAGCTAAAACTTTTTCCTACTACTCTAAAGGACAATGCATTACGCTGGTTCATGAGCCTTGGAGGAGGAACCATTGCTAATTGGGATACAATGAAACAAGTTTTCCTGGAGAAATATCAAGAATATTGTAATACCAAGGACAAGAGAGAGGAATTATTTAAAATGGTGCAAAAGGAGGACAAAAGTTTGGAGGATTTCGTGGAAAGACTGCTGTACAATGTGCAGAGAGCTGGGCAGACGAACATGGGGCTGGACGTACTCAAGATAATCTTGCTCTGTGGGATCAGGGATGATTGTCTAGACATGTTAAACCTACTTGTCAAGGGAGATATCTCCAAAGAACCTTTTGAAAAAATTGTGGAACTGTGCAAGAGATACTCCAAGGGGTCTTCCAGGAACAATAAGCGGGACAAACGAGATAAGCTAGAACATGACGTCTTTGATAGAACTCAGAAATAATCCAATGGAGACGCTACCCATGCAGAGATAGGCAATCTCCTTGAAAATTTTAAAACAGAAATGATGAGCTCTATCTCTTCGGAGATCGATGTCCTGAAGGCAAAACAAAAACAAGCAGTGGAGGATCTCACATTAGGTGTGTTCTACCCCCGATGTAGAAAGAATCATCCGCTGAGAGAATGTCCACTGGACAAAGTAAATGTATGTCAACTGTGTGAGCTGAAACATGACATGAAGGAATGCCCCTCACTTCCTCAAGTAAAGGCCATTCTGCAGGCATCAAACCCGGATGTAGAAGCAGCCTACTTTATTGCACAGAAGAAACCGTGGTAGCCTCGAAATCAAGGTATGCCTCCAGACTCGTTTCCATTTTTGAATAATACAGGAAATTGGAATAATAATATGCAAAACGTGAATACACAATTCCCTTCAAATTATACTCAGTGGAATTCTTCCTAACCTACAATACAAAACTATAACTCATGGAGTCCTTGGACACAGCCACCACATCAACCCACATCGTGGTCTCCTGGATGGAGGAATTTCCATCCTGGGAACCAGTTTCCTCAACCACCTCCACCTCAACAGTCACCATATTCTCCTCAGTTTCCCCAATTCCCTCTGTTTCCTCCATATCCTCAATACCTACCTCAGCAGTCACAGCTGCAGTTGCAAAACAATTATGTACCTAATATATCGATTCGACCCCAGTTGCCTGCCCAACCTAATCCCAACCCGAATAATAAGGAAGTCCATCAATTGGAGACTGTCAATATGCCAGCCTACTCTTTTTCCCTTGTACCCTATAATGACATCCATTTATGATCTGGGAAAATTGTAGAACCCGTAATTACAGAGGATGTTTCACCCTCTGTGCATAAAGAAGAGGAGAGTTTACAGCATCCATTTGACATAGTTCCTATCATTGAAGATGCTGAGCACCCCTTAGAAGGGACGGCTGAAACATCCGATGATAAAGGGACGGCTGAAACATCCAATGATAAATCTGACAATACACAGCCTTCCCAGTTGATAAAGCAACCACCATACCCCGAAAGACTAATGCTACCAAGAATGGGGGGGAAACCTCAGTTTAACCTCCTCGGAGAGTTAAGGAACCTTTATGTCAAAATCCCCCTTCTTCAAGCTCTTCAAGATGTGCCCATTTACGCTAGAACAGTTCGGGACCTATGCACTAAGAGAACAGGAAGGAAACCTACGGATCCTCCTACGGTTCATGTCATAGGGAACTTATCTTCCTTGATAACAGGGAAAGCCCCTATGACTAAATATGATGACCCTGGAAATCCTACCGTCACTGTACAGATAGGACAGACACAGATACCCAACGTGCTAGTGGATCTAGGAGCAGCAATTAATGTTATAACAATAGAGACTGTAAAGAAGCTTGGGCTCACTAATCTTAGACTGACCCCTACTGTTTTGGAATTAGCAGATAGATCCACCATCAGACTTGAAGGGATCCTGGATGACCTTGTCATCTCAGTAGACTCATGGGAATACCCAGCTGACTTTTTGGTATTACAACCAAAATCGCAGTTGGGGGGACACCCATTGATCCTGGGGAGACCTTGGTTGGCCACAGCTGATGCTTGCATTAGCTATCGATCGAGGTCCATGACTATATGTGATGGTATGGATACTAAAAACCTCACCCTTTATCCTCCAGCTCGGCCAAGTCTAGAGGCTGAAACATCTCTTTGGATAGAGCAGGAGGAGGAGGAGGATGTTCAGCCACTATTAACTATAGGGAAGGCCTTAAGTTTTAAAAATGAAATAGAGGATGATACTATTAGCAGTTTCATTAGTGAACCCGGTTTGGTGAATAGAGAGGTCTATCAAATTCTGAACACTACCCTGGGCAAGGAAGAACAAGAAAATCTTACGGAAGAAGCCATAGTTGGTGACACAAACATAATCCCGGTTTTAAAAAATTCAGAGAGTATTCCTATTGAGGTAGAGCCCGGAAGAACTTTGAATATCAATCCTAGTCTCTCCTTAGAGGAACAGAAACGCCTGATCAGCCTCTTGAAAGAACACAAGGGGGCATTTTCCTGGGAGTATACAGAGATGAGGGGTATTCCCTCTAGTCTGTGCACCCATCACATTTATATTAAAAGTGACTCCCGGCCTGTGTGTCAACCCCAATGACGCATGAACCCCAAGCTGAGGGATATAGTGAAGGAGCAAATCCAGAAACTTTTGGAAGAAGGATTTATATATCCTATTTCAGATAGTGAGTGGGTCTCTCCACTCGTAATTGTACCCAAGAAAAATGGGAAATGGAGGGTCTGTGTTGATTACAGGGAATTGAACAAAGCAACTCAAAAGGATCATTTCCATTTTCCCTTTATTGACCAAGTACTTGATACCCTGTCAGGGAAGAAGTTCTTCTCCTTCCTAGATGGCTTTAGTGGGTACAACCAAATCCAGATTGCTCCTGAGGATCAGGATAAAACCACCTTCACCTGTCCCTGGGGAATGTTTGCCTATAGAGTGCTTCCCTTTGGATTATGTAACGCATCAGCAATGTTCCAAAGAGCTGTAATTGGCATATTCTATGAATTAGTCAATGATAGCATGGAAATTTTCATGGATGATTTTACTCCCTATGGCAGGGACTTTGATGAGGCCCTGGAGAACTTAAAGAAGATTTTAATTCGCTGTGAACAGACTCAGCTCTCATTAAGCACTAAAAAGTGCCATATGATGATGAGTGAGGGGGTGGTATTAGGACATTTTATCTCTACCAATGGCATTCAGGTAGATCCTTCAAAAATAAAGGTGATCAAGAATATACCTACCCCCTCAACTCAGAAAGAGGTAAGAAGCTTTCTGGGACATGCTGGATATTATCGAAGGTTTATAGAAAATTTCTCCAAACTGGCCTCTCCCTTGTTCTCTCTATTAATGAAGGATGCACAGCTTGTGTGGAATACAGCATGCCAGACATCATTCGATGAGCTTAAAGCGAAGTTATCCACAACCCCCATCTTAAGGGGACCTAATTGGACCCTACCCTTCCATATTTCTTCAGATGCCTCTGACACTGCCATTGGAGCAGTATTAGGACAGCAGGATGGTCAAGTACCTTATGCCATCTACTATGTAAGTAAAAACTTAGCCCCTGCTGAACTTAATTATACTGTTACTGAAAAAGAATTCCTAGCTATTGTTTACTCTATCAATAAATTTCGACATTATATCATCGGGTATCCTACATTTGTGCACACTGACCACTCTGCCATTAAATATTTAATGAATAAACTTGTTACCAATGCCAGAGTGACCAGATGGATTTTGTTGTTGCAAGAATTTGATATCACCATTATAGATAAACCAGGGAAAGAAAATATTGTTGCTGATTTTTTATCCCGTCTTACTAACAGTGATGACAGTTTTCCTGTTGAGGACTCTTTTCCAAATGAACATCTATTCGCACTTTCAGCTCATTCTCCATGGTATGCAGACATCGCTAACTATTTGGTTGCAGGAAATCTCCTGCCATATATGTCTAAACGAGAAAAAAGGAAAATTATTCAACGAAGTGCCAGGTTTTCTTGGCTAAATGGTCATCTCTTCTACACAGGGCCCGATCTTGAGATCAGGAGAAGTGTAAGAGAAGATGAGATCTTTGATATACTAAAAGCCTGTCATGAGGGGCCTTGTGGAGGGCACTTTGTAGATAAAATAACAGGGCATAAAGCATTGTGGATGGGCTACTACTAGCCGACTCTGTTCAGGTATGATAAAAGATATGTTCAGTCCTGTGACAGCTGCCAAAGGATGGGCCAACCTAATAAAATAGATCAGATGCCCCTACAGTCCCAACTTGTCGTTGAACCATTTGATAGATGAGCACTGGATTTTGTTGGCCCTATCAATCCTCCTTCCAGACAGAAGGTCTACATTTTGGTCTGTACTGACTATATGACCAAGTGGGTGGAGGCTGTAGCCTTGATCAAGGCTAACAACCAAGCAGTGATTGATTTTCTGTACAGTGAGATCTATACCTGCTTCGGGGTACCAAAATAAATAGTTACCGATGGGGGGCCGCAATTCATGTCACACCAATTTGAATCCTTGATCCGGAAATATCATGTGCAGCATATGGTGTCTTCACCTTACCACCCCCAAGCCAATGGTCAGCTGGAAAGTACCAATAAGGTTATTGAAAACATCCTTACTAAAACAGTTAAGAGCCATCGAAAGGATTGGGCTGACAGGCTTCCAGAAGCACTGTGGGCATATCGCACGACTTGGCGTGACACCACAAGTTTCTCTCCATATGATCTAGTGTATGGAAAGAGTGCCATCTTTCCAATGGAATTTGAGATTAAAACCCTAAAGACAGCCACCAAAATGAATTTGGATGTAACAGAAGCTCAGAAGCGAAGATTGAATCAATTAAATGAATTGGACGAGAAGCGGTTAGCTACAGTGGACCAGACTTTGTTGCTCCAGCAACAGAGATCCAAGTGGCATGACCGATTTATTAAAAAGAAAGTCTTTAGCGAGGGTGACTGGGCATTACTCTATGACTCCAGATTCAAAATGGATTTTAAAGGTAAATTGCGTACAAGGTGGCTAGGTCCATACTTGGTTGACAGGGTCTTTGACAATGGCACTGTCCGTCTGGTGACCATCGATGACAATCGCATACCCCTACTTGCTAATGACCACAAACTACGACTGTATTGTAATCCTATTTCAAAAGATGCATTCATTTCTCAAATCACTGCCGATCCAGAGTATCAGCTGACACCAGGGCAGGAACTTCTCTCTTCCTCTTCCAACCCTTGAACTGTAAATCGTACTTTGAATCACTGTACATAAATAAATTTTTTTTTCCTACTGTAGCGTATAATTCTTTTTTTTTCTTTTGCATTTGATCTTTTTGGTTGTTATTATTTTTCAAAAAAAAAATTTGCAGGGAAGTACCAGGCGAATGACCAGAATGGGCCTATCGAACGGGAGTCGTCTTCCTCTACTTCCCTACATCGCTTTTTCCCTTTTTCCCCAAAATAAAATTTCCTAGTGGCTGAAACATATTTTCTGGCGGCTGAAACATATTTCCCGGTGGCTGAAACACATTTCCCGGTGGCTGAAACATATTTTCCGGCGGCTGAAACATATTTCCCGGTGGCTGAAACACATTTCCCGGTGGCTGAAACATATTTCCCGGCGGCTGAAACATATTTCCCGGTGGCTGAAACATATTTCCCGGCGGCTGAAACACATTTCCCGGCGGCTGAACACATTTCCCGGTGGCTGAAACATATTTCCCGACAGCTAAAACATATTTCCCGGCGGCTGAAACACATTTCCCGGTGGCTGAAACATATTTCCCGACAGCTAAAACATATTTCCCGGCGGCTGAAACACATTTCCCGGCGGCTAAGACATCTTTCCCGGTGACTGCAACATCTTTGTCAATGGCTGTGACATATTTTTCGAGGACTGTCAAGTTTTTCCCTGGCAGCCGTGATCTTTCTTGCTATCACCAATCTTTTTCCCGACATCGTGAATCGTTTTTGGCAGCTGTAACATCTTCTTCATCGGCCGCAATATCACGCGGGGCAACTGCAATTCCTCTCTATTTGGAGGACATTTCCAACATTAAAGACTATTCTCTTGCATCCTGCAGTGGTAACTCCTGTGTTAACGACAGAAATTTGCTTCCACTATCAGATATGGCTCTGATTTATCTCACTCGTGGCGGCCAATTTGGCATAATTCTGACCCTGGCGATGCGATGGTTTTTGTTTCACTGGTGGAAGGAATTTTGGCATTATCCACATTATTATGATCAACTTAATGCCTACACACGAGCTCGGCTTTGCAGCGTCAACAATCACACGTTCCACCATTCTCCGCAGGCTATCCGACGCACACTCGTACAAGGTATGGCTTTGATTTTCACGTGATTAAGTGTTGATTTGATTTAATGATATCAGTCGTGCCTTTATATGTAGTATCATTATGGCTTAATTAATCCCTTCCCTCGTGCGACGTAAAATCTCATAACCGCCACCTTCCCCAATTTGGCATAAAAATTTCAACCCTCCCTCTGCACTGAACTTTCCAAATTTGCCATCTTTTTCTCAACATCTCTGCTCAGCGCTCTGTGCATCCTCTGTTCTTCCATCGCCATTATTGGACTCTGTAACTCTACAACCAAAACTATGGGGCTTCCATCTCGTCATGAACCTTTGAATACACAGGAACTCAGGACCAATCCTGAGGTTTTTGCCATCTTTCAAGCCGCTGGATGGATCGAATTTTTTGAGTGACTGGATGGATTTAACTAGGAAGTAGCTCTGCAATTTGTTTAAACCTCCGAGACACTCACTCTGAGGTATGGGGGCTGCAGATAGAAGTCTCCGAAGCCATTATATCCGAGGTTACTGCTCTTCCACAGGTCGGACAGGCATGGTTTGGACGACGAGTTCCCACGCTGACTGCACAAGAAACATTTTTACGAGAGGGGGAGCAAGTTCAATCATCCAGAAGAGGAATTGCCCTACACTCACTACCGCGGCCCTGGGATCAAGTTCCTGTCTTTCTCAAGAAGTACATTACTTGTGAAGGTAGGTACCAGACTGTTTATAATTCTGATCTACCTTTGCTTTCTCATCTCCGACATGGAATTTTATTGAACATCCCATACTATCTACTTCATGATCTGCACCATATGGCGACGTTTGTCCAAGCTGCTAAACATCCCCATGTTTCGCTTAGCCACCATGGTCTTATAAAATTAATTATTTCAAGAACCCTCGCCCAGCACAATATAACCTGGGATCAATTCATTGCTGCGCACATGACTCGTACTCAGGAACCTGCTCCTTTACTTCAGGAGGGCCGGAGTACCTCCACTGTAGTTGGGGGGGGGATGATATTGTACCACAAGAAGCACAATAGGAGACACAAGCAAAACCATTGGGGGAGGGTATTGATAACAATCTTGGGAAAAACACAGACAACAGGGTAGCTCTGCCATCAGAAGGAGAAATTGGAGCAGCATTGAATGCTGTGACAATTGAACCTGAAGATGGCAGAGCCAAGACAATTGAAGAAAATATTGAACCGGTTACTATTGAATCCTCACCTGAGTGGGGAGGAGGAACCCTAATTGAGGAGGAACGACCTGAGGAGCAAGAAAACATTCCTTTGACCTCAGCAGTGAATCCTGATATGACAGCTCCTCAGAAGAAAACACCACAAAGGAGAAGAAAGAGACTGATTAATGAACTTAGCATAAGTTCACCAATAAGAAGAAAAATAACTAAATCAAATGCAGTAGCAGAGGCAGCCAAAAAAAGATGGGAAACCCTGGAGGCACAGGTTGAGTTCCCGATCCTGGTACCAAGGCCAATGGATGCTCCACAAAGGCCAGTTGAGGAAGAACCCAGCATTGAAGGACTATTGGAAGAGAACACATTATTAAAGGAGGAAGTCCAAGTACTTCGAAGGGAGGTGGAGACATGGAAGGAAACCTGCAGAAAACAAGGTGAGAAGAAAATGTATACATTGGTGGAGGCTGCAGACCAGCTGGAGGGATCGAACTCTACTGACCCTGACAAGGAGGATGAGCAAGTGATTTGCCCCACCTGTGGGGAAATTTTCAAAAATAAAGGCCACGAGATCATATTTAGCATAGCACAACAGCCCATGTCCACAATGGAAGAACCTACAGAAAAAGAAGATGCTGCCACACAAGAACCAGCATCTTTGACCATCCTTGCTGAAGCTGCTACCAATCCTATGACCGAGGAGAAAAGGGATGAAATCAGGAATGATGATGGAGATAAGGATTGCACTGTGAACTCAGAATGAT
Organism: Pseudotsuga menziesii; assembly: GCA_001517045.1. Classification (NCBI taxonomy): domain Eukaryota; kingdom Viridiplantae; phylum Streptophyta; class Pinopsida; order Pinales; family Pinaceae; genus Pseudotsuga; species Pseudotsuga menziesii. The sequence goes on from LPNX010476114.1 coordinate 767,218, forward strand.
CCCACGATATAGAGATGATAGAAGCTGAGCCACAAGGGCAAGACATTGATGAACCTGAACAGGGGACTGTAACACAGGAACCAGCAAACCTGGGGTTACTTGTCCAGTCAGCTGAGGAAGGGGGAGAAGAATCTGGGATGGAGGACACTCTGGAACCTAATGAAGAGCTTCGCACTGGGACTCCAGAATTTTCCCATGATACAGGGCTTAGAGAAGAATTGCAACCACAGGAGGATGAAGAGGTAATCCAGGATGTTGTAACACAAGAACCAACATCCTTGGGAATTGCAGCAGGGATTCCTGAATTTCAATTAGAAGATGACCCTGGGTTGGATATCATACCCGATACACAGTGGAGTGAGGATGAATGGACAATAGCCTCAGGTGACACTGAGATCCTTGAAGAAGAGCTGTACGATGGGGAAGATATCCAATCTCAGAGGCAGGAGAACAAAGATGTTGCTGCTACACAAGAACCAGCAACACAAGAACCAGCAACACAAGAACTAATGTCAGAAATGTAGGAAGAGAATCCAGAGGATGTTGCTGTTACACAAGAACCAGCAACACAAGCATTGAATTCAGAAATGCAGGTGGAAGGCACTGTTACACAAGAACCAGTGTCCCTAAAAGCAATAGAGGTGGCTGTTGAGGAGAGTCTAATAGATGTTGCTGTCACACAAGAACCAGCAACACAAGAACCAATGTCAGGAATGCAAGAAGAGAACCCAGGGGATGTTGCTGCCACACAAGAACCAGCAACACAAGAATTAAATTCAGAAATGCAGGTTGACTATGGAGAAGACACTGTCACATAAGAACCAGTTTCTCAACAAGCCATGAATACAGCTGTGGAAGGTAATCTAGGGGATGTTGCTGCCACACAAGAACCAGCAACACAAGAATTAAATTCAAAAATGTAGGTTGACCAGGGAGAAGACACTGTCACACAAGAACCAGTGTCTCAACAAGCCATGAATACAGTTGTGGAAGGTAATCCAGGGGATGTTGCTTCCACACAAGAACCAACAACTCTCATAGAAAACCTAGATGTGCTTGAGGACACTATCCCATAAGAACCAGTACTTCTCCCTCTCAAAAATTTCATTGATTTAGATTCAGAGCAGGAAGAGCATTATAAAAAGGAGATTTTAAACCTCACAGAAGAAGTCTCAGCCCTGAGGATGGAAGTGATCAAGTGGAAAAGTCAGGTGGAAGAAAACCAAAAAATGATGATTTCTTTAAGTGAGCATAGAAGAAGTATTAGAGCATTGGAAGAGCAGGGGGCTGAAGAATGTATGGCCCACAGAATTCAGGTAGAGGAACTGTAGAATAAGATGAGGGAATTGAAAAAGTTTCAAGGCATGCAGAAGGAGAAGGAGCAGATGTATACCCTATCTTGAGAACTCATGGGCACCAGGAAGCCCTCTTCCTCTTATCTAGTGTTTCTCTTCGAGCAATTTGTCTGGTTTAAATTAAAGGCTGTGTAGGAGGGGAGGTCGTTCAAAATCACAACCTCAGAAAAGTTTTTGGAGACATTCTTTGGAAGTAATTTTGAGGAGCAGAACTTACTCTGTGAATTATACTTGCACGAGATGGCTTGCCCTTTGGATCGCCACTCAAATCCTGTTCCATTCATAGGGGATGTTCAGCTGAGAGCCTTTGCCTCTTTTGTGAGCAACCATGTTCAGTGGGAAAGGTCTTTTCAGACCTTTTCCCACAATGAAGCTCATACTAATTTATGGATTCGTAGTGAGCCCCGGAATCCTGGAATTCTTTTCGCCCGGTACAGAAGTTTCCTTTCCAGTCCTTCCCAGGTGCAACATATCATGAATTTGCAGGAAGAGGTAATCTCCACTTGTACCAATTCCATTTCCAGGTAGAAGCAGGTTGCATTGGAAGGAAGCAAGCATAGATGGCAGGCTGCCTCCTCTACACTTAGGAACCGGGATCCCTACTGCTTTAAGAATTTTAAACATGCACTCTCTAGAGTCAATGGTTACGCGGGAAGTATGAAGGAATGTGGAGTTAACTGGATGGGTTTGAAGTTTAAATTTCCTCTTATTTGGTGGCTAGCAAAACCATATAACATGGATTTTTCCTTGACTAGGGAAGAGGAGCAGAAATGTTGGCAGTACTGGGTTATTCACAGAGGCTTTCTGAAGACAGATGAAGAACCCGACTTTCCCTACAATTTGTCCTCCCTCCATGAACAGAGCTCAATGCAGGACTCAGACTCCAAATGATGCAGGTTGTTGCATGAGGACATGCAACAGGGTAGTTGGGGGGAGATGTTGAGTCCATAATTGGTCCCTTTTTAACCATCCTTAATCACCTTTTCTGCCCTTGTTTTACACCATTCAGCATGTCAATCAGACCTGTTTTCCTCACCTTACTCCCTAAATTGCCAAGGTAAGACTGATTATTGTTTTATCTCATTAATGCTTATGATTGTGACAATTAAGGCTGTGTATCTCTCAAAATTGTGCTAATATGTTGTGATTTATGAAGATAGCATGAGATGAGTAGACTGCAGGAAAGCGGAGCTGAACAAGTCTTGAAACAAGGGGCGTTCGTGATTCAAGAGGATCCTCAATCCTTCAATCACCAATTAAGGCATGTGGTTCTTATGCAACCTTCCAGACAAAGCCGTACAGAGTAGCTGTAACAGAATGTGCTACGATTGGGGGATCTTCAGGATAGTTGCTCAAATATCATGGCGATCTGAGAAGATCACCACTTTCGGGCTAGTCAACAGCTTTCTCTCATTTTCTATATTTGCACCATGCCACGCTTTGTAACAACCAGTGTTATTCAGGGCGCCTGAAGATCAAAGATATTCATGGCTACCCTTTGTAATAGGATCAGATGTTATAGTCTGTATGTATAAAAGTGAGAAGCTGTCTCGACCCAGGGGGTTGTTGGATAATAAATAATTCATTCTTGTATTGACAATGGAAGTAATCTGTAATCATTCCTTCTTTTAATACAAAGAGCAACCGCTGATTTAAGGGAGCTGTACATTGTTCATCCAGCGTCTCTGTGCGAAGGCTGGGCCCACCTTCCGCAGAGATTGCTGAGTTAAAGTAGGATTTCTGAATGCATTGTTGTGTGATGTTTTGCTGATGATATTTCTTGTGTGCGCAGCAGTAGCATGTGTGGATTTGCAGTATTACATTTTCCTGATATTGATAATTGGTACAGAATAACAGTTGACTGATTAGATAGTTTTCTTTATGCAATTCATATAATAGCTGTACACAGCTCTGTTCATCTCACGGTCTTAGATTGTCATCCCATGAATCCCAACAATTATTTTACTGTTATAATTGTTGATTTTCATTTCTGCAACTCAATTCCTTAGAATAGATGAATTCGATCTTCCGCAATTGAATTTCTAGATTACATTCAGTTTATGTTTATGGGTTTCAAGAGTGATTAGATTGAATAGGAGAATCATTTGTTTTGGGATATGGATATGATTTCCTTTTGATCTGCAATTGTTGTTTGAATCTGATTTCATTTCTTGATTGATACATGGTAGGAAGAAATTGAATTTGTAGTGTTTAGAAGATTGGTGGGATTACACAAGTTCTGAGGGATGAACATGGTTGTTAGAGGATAAAGTGTTTAATTACAATGATCTGGTGTTTAAGCATAGACTGTACATTTATCCTTTGAAATAAAAGACTTTCTCAGGTTGACAATAAATCTCGTATGCGCTGTGTGTTGATAATAATTTATCTGCATTTAGGGTGCTCGACAAGTACTTCTTCAGGTAGAGCCCATTTCTAGGCTTAGGAAACTTATTTACATCATAATCAGTTAATTCATATGATCCTATTGAGGCCTAGAAAATCACAGGTAACAACAGTTAGGTATTCTCCCCAGTAAACGTTCCCAACTAGCCCACTACTGTTTGGTAGGGGGAATCCGTCTGGTTTACGGTCCGACTACCATGGGTCAAGTAACAAAATAAAGTTTTTACCAGTTATAGCTCAGTCCACTATGTATATTTTTAGTTTTTTTGAAATTAAGTATGATGTGCAAGTGCCTATCTAAAAATGAAGATTGATAGAGATAACGAGGAGCATCACAATGTGATGCACATGTTCTTACCTCTCGTATTAACTCTCTCACATCTAAATCACACATAGTAAGAAAATAAAACTAACTATCTAACCTATCCCTAGGGAGCAGAATTAACAGTTGACAATGAGTAATGTATTTCTGCGCATGCATTAAGAAAAATCACAGATAGTTGTTACTTATTTCAGAACACATGAACATTAATAGATATATGAACAACAAGATAGCTTACTGTTTATGAAAACCTTCATTACTCACAATGGAAATTTCATAGAATAAACTAGATTGCATTCATAACATGAACATAGATTCAATGAGTTAGAACGATCTCACATTTAATGGACATAAGATAAAAATGAAATACTTCACATTCAACTGATCCATAGCACATCATTTGAAACATTCCACCAGGCTTTCTCTAGCAGGAAACTTATAATTCTTTATTGCAAAAGGAAAGAGTTCTTCTTACAATATACTTTTCACTAATCTGTCTGGGAAAAAGTCCCTTCTCTAACTAAGCTCTCCTATATTTATACAAAAAAGAAAAACCTTTTGGCTAACCCCAAATGACTTTTGGGCTTCCCTAACGTTTCAATCCAAAAAATTGTCTTGTAGTGAGTGCTCATAATTTTATAGAACATATTACATTTAAAACAAAAAATAATAGAACACGTCATGAAGAGGGGCCCCCTTGGTCATTAATTAACTTTTCCCATGCCTGGGCCTCTGCCGCTATTGATTCTGCTCAATAATCCGTTGGTCTTTTTAGATCCTCTTGATCTTAGACCCTTGCTTTCTTCTTCTCTTTTCTTCATCTCTGCTTCTTCCTTTTTCTTTCTCCTATTCCATTCTTCATCCAACTCTCTTTTTCTTTGTATTTTAGATATGTCTTGTTTGTAGTAGCAATCACCTTGTCCTAAACATAACAAAAACTGTATCAGTCTATTTACCTCCTCCATATGCATTCTATAAAATAAAGTATACATAGTATTAATGCATGAAAGGAAAGCATGATAAAGCAAAGAAAATTCTACAAGCTGGGTCTGAAAATCCTCTAAGTCCGTCTGCAGTTCAAAACATAAACCTAATAGAAAAACTCATCATTAATCTGAACTACATTCAAGATCATCTAACTTTTCAATAAAACATGAACCACACTATCAATAAGACTAATTATCAAATTTGAGACCCTGTACTATGATCTCATCACGAAATCCCCAAATTGATCGAAAAATGAAGACCTCCATCGCCCATGAAATAGGGTAAAAGCACACCAAATCGGCAGGAAAAACACTATCGGCAGACGGAACCACTAATGCATCAGCAGGATAGTTTACAAGAAAACCGCAATGACAGGTAGCAGAAAGGCTATGGGTTCTGTGACCAACTGAAATATTTGGTGATCAGAGGCTCTAAGGACTACGGATCGATGACTTTAAAACTAAGCATCTCCATAGTGTCAACGATATAAAGCACTAAATGCTGCTGTATCAGAAATTGGAACCACTATTCAATAAGCACATCGGCATTAGTGAGAGGAAGGACTATATGTCAGATGGTTATTTCACTAAGTAGCTGCAACAGCGGAAGACACACAGACTAAGGGTTCCACGATCGAATAAAAACCATCAGCGATCGAAACAACTAAGAACTAACTCATCAGAACCTCAAGAGGCAAAACACTTCGCAGTTTCGGTGAGCCAAACAATAAGGCCTCCGAAACAGTGGCATCGTAGAAGACTAAAACTATGACCTCTTGTCGAAAACATTCTGATAGCGAAAAAAAAATCATCAAAAAACAAATGGTTTGAGCAATAAACCACAGAATCGACGAGAAAAATAACTATCCATCGGAACGTTCTCCATTTTCCCTCCAAAACGATGGTGAAATAGAAAACTAATGCCCCAATTCATTCATCAACATACATCCGATAGCAATAAAGTCAAAAAATAAATAAACAATAAAACCAAATAAACCACTTAAAGCACATCAGCGAAAAACAGGACTATCCATTGGTAGCATAGAGAACTAATGCCCCTATTCATTGTTCAACTGACTTCTGGAAATGATCAAAATCACCAAAATCATATTTCAAGCTCCAAACATTCAATCAAAACTTCACAGTTCTTACGCATTGGCCAAGCAAAAAAGGCAGTTTTAGATCATTTAACTTCCGAGACGAGGGAAAACAGTTGACCTCACTTCAACCTCAAAAAATACAAAATTGTACCAGAGGAAAGATAGAGTTCAGGAAACCAACAATCCCAAGAAAGATAAAATAAAAAATAGGGTCCAAAATTTAAAAAAAAAATGGGAAAAAGGTTGCAGTTGCAACAATTGGCAACTACCTGGTGAACACAGATCTCTGGACAACTTCTTCTTTGAGCAACATACTATTTTGACAATAAATACCAACATGTTGAATTCTTCTAGATGTCTAGATTTCTCAAATGATAGATGTATGTACTTTAACCATTGATGATAGTCCAATTTAGGGATAATGGGAACCAATATTTAAAAGTCTAGATAACTCTTTTGAGGCCAGGAATATGAATTTCATTTTTTACCTATGTCTTCGGGTAGCTCCTAGCTTGGACACCATAGGATTGTAACATATGGTAAACAAAAATATTCGTTTGTTCCTCATTCCCATGCCATTTTGGACTTTTTTGTCCTTTCTGAGTCCTCCTGCATGCCTTCTTTATGAATTTATTATTATTATTCAGGCTCGTCTATCCATAGCGTCCTTTGGTGTGAGAGATGTATTTAATTTTCAGCTCACGGATGGAGAAGAACTTTGGAAATCCTGTACTCATATAGTTCAATACTTTATTTTGATACATATTTCTTTCTTAGGAGTTTTTTTACTCTTATTTGCCTTTTGGCTTTCAATTCTTGGCATGGGATCATTTATATATAATATACTATTTACCCTACTTCCTTTCCATGGGTCTTTTTCTGTCACCCCTTAAGACATTTTTAATGTGAGATGGATGGAGACTCAAAATATTACTCTAGGCCTTTTGACCCTGATTTATTTTACAAGGATTAAGTAGGACTTCAATGTGTTCATATGCATTTAGGAAAACTGCTAAACTAGAAGAAGTTCTTTCAAATGAATCACTAGTACACAGTCTCATAATCAAATATTTTTAGTTTATTCTAGAACTCTGATGGACTCCATGCAACCAAACGTTGTGCTTCTTTATTAAAATCAACCAAAATCAAACTAAAAACAAACAAAATAAAATAAATCCAAAACAACACAAAGCAATTAGTTTATTTATGTACAAGATACCAAAGAAATAAAAATCAAGAAAAATAAGGTTTGAGAACTAAACCATTAACTGGTAAGTTCTCTTCCCACCCCTGTAAATCTTCCAACTTGTAAGCTGAGGGGCCAAGCTTGGCTGCAATCAGAAAAGGGCCTACCCATAACTGTTGAAACTTAGTGTGCTTCCCCTTTTCATCATGCGGATGATCCCACTTAAGAACTAGATCTCCCACTTCGAATTCCTTATTTCCAGCTTTATGCTTATCAAACCAACATTTCACTACTTCTTGTTGATGCTTAAATCGTTCTTTGGCTTGGGACCTAGACTCTTTCAACTTCAAAAGATTATAGATTCTAATTTGTAGGATTTCATTATCAGTACCTCTAGACTCCTGAGCAAATATGGAAGAAGGTAACATAATGTTGGGAGGAAGAAGAGATTCTTTTCCATAAACAAGTGTGTATGGTGACACACCTAAAGAATTCTTGGGTGTGACTCTATCAACCCAAAGAGCATTAGGTAACGCTAAGTGCCAACTTCTCTAATTTTATATCACGGTTTTATTTATAATTCTAATCAAATTCTTATTTGTAGATTATGCCAAACCATTTCCTTGTGGGTAATAGTTTGCAGAATAATGCAACTTAATTCCTCTTTCATTAGCAAAAGCAGTTAATTTAATAGAAGAAAAATAAGTAGCATTATCAAAAACCAGGGAAATTGGAACCCCAAACCTGGTCATGATGTGATATTGTAAAAAATCCATGACTGCATCTTCATTCACTTTGCGTAACGGAATGGCCTCGACCCATCTAGTGAAGTAGTCAGCTGTCGTCAAAATGTATTTGTGTTGCAAGGAATAATTTGGTTTTATCTCTCCAATGATATCAATCCCCCATTGCTCTAATGGCTCCGTTATCATCACAGGATTCAATGGTCCTGCTACTTTGGCTTATCTTCCCACACACCTCTGGTAGACATCACACTTTCTGACATGGGCATGCGCATCCTTGAACAGTGTGGGTCAATAGTATCTGGCTCTGAGAATCTTGTGGGTTGTTGTATCTCCGGAAAAATGACCTCCAGCAGGCCCATCATGTAATTCTATTATGACCTTCTTTGCATCTTCTTGCTCTAAGCACCTGAGAAGAACTCCATCATAATTCTTTCTGAATAATACTCCATCAATGCTATGATATGAAGCTGATTTAAGGCATAATGCTCTTCGTTGTTTGGAATTCCAATGTTCTGGAAAATATCCTTCCTGAAGGTAATGAACAAGATCTTGGTACCAGGAATAGGTTGCTGTGAATAGAGGACATACATCCACCATATGTAACTTAGCTTCATTGTCCCAACTGTTTTCTTCATTGTCTTTGCTTTCATCCATTAGTTTGCATAGTCCTTTCCCTTTAACTATGGATGCCAGTTTGAATTCAAGGTCATATTCTTGTAAAGATGTTACCTAGTTGCCTCTTCTTTCTCCTAATTCTTTTTGTACAAAAAGAGATCTTACAGCTGGGTGTGGAACTATTACCTTAGACCAGTTCTTAAGTATGTATGGCCTAAATTGTTTTACCACTTTGAAAACTCCATAATCTTGTTTATTGACAGTTTGGTAATTCAATTCAGCTCCCTATAGACCCATGCTCATAAATGATATGGGGTACTCATCTCCCCCATCTTCCTTCTATGTAAGCACCACTGCCAATGAATCATCGGATGCGAAAGTGTACAAAATAAAATCTTTTTTGAAATTTGGACTTTTGAGAGATGGTGCATGAGCAATAAATGTCTTAATATTACTAAATGCATTCTTTTCCACATCATTCCATTTGAATTGTACGCTTTGTTTCACCATTTGTTTCTAAGGTTTGACAATTTGAGCAAAATCTGGTACAAACCTTTGCACAAAATTAATTGACCCCATGAATGATTGCATACCGTTTTTGTTATGGGGTAAAGGGATCTGTTCTATGGCCTTAATCCTTTCTAGGTCTATGGAGATCCCTTTTTTAGAAACAACATGACCCAGTAGCTTTCCTTCTATAATCACAAACACACATTTCTTAGGATTCAGTGAGATACATATTTTCGACAACGCTTGAAATTTTGTTTTAGATGGAATTTGTGTTCTTCTCTATTCTTTGAAAATATTGTGACATCATCAAGATATACCACCACACTATGGCCAATCAGAACACAGAAATATATATCCATAGCCCTCTGGAAATTAGCTCCAGTATTGATGAGTCCAAAGGGCATTCTTCTGTAAGCAAAAGTTCCCCATTTTGTTCTGAATGTAGTTTTAAGTCTATCCTCTTCAGCTACTAATACTTGATTATAGCCAGAGAATCCATCTAATAATGAAAATAATTCATAACCTGAAACCATATGCAATATTTGTTCCATAGGTGGGACTGGATAGTTATCCTTATCTAAAGCACGATTAAGGTTTCTGAAATCTACACAGAGCCTAATTTCTCCAGATTTTTTTCTTACTGGCACTCAATTTGAAACCCATTCCGAATGTCTGACTTTGAATATAATTTTAGCATCCAATAATTTTTTCACTTCATTCTAGATTAAAGGTTCCAGTTTTGGATGCATCTTCCTCAACGACTGTTGATAAGGCTTGACTCCAACTCTAATAGGGATGACATGTTGTATAATCTTTATGTCATATGTTTTAAGCTCTTCATATGTCCAAGCAAACACATATTGTACTATTTAAACAAACTAATGAGCTTATTTCTTTCACTCAGAGAACAACACTTTCCCAAATTTACATATCTGGGTTCAACTTCAGTTTGCAAATTTATCAGCTCGAATTGTAAGGACGAGCTATGGGTCTTGACATTTACTAGCCTTCTGAATTTGTTGTCTAGATCAAACATTCACTCTAAGGTCCTGACTCCTTTAGGAATAAATTTGTCGAATTTTAATTCAGCTTGGTGTTCTTCATCATCGATTATTGCTCCTTTCAAAGTCTCATCATTCATCAAACACTCTAAAATTTGTTGATCATCATTAAAAACTCGTAGATTGGTGATCATGTCTAGAACCGAAGGCCTGAAAAGTAATTCAATAGAACATCTGTTATTTGAAGGTACAAGCCTTGCAGCTGAGGTAGCTAACAAGTCAGCTGCTGTATTCTTTAGTCTATGAATGGATGCAATATTAAATGCACAAAAATTTGTCATTGAATCCCACACTTCATTCTGGTAAGCTTTTAAATGAGGTGAAATGCAATGTATCTGATTTGGAATTTGCTTTACAACTATTTCAGAATCCCCATACACTTTCATATTTTTTTCTTTTAGTTCAATTGCTTTTCTTAGTCCCTAAACTAATGATTCATATTCAGCTGTATTATTGGTACATTCGAACTCTAATCTACATGAAAGAAAATGTTTATTTTTATTTAGATCAACCAAGATACAGCCAACTCTTGATCCTTCCAATGTTTTAGATCGATAAAAAAAAAGTGTCCAAAAACTATATACTTCTACTGTATTTACACTACAAGCTGCATCTGAAACTAAGTCTACTATTTATAATCAATCTCATCAGCCCATGAAAATCGAAGGAGATCAGGCTGGGTGTCTAGTGAACTGCTGGCTTCTTCAATAGGTAATTTCCTGGTTCCAGTTCAATGAAGTAATTTCCCAACACAAAATTCACTGGTTCATTTTTTCCCTCCAACTGAGTAACATTGTGCTTCATTTGAGGTTCTCTTAATATTTTTATCTGATTGGGGCTTCCCTTATGAGGTAACCACAAATGTGACCAATCTGACGTGAAGTATCCATTTAGCCTTGCCGACCAGTATTGACTCAAAACAAGTCCATAAGCATCTGGAATGTATGCAACTATGATATCAATGTACTGACATACATTCTCATTTGCAGATAAGAAAATTAGGACATCTTCCATTTCCCAGACTACTTTCACACTTGTCTTGTCTAATTGAATAACCTGCCAAGTGGATGGTTTACGCTGTCCATTATTTCTCATGCAGACTGAAAATGGCATAACATTGATTGATGCCCCTGAGTCTACTAAACAGTTGTGCACATTATAGTTGAAAATCTCAAAATTTAAGAGAAATGGTGGGGTTTTAAATTTAGACTTACCTCCCACACTTGCTTCAACAACTTCTTCTTCAGGTTGGTTATCAGTAGGAAGCTCTTCTTCTGGTACTTCAAGTGCTTTTAACAATTTTTCTTTTTGCTGAGGCACATTACACATTTCAAATAACGAGATATTTGCTTTAGCTTTTTTAATATCCTCCACAATATCATACCCCATCTCAGGTGCTTTGAGATTCTTCTTGACATTATCCACCTTGTCTTCAATAGGATTAATAGGCATTTTAATTTTCTTAGGATCTTGAATTGTAATGGTAAATTCAGGTATTTTATCAGTTGTAGTGTTATTTTGTACCTTCTTCATATTTTCTTGAAGTTTCTTGATCTTCGGAAGTATGGAATTGTCTTCTTTTAACAACCTCTAACTTTTGGTTGTCACATTGGTTTCTGATGTTTCTTCTTGTTTTAGAGAACCTTCCTCTTCTATATCAAACAATGAGACACAGCCCCATAAAACCAGAGTATCCTCCTCATGTTTTTCTGTGGATTGATTGTTCATTTCTTCCTCCTCATCAGTTTCTGTTAGTTTGGAGTCCAATAACTGATTCATTACCAATGTCATAGAATTTATCCATTGAGGGCAATTCTTCTCAAAATGAGGCTGCTGATGAAAAGTGAAAAAATTATCCATAGCTACCTCAGTTAAAATCATTGATGTAGGACTGTGTGGAGGTGGTTTAGATTGAGTGTTTTCCTCCCTCCTTTTATAGTAAGGATTATATGATTTATTAGCTTCTTTTTCTTTCTCCAAATCTATTATTCTGTTGGATAGCTTCTGCATCATCTTCACCATCCCTTCAAAATCCTATGACCACTCATCCTTAGGCTTAGTTAGTAATAAAGGTTTCTTACCAAAATATTTTTCTTCTGACTGCACAGGATAATTCTCAATGCTCTCCATCTCAGCCTCTACCCTTTCAGCTTCCTCATACATTTTCGATAATGTAAGTTTGACTCACATCTTGGAAAACATGGCCAAGTCAGGCCCTAGAGCTGAAGTATAGTATTCAATTAGAACTTTATCAGATGGTTTATCAGCTGTAGAATTTTATTTTAGATAAGCAACAAATCTTTGAGTGAAATCATTCACTTTTTCCTTTCTTTCTTTTTTTAAAGTGCATAACCCTTTCATTAATGATGCATGAGTTTTCTGGACTGCTTATTTACTTCTAAATATTCTCTCAAATGTGTCCTAGTATGTGAATTAATTTGTAGGAAAAGAAAAATACCATGAGGCTGCTGCTCCTTTCAGGGTATGTGGAAACAATCTGCAGACTACATCTTCATGTTCTCCAGCCCGTAGTCCTTCTATAGCCAAGTAAAAACTTTGCAAATGATCATCTACCAAATTTTTTTAACTTGGGTCAAGCATAGCCAACATTTTCTCAAAATATTGAGGCAAATCATGCAAAAGGAGGTGCTAGGTTTAAATGTGACCTAGCCTTCCAAGCAGGTGGTGGATTTGGTTGATTTTCATTTACATGAGCCATGATTCTAGGTGGAGAATGAGGTGGTGAGTGAATAGGGATATGAACAAGTGAATAGTAAGGTGTATTTGGGTCCAACTGATTCAGAGGTTGGACAACTTCCTGTAGGGCTGCTTCTACCAGTTCTTCAAGGTCCTCTACCAACACTGAATCTTCTAGCTGAGGGCGATCTTTCTTCCGATATTCTCTTCTAGGTAAGACAAGAATAATTGGTAATCCTCTAATTTTCTTCACATATTCCATAGTAAATATTCTTAGATCATCAACTACTTCATTATCTATAGATTACAGATTCTCTTTGCCCTTCTCTTCAGAAGTTGGATTGGGAAACAAGCTGCTTTCATAACTGTCACCGATGGAGTAATTTCAAGAAAATGGGTTTCCTCGGCCAGCCATGCACTGGTGGCCCTCCTTCGAGAGCCAAAAACTGTTGAGGCCTGGAAAATCATAGGTAACAACAGTTAGGGATTCTCCCTAGTAAATTTTCCCAACTAGCCTGCTACTATTTGGTATGGGGAATCCGTCCGGTTTACGGTCCGGCTACTGTGGTTCAAGTAACAAAATAAAGGTTTTACCGATTATGGCCCGATCCACCGTGTATATTTTTAGTTTTTTTGAAATTAAGTATGATGTGCAAGTTCCCTTCTAAAAATGCAGATTGATAGAGATAATGAGGAGCATCACAATGTTATGTGTAGGTTCTTACCTCTCATCTTAACTCTCTCGCATCTAAATCACACACAATAAGAAAATAAAACTAACTATCTAACGTATTCCTAGGGAGTAGAATTACCAATTGACAATGAGTAATGTATTTCTGTGCATGTATTAAGAAAAATCACAGATAGTTGTTAATTATTTTAGAACACATGAATGTTAATAGATATATGAACAACAAGATATCTTATTGTTTATGAAAACCTTCATTACTCACAGTGGAAATTTCACAGAATAAACTAGAGTGCATTCATAACATGAACATAGATTCAATGAGATAGAATGATCTCATAGTTAATGGACATAAGTGTTATGGAGAGAAATTCCTATGGCTCGGGGTACCACAACAGACAGCTTGACTCCAGAAATCAATCCTTTCCAATATGGAATAGAAATTAAATATCTAACACTAAAGGATTAGACCTCATACCTTATTTCGGATGGTTGAAGTAGATCCTCGTTGAGCTTTCCAACTTTAGCTTGTATTGATTAATCACTTCCTCAACAACAAGTAAACAAGACCAGCATACTATATAGATTGGTGTTAGATCTATTCTAGCATATATAATCAACAATTTGTAAGCGTTTGAAAACATCCATGGATAAAATATTCATTCAAACATACATTATTGGACAGGAAAAGATATTTCTATTAATATAAAATTAGAGATTACAATGGATACAACCTCTGTCAGCATGTCTGCGAATCGGAGAAACTGAATCCCCCACTTGGGCCTCCACCACCTCAATCCTCCATCTATCGATAGAAATATCACAAGCAAAAGGCAAGCTTGGGAAGAACACAAAAGTGCTCCAAGGGACAAAGGGATGCAGACTCAAGCACAAGTTCTGGAAACAATGGACTATAGTTTCTTTGCTCTCAATTCTCTCATATGCCTTCAATGTACCATAGAGTTCCTTATATATATTTTCAAAGGGGTAATGAAAGGTCGAATCCGAGTGACCTCAAGGCATAGGGAAGGCCAGGAGTCAAGTGAGTCAGATCCATGTCAAGGAAAACTCCAAAAAGATTTGGATTATGCACACATCCCGATGTACACAGTTTTAGGGGTCAAACCTGCTTATATACGCGATTATAGGTTTAAAAGTCACATGTATTAATTTTCACATGTTTTTAGGGATGGTCAAGGGAACATCAAAGGAAAAAAAATGGTCCAAGGGGTGTAAGGAGTCTGCAAAGGGACGGGGGAAGGCCATACAAGTGTGATTCACCTGGAGTGGTAAAATCAGCTATAACAGATGCCCCCTAATGTGTGAGGTCAGAGGGGTCATACGATGGTCGAAATACATGATAAGTCCATCCCAGAAGTGAAGTGATGAAGGATCCCAAATGGAAGACCAGCCACCCAATCAGCATAGTACAATGATACAACTCTGCACATACTATAAATACATATAGCAGTCCCAGATACATAAGAGTACAATGGCTATGAATAGGCATGATACAAGATATCACATAAGTGGTCATCACCACGTACAATATACATATATCAAAATCTCCATGATGAAGATATACAAAGGACCATGATCTCCATAATGGCTGAAGATATATAATGGATCAAGATATCCATAATGGTTGGAAATTTCTGACATATAGTAGAATCAAGTCATGAGAGTTGAAATCTCGTGAACACTGGCACGATCAAGGAGGTAGCATATAAGAGATGCCACCAATCTGGAAGGTCTTATACACAAACTGCTATGAGTACATGTCCTACTATGTGAATAGAGGTGTCGAGGTCGAACATAGTAGTCCATCATCTGATTACCGGTCATTGATGTATACCGTTAACAGATGCGAGATCACCCACTGATAATGAAAATGGGAATCAAGGTACTAGAGTGCAAACTAACAAGTGTGAATAAATGTGTTGAGGTCAAACACTTGAGAGGATCCATCGATCAGGGGACATTGATGTATTCCCAAATACTGTTGATGGTGAGAGAACCTACCACTGATGACTGCAAGTCTCAAGGAACTCAAATATGACTCTAGATTCCAATCCCATAATAAATGATCTAAAGTCGATCGAATGAAATCCGGTGGAAGGAGGGCATTAAGGAATCCCCCATCATCCAACATGAGGTACTTAGCAAAGCTATATAATGAGGAAGGACTCAATCATAAGGTGCACGAACCAGTAACTGTACCAGGAATGACCGATATGCAAAGTCAAGATAACTGAGGAATAGCCGACTCAGGTTTCAACTTCCTTCGAAAAAGAGCATAACAACGAATGGTGACTGAATAGGGGAAACATAGACTCGATATACAAAACTGGGAGATCTCTGTGACACAGGAGGCATTGACAGAGGCTCCATGGGGACTGGAATCTTAACCGGTCGGTGGAAATAAACTCAAATAAAATGAGTACAGCTCCTAAAGTCAAACTATAAACCCAACCAACGGATGTGATATACATTGCTCTGTTCGAAGGCAACATGACTCGACAACTGCCAAATATAACATCTTTCCTTGTTTGGATTTTTGGTTTTTTGATTTTTTTTGGACTTTTTCAAATATTTAAAAAGCTTGAAAAAGAATAAAACTGCTTTATAGTTACAGACTAGGAGGAGACAAGTGTCATAGGGGCGAACAAACTAGTTCCAAGCAGTGGAACATACCTATGCTCAATGCAAGGACACATGTGTAGGATAGTGACACTCGGGGGAAAATCCTCTCCCGGTGAAAAAGGGAATCAAGCTGCAAAGGATATATAAAATGGCTCTGCATGGCTAGACATGAGACAAGCTCGGGCTGTATGGCTGAAACGCAATGTCAAGGAAGCCAGCATAAAGCTCAATAAGGCAGGTAAAGCTCATGCTAATGCAATTACAACTTGACATAATGGAGTCCTGAGGGAAATCGGCCAGCAAAAGATCAAGAGGAGTATGAGGCTCTTACTAAATGTCATGGCAGTACTATACAACAGACTCCCACACCCTAAAGGACAAAATGTCAGCATGGGCACCAAATGAAAATAAGGTGCTAACTAGGGTACCCATGTAAGTTCAAGCTCTACCACTCATACCATGCCACTTCTAAAAGAGCAAGAAGGTTCTGTGACATAATAGAGTGGGTTCGTACCTAGGGCTATGATGAAACGGTCATAAGGTCATGCAAAATGCAAATGGTAATGAAACCTAACCTATATGCCATTTTAGACATGATACCTGAGATCAACACAAACGATTCAATCCAACGGCTGAAACGACACTCAAAAAGGTCTCCTACATCATGAATTAGGTCAAAAACGGTCCAAAATGATTAGAAATAGTCCAAACTATAGGAAAGGGGGTAAAAATTTTCAAAAATTTGAAAATTTTCTATAAATAGTAAAAAATTCAAAACATTATACAACATTTGAAATTTTTACCCAATTGAGCTCATATTTTCAACAACGAATTCCAGGAGATCCAGTCGGCGGAATCCACTACCGTTTCTTCCAGGCACTTACCCATGCTCTTCTCTTTCATTTTGATGCAATTTTTATCAAATTCCATGGTCATTTGAGGTTTCTATGCCAATCTAAAAAAGGGGTTGCGACCCACATGAAAATCGAGGGTTTTTCTATGTATAGGGTTGGATATATGTGTAAAATTCCCTCACAGTCGCGTACATATGTGGCTATTTGGCAAACAGTCGCGTATGCGGCTACGTAAGAGATTTTTTGAGTATTCTAATGGGCAAACTTGTAATTTTTTGTGCAGGATGGTCCTAGAATGGAGAGAACGTGAACATGGTGATGTAGAGGAGGTAATAAGGTCCGATCTAATGGCTCAACAAGCACTACATTCATGTGGGCTCTACAAATTTTGGTGTCTTGGTGGCTTGAGGGCCAAACCAAGACTATTGCAGATGTTGGTGGATTACTAGGATCCAGACTCTGAGTCCTTCCAGATATACGGGATGTCCCTCACCATAGTGGTGGAGGACATATACTTTATTACTAGACTTTCTTGATGGGGGGAAGTAGTGAACCTTCGTTCTCGCGGGCCTGGAGGTGGCATGACTATAGATGAGTACATTGCGGTGTACTGCTATCCGGACACGGAGAAGGTGGAGAGTCAGATCCCAACCAACTCTATACAGGTGCTGGGCCTAAAGTCCATCCTACTAACATTGGGCAGGATAGCAGGCTTGGATTCACTCCACCAGGCCTCGCGACCTTTGATGTTCTATGCAGTGGAGTGCATGAGACCCACGGTCTATAACTGGAGCACTACACTACTGAGCAACATGAAACATCAGCTTAGTGAGTGTAAGATGGGCATAGTGCAAAACTTTGGTTTCAACAGTATATTGAGCACGTTTTTCTTCGAGCGTGTTCCAGGATTAAGCCCCAGAGTTGACGTTCCTCTACACGGGGTTCCAGATCCAACCCAACGATGTTGGACGGATGCGATGTGCAGACTGGGGGGAGGTAGGGTGTCCAACCCCTATCCAGCTGAGTTCTTTCTGTGGTGGTGACGACAGATAGTTTCCATCGATGACTACCCCTATGCAAGGATTGATTTTTGGGGGGACCCGGACATGTTGCTACCACCAGGATTGGCATATGGTGACATAGGTAACGAATCTCGACCCTCTCTTTAAATTTTTGAGTTTTTTTTTTTTGTGTGTTTTCTGATTATATGGAATCAAAAGACATATTTTTGGGTGATAATACATAGTGACATCTACCATATGCATGTAGATGTGGGACCATGGTGGCCTGAAGGATTTCCTCATCACAGATGGAGGGGAAGAGGAGATGATATCATGGGTGTGGATGTGGAGCGGACGCTCCAGAGAATTCATACCAACTTTGTGAGGCTGACACAAAGAGTTCCCATGGAGCAAGTCGAGGACTTTCCTAAGGCTATGCAGTGCTAGGTGGTGGTTGTACCATGAGCATGGGTGTGATTATTCCGATGGCTAGCTAGAGCCGTAGTGACCTTCCGTGATCACAACCCCCCTCCTCCTCCACAGGCTTAGATACCTGGGAGTTATACATTTTGTATTACCGTGTATTATATTTTGGTGGCTCAAGAGCCCCATTTTTGTATCATGACACTATGTATTACCACATTTTGGATGTTATATAAAAATTTTATGATGATCGGTTTATTTATTTACAATGCATAAAAATTTGTGTTTGTGATGAATTTATTGTGAAACAAATGCCAATCTAACATGTAGTTAGCATATGAGTCAGCAACTTGATTATTAATTCTTGGAATATGTATGTGTGTTATATTGTCAAATTGTTGTTCTAATAATCTCACATGTAAGAATCTTCTTAATAATGTCATATCTATAACATGGTACAAACCATTAAGTTGTGACACTACTAACTCCGAATCAAGACGTACCTCAAGAGAGAGAACACCATGTGAAATGGCATCCCATAGAAGCTCAATAATGACACTATATTCAGCAATCATTGTTTGAATATGGTCATAAACATATGCCTCCTGAAGACAGTACCTGACCCATAGGAGTATAAATCACCCAAGCAGCAGAGGCTAAGTGTTGAGTGTGATGGCTCACACCATCTGTGAATCCTATGTAGGTGGAAGATTCCATTGACATCTGCCAAAAGAAACAGAAACTAATCACAAACCTGATCACTATAAGAAAAATACCTAACTATGCAAAAATGTACAATAATATACAATACCAGCCTTGGCTGAAAATCATGCATAGTACTTCTTGAGATAGAGCCCATTTTTAGGCTCTGCCAAGGTCATTCCCTCATAATAAACTAAATCATAAGCACCTTTCTCTAACACATGTTTGACGACGTAGGGACGATGCCACATGGGGTTAAACTTTCGTACCCCTAAGGGTTCTTTCAGTTGATCCCACAAAAGGACCAAGTCTCCCTCACTAAACCACCTTGGACAAGCAGATTTATCATACTGGACCTTTACGCAAGGTTTATTTACTTCTAGAGCCACCAAGGCATCTCGACGATGCTCATCAAGTTGCTCAAGGTGGACCAAACGCTCCTCCAATGGTGAAGTGTCTGGTAAGAGTTATACGGCTAGCTTCAAAGAAGGAATCCCGCATTCAACCGGCAATACCAACTCCACTCCATGTAGAAGTTGATAAGGAGAAAAACCTGTGGTAGTCTTAACAACGGTTCTATATGCCCACAAAGCAGGATATAACATGATGTGCCAATTATTCTTGCTTTGTGTGATGGTTCGTTGCAGAATGGACTTGAGTGACTTGTTCACTGCTTCTACCTGTCCATTCGCTTGAGGGTAGGAAGAGGAGGAATGCTCTTGCTTGTACCCTAACTTTGATGCCAATTCTTCCATCATACGATTCTGAAAGTGCGAGCCATGGTCAGTGACAAGCTCTTTCAGAATCCCGAACTGAGTAATAATCTGGTTGAATACAAAGTGCGTGGCTGTCTCACCGTTAGATTTAACTGTAGGCATAGCCTCAGCCCATTTCTTGAAGTAATTAACAGCCACTATGATATGATGATGCCCCCCAGCTGAAGCTGGGTTGCAATCCATAAAATCAATCCCCCACTTAGTGAAGGGACCAGCAGTGATGATGGGATGTAACGGGGTAGGTTTTGAGTGCATATTACGTGCAAACACCTAGAAAGGGTGGCACCTCTTGACCGCATCCACACAATCCTTAAAGATTGATGGCCAAAAATAACCCGCTCTTAATATTTTTTGGGCTGTAGAAAGCCCAGATAAACGACCACCACATGCCCCTCCATGGAAATCATTCAGCACTACCTTAGCCTCTTCATGAGTTAAACAATGTTGTAAAATGGAATCTACCCCATGACGGTACAAAGTGTTACCCACTATGAGGTAATTCTTAGACATGTGACGTAATTGTCTTCATTCATACCATGAGAGGTGAGTAGGGACCTTCAATGTTTGTAAATATATAATGATATCCCCATACCATGGGTCTAAAGTTGAGATTAAGAAGATGTGTTCATCGATAAACGTATCTTCACAAACCAAATCCTCGTCCTCGCTTGGGAAATCTGATATAAGATTTGAAAAAATTAACGACTTCTTCGATTTTGCCGAATCAAACTCGAGATCAAACTCTTGCAGGATGAAAATCCATTTATTATATTTTCCCCCAATCATCCTTCTAGGGAGGATGAATTGAAATGGATTGACATGGGCTACAACCAAGGTCTAGCAGAGGAGAATATAATGTCTCAACCATTGAACCACATGTATGGTAGCTAAAGCAAGCTTCTCAACATGAGAATAATGAATCTCTGTGTCAATAAGGTTTTGGCTTAGATAGTATATGACATTCTCTTGGAGCTCCTCATCCTCTTGAACCAAAACCATACCAATCGTCTCCATGGACATGGCCACATAAAGTAGAAAATCATGACTATAGTCTAGGGGACTAATCACTGAGGCCGATGCTAGGGATCTCTTGAGCACATCAAAGGACTCCTGGGCTCGCTCATCCCAACAAAAGGTGGTGTCCTCCTTCAAAAGACACATGAATCCTCTAGTCAAATTGGAAAAATTGCAACAAATCTTTGTAAGAAGTTTGCCATGCCTTGCAAACATTGAAGATGATGGATATTTTTTGGGGGAGACAACTGAAGTATTGCCTCTACCTTCAAAGGGTTGACTCTTATACCCTCTTTAGAAATGAGGAATCCTAACAAGTGACCTGACTTCACACAAAAGATGCACTTGTGAGGATTTAACCTGACCAAATAATGGCAGAATATTTTGAATACCAATCTCAAATGACAGGAATGACACATTCTCATACTAGAATGAGCAGCAAGGTCATCCAAAAATACTTTGATAATCGATTTGAGATCATGGAAGATCAAGGTCATGGCCTGCTGAAAAATAGCTCCGGTGTTCTTAAGGCAAAAAGGCATTTTCCGATATGCAAAAGTTCCCCAAGGACAAATAAATGTAGTCTTATGTTGGTCCTTAGGTTTAATTTGTATTTGATTATATACGGAAAAGTTGTCCATGAAGGAAAAAACTTTACTACCCACACACTCATCCAAAATCTGATTAATAAATGGTGTGGGGAAATTGTCCTTAGGATAGGCATGATTCAAATCATGGAAATCAGTACATATGCGGATCACTCCCTACTTCTTATCCACCAGAATGGGGTTTGAAACCCACTCCATCAAGGGAACGGGACAGATAAAATAGGCTTTCAATAGTTTCTCTATCTCTGCCTTAATCGCGTGAGCTTTCCTCGGATTCACCACACGCAAGCGTTGTCAAATAGGTTTAGCATTGGGATAAGTCTTAATATCATGTTTGACAATACGAGGGTCGATACTTGGCATCTCATTGTAATACCAAGCAAATATATCACAAAATTCTTTAAACAGCATGGTGTATTCTTGAATCTCAGCATGGGAACATTTTGCCCCAATATAGACATTCTCTATCCTACCAGGATCACAAGAGATATTGATAAGACTCGTTGAAGATATGTTTTCCATGTTTCCATCAGCCATCAGACCAAGAGAGCTTAATGGAACCATAGGACTACCAATTCTCTCACTAAGAACCACCCTAAAGTCCTCACACTCCAATCGGTCAAGCTTAGGAAGAAAGTAAGATCTATGATGGATTTCTTCCCATGGTGGCTCAACTCCCAACATGGCCTCAATAATCGCTTCATCTAAAAGGAAAACAATATCAAGGTAGTTGTGTCCGTGAGAATACTGTACTACCTATGCAGGTAGCACATAAAGGTCCTCCTCCTCCGTCTGCAAAGAGGAAGAACTAGGCTCTGTAACACTCTCAACAATAGCTTGATAAGCTACCATAGTTGCAGGAAATGGCACATATATCACGATGGGCTCACTCGGAGTACTCGGTGTAGGAAGAATCCAAGGATCTTCCATATGACTCATGCGAAAAGACACCAATCTCATAGATGTCGAAGCCTCACCAGGACTAGACCCTATCATAAGGATCGGTGCAAGACAACTAAAGCTTCCCATGAGGGATGGGTACAGGCCTACACCCACACTCCCAGTTGCTGGCTGAGAATGCTCAACGATTAGTATTGAAGCTCCCGAAGATACGGTAACTGACAGATTCTTGAGTGATGTTTGATCAATTGTGACTATCTTCCCATTAAATGGAAATCATACAACGCGAAATAGGGAAGAAGCTACGACTTGCATACTATACATCCAATTCCTAACTAGAAAGAGATTGTAGTCAAGGGGCACATAAACCACCTCGACCTCTATCGCAATGGTATTCCCTCCCAAATAGAACTTAAGGGAAGGAAGGATCCTATGCAGCCTAAACAATCTCCCATCGAATGCAGTTAACATGGTCGCTGATTTAGATAACTCAGGGGAACCTAAACCCTTCCAACATGATAAAGAAAACATAGAAGCAGCAGTTCCTTCGTCAATCACAGTGCGCTTGAGGGTCATGTTAAGACATTCTACGTGAATCAAAAGAGACACATATTAAGGAAAGAGAGGCTGAAGTCCTGCGGTTTCAAATTTAATCACGGAGGAAGAGTTATCATCATTCACACCAAGGGCAGAAAGCAAAGCCTTCCTTTGCGAAGGAAAACTTTGAATCACTTCCAATGCAGACATCGCACAAGGAGTGTGGCCCAAATCCTCAACAACAGAATAGTTCTAGGCAGCTTGGGCATTAGGATTGTGCTCTGAATGCTTAAGGACTCCCTTAGGAATGCGAGGTGCAACTTCAGGTTTATCCATAGGTTTCTCAATACACAAAGGAGTCCATAGTGGATCAGGTTCCTTTCCTGGGCTGGGTTGTGATGAACCATAGTATTTCGCACGGGTCACAACTTTCGTAGCATGTACCATGTTAATGCAACCATGACCACTACCCTCCGGTGGATCTTGATCACCACCAGACTGATCATGGGTCCTCAAGTTCATATTTTGATTATGAGGTAAAGGGTTAGTTAGCACAGCTGGGCCCTGTGCCAAGAATCTCGAGGCTTCATCGATATGAGGGCACAAGTAAATGAGGTGATCGTCCTTACACAACTTGCAAGGGAATTTAGCCTTATGTTTATCTTGCTTGTCCCCCCCAGCATTACAGGAATTCTTGTCATTATTAGCATTCTCATTCTTATTCCCACCCTTATGATTATTCTTACCCTTCTTTTTATTCCATCAAGGCTGTTGGTTACCCTTCTCGTCGGACGATTGCACCAAAAGTACACTCATCGTTTGGGAGGGTTGAGATGAAGCCATGGTTTTTCCTGAAGCAAATTGGTTGATTGACAATTGACTGACTTGTTTTGCAACCGAATCCATAGGTTTAGCACTCGCAAAACCAACAATGCCATCGGCATGTGGTCTAGGTTTAACTTTGGGGTCGAAACTAGAACGTGGAGCATTGGGAATGATCTCATATAACAAATCAGATTGAGCATAAATAAAATCCAGTTCCTGCACCCTAAAAATCGCTTGTTCCTCATTTTGTACTCTGGATGTAGAAACATCCTTCGCTATATATGACAATAACGACTTAAGGAACCATTCGAGGAGGAATTCCAGTGGTATAAATGCTTTAATTAACCTCTTCCGTCTACGCCACTCTTGGATATGATCTAAGATATGTGTGGCTTTATCCTGCTGAAATGTCGACAAGAATTTAATACCAACATCATAACGCACTGGTAGCTAGAAGTGGTTAAGAAAAGTCATCGCTAGGTCATCGAACAAAGCGAATTCCCCCCTAGGTAGCTCTATATACCATTTCGCAGTAGGTCCTGTAAGGGTGCGTTAAAATAGCCTTAAACAAATGGAGTCCTGGTGTAAGGAATTCAAAGAGCACCATAGGTGAAAGGTAGTAACATGTTCGCTCGGATCCTCTCTCGGTTTTCCCTCAAATTTGGGTATGTCGGAGGGAAGTTTAGTAGGGATAGCCGTCCAAGCCAGGTCATGAGCTACAGGATCGTTTGTCAATCTCGACAAGTTAGGAAGATTCAGTGTTATGAGGAAAGGGAGCCTAGGATGATGAGGTTGATGGATCGCTCCTTGATAGTTCTGATTCACATAGGTATGATTACCACCATGGCCTTGGCCATAGTGCCCTCCTCCTATTTGACCTGTATAGGGTGGCATGGAAGCACCATAGTGTGGTCTACCTTGACTATTCAGAGCTACAAATCCATAATTTGGAGAGTAAGCAGGTTGTTGATACCTGCCCCCATAAGGTGAAGAACCCTGTCCATATTGCGTCCCATAATAGGGTCCATAAGTCATTGCATGAGATGTCCCATGAGACACTCCATAAGTAGGAAGATATGCTCCAGAAGTAGGAATGTGACCTCTAGAAGTATGAACATGACCTCCCAAAACAACGGGTGGTGCATGAAGTTGAGACACAACCAGTCTAGTAACCGCAGTACGGACATAACTCGTAGCAACGTTCCGGCCCGAAGGACCACGTGAATGAGGTGGAGGGTGAATATTTGAAGAACTAGGGACAGAGGATGAAGGGATCTGTGTAATTATGTATGCACTATTCCCTATAGTCACTTGTCTCAGATCTGGTATCCTAATAGGATCAGTAACCCTAGACCTAGGAGGAATATGTGATGTAGCTTCCACCGCCGGGATGGAAGGTGCAATGTGACTAGTGCTCCCAAACCTCTATGCATGGTAAGGAATGAGAGTGCCCCCAAGCATAGTGTTAGGATTGAACTAAGATTTGACATGAAATGCCAAATCATGTGTGGGAAAACCAGACATACCATAACTACCATAAATAGTGCTCGCGAGTTAAAAATTAGTCTCATCATCCTCTGACATTCCATACCGACAATGCGTCAATGGGGAATCAACCCTAGAGTAAGTAGGTCTATCATGAAAGGTTCCTATCTTAGAAATCATAGGACCTAACTCAGTCAAATCGGGTGAAGGATCATAGTTAGGAGTAAACTCCCCATCTTCCACATGAATGGGAGAAGGTGGTTCAGGAATACCTTCTATATGGTTTCCCATGGTGTGTGAATCAATGTGCAAAGTAGTTCACCTGGAATGTCTGTTTCTCTCTCCCAAAGGAGGAGGAGATGTAGAAGGTAGAAGTCTTGCTAAATGATGAGAACCATGAGGAGACGCACCAGAATCCACAATGAATCAAAAAATATAAAAGAATCTCTATCTACACAAACCCTAGGCAAGCTATCGTGCATAGATAAATCACCAATAAAATCTAAAGCCAAACACAAGAATTCAAGGGTAGGATAAGTGAGCTCCTGAATGAAGCAGGTATGTCTCGCTTAGGAGAGGCTTGAGACTCCCATACAAAACAAGCAGAGGTACGTAACCAATTATTGTGGCCCTCAACTTCAACACGTAAAGCGACTGTGCTGTCCGACCCCAACCTGGCCAGGACACATGCAGAATAACCCTTGCAAAGTACCCCCTTGATATCCTAGGTAAGGTCACTAAGGTCACCTCAATATAATCAATGCTCAGGCAAATAGTCACAGGCAGGATTGACCGTATGGGCAGGGTAGCAAAGCCTGAAACTCTCGAAAGACCCCCCCAGATACGAATACAATCCTGGAAATATCTCCAGTGCTACTCGGTTATTACTAGGGGTCATCCCAATCAATAACTGGTCACACTACCTCGTGCTTAACTCCCTTTTAAGAGGAGGATCTCGAGAAACACTGGTTATACCAATGAATTTTACGCACTCACCTGGACAGACACATACATGTTGTTGTTTAGTGGTCTTGGAGAATTAACTCACAATGAACTATTCCAAGACCCTAAAACCTAATCTTGTTGGTGAACCCTATCAAATAAAATAGTGTAGTTCATTTTAATTAAGTGTTGATTTTAATTGGCTTTATTACTCAAAAGAGGTATATGGTCGTGCAACTAATGGTGTTATGACACAACATGAAGTAAAATGCACACCTAACAATCAATGCAAATGCATTGTGTCCATGAAAAACAGGGTATGATACTATGTGAAATGCACAATTTTCTTCAAATGATAAATGCAAGCTTTCTTATATGAAATCCTGACTAATACTCCAAAGAAAATATAGTGCAGGTGCTATGCAAAATGCAAAATGCAATGCACGATGAAAAGCAAATATTTTTGGATTTTTTGAAATAAAATGAGATATAAAAGCAAAATAATGATTCTACAACCCCCAGACTTTGTAAGCACACTTAAGAAGCACTCAATCAAAGCACTAAGGTAAAATAAGTCTAATGCACTAATCCCAAAACAAAAAACAAAAAATGCAATGACAAGAACATTCTTAAAAAAGAAATTTACCCTAAAAAAATGTCTCTGGTCAGAAACAGAGGTGTATACAGACTCTGGCAGTATTAAAGGAGACTCAACAATCATCAAAATCCACTCAGCAACCATTAAACTTCCTCTAAAAGGAAATACTAAGGGCATACGCAACTGTTCGCAGTAAACCCATGTGTATATGCAGAAATAGTAGAGAAACCTGCGTATATACGTGACTGTGAGTTCAAAACTCTGTACAGGAAGAAAGGTGCATAAAAATAAAGGAAAACAGACAAGTTGAGACAAACTTCACACCAATCAGACACTACCAGGAAAACATGCCCCGATACTCGACACAGAAACAAGAGAAAAAGAGCAATTCAAAGTCATTGAATGCCGATAGAAAACCCCCATAGGAAAACTACTAGGAACTCCCTAGCGGAGCTACCAATTCTGTTACGGAGAGAAATTCCTATGGCTTGGGGTACCACAACAGATAGCTTGACTCTAGAAATCAATCCTTTCCAATATGCAATAGAAATTAAATATCTAACACTAAAGGATCAGACCTCGTACCTTATTCTGGATAGTTGAAGTAGATCCCCGTTGAGCTTTCCAACTTCAGCTCGTATTGATTAATCACTTCCTCAACAACAAGTAAACAAGACAAGCATACTATATATATTGGTGTTAAATCTATTCTAGCATATATAATCAACAATGTATAAGCATTTGAAAACATCCATGGATAAAATATTCATTCAAAAATACATTATTGGACAGGAAAAGATATTTCTATTAATATAAAATCAGAGATTACAATGGATACAACCTCTATTGGCACATCTGTGAATCGGAGAAACTGAATCGCCCACTTGGGACTCCACCACCTCAATCCTCCATCTCTCGATAGCAAGCTCACAAGCAAAAGGCAAGCTTGGGAAGAACACAAAAGTGCTCCAAGGGACAAAAGGATGCAAACTCAAGCACAAGTTTCGGCAACAATGGAATATAGTTTCTTTGCTCTCAATTCTCTCATATGCCTTCAATGTACCATAGAGTTCCTTATATAGCTTTTCAAATGGGTAATGAAAGGTCGAATCCGAGCGATCTAAAGGCATAGGGAAGGCTAAGAGTCAAGTGAGTTGGATCCATGTCAAGGAAAACTCCAAAAGGATTTGGATTATGCACACATCCCAATGTACGCGGTTTTAGGGGTCAAACCCATGTATATATGTGATTATAGGTTTAAAATTCATGTGTATTAATTTTCACATGTTTTTAGGGATGGTCAAGGGAACATCGGAGGACAAAAAATGGTCCAATGGGTCTAAGGAGTCTGCAAAGGGACAGGGGAAATTCATACAAGTGTGATTCACCTGGAGTGGTAAAATCAGCTATAACAATAAGCCGAAAATGAAACAGTTCACATTCAACTAATCCATAGCACAGCATTCGAAACATTCCACCAAGCTTTCTCCAGTAGGAAACTTGTAATTCTTTATTGCAAAAGGAAATATTTCTTTTTACAATATTCTTCTCACAAATCTATCTAGGAAAAACTCCCTTCTCTATCTAAGCTCTCCTATATTTATACAAAAAATGGAAAACCTTTGGGCTACCCCCAAATGAATTTTGGGCTTCCCTAACGTTTCAATCCCAAAAATTTGTCTTGTAGTGAGTGCTCATAATTTTATAGAACATATTACATTTAAAACAAAAAATAATAGAACACATCATGAAGAGGGGCCCGCTTGGCCATTAATGAACTTTTCCCATGCCTGGGCCTCTGCCGCTATCGATTCTGCTCAATAATCCGTTGGTCTTTTTTAGATCCTGTTGATCTTAGACCCTCACTTCCGTATTCTCTTTTCTTCATCTCTGCTTCTTCCTTTTTCTTTCTCCTGTTCCATTCTTCAGCCAACTCTCTTCTGCTTTGTCTTTTAGATATGTCTTCTTTGCAGCAACAATCACCCTATCCTAATCATAACAAAAACCGTATCAGTCTATTTACCTCCTCCATATTCATTCTATAAAATAAAGTATACACAGTATTAATGCACGAAAGGAAAGCATTATAAGGAAAAGAAAATTCTGCTAGTTGCGTCTGAACATCCTCTAAGTTAGTATGCAGTTCAAAACAAAACCCTAATAGAAAAACTCATCATTAATCCGGACTGCATTCAAGATCATCTAACTTTTCAATAAAACGTGAACCACACTATCAATAAGACTAATTAGCAAATGTGAGACCCTGTACTGTGTTCTCATTGTGAAATCCCCAAATCGATCGAAAATCAAAGACCTCCATCACCCATGAAATAGGGTAAAAGCACACCAAATCTGCGGGAAAACCTTATCGACAGGAAAAACACTATCAGCAAACAGAACCACTAATGCATCGGTAGGATAGTTTACAAGAAAATTGCAACGACAGGTAGCAAAAAGACTCTGGGTTCCATGACCAACTGAAATCTTCAGCGATCAGAGGCTCTAAGGACTACCGATCAGCAACTTTAAAACTAAGCATCTCCATAGTGTCGATGATATAAAGCACTAAATGCTGCTGTATCAGAAATCGAAACCATTATTCAATGAAAACATTGGCATTGGTGAGAGGAAGGACTATATGTCGGACGGTTAATTCACTAAGTAGCCACAACGACGGAAGACACATAGACTAAGTGTTCCGCAGTCAAATAAAAACAGTCAGCAATCAAAACAACTAACAACTAACTCATCGGAACCTCAAGACACAAAATACTCTGTAGTGTCGGTGAGCCAAACAACAAGGCCTCCGAAATAGCGGCGTCGTAGAAGACTAAAACTCTGACTGCTTGTTGAAAACATTCTGATATAGAAAACAAAATCATCGAAAAAACAAATGGTTTGAGCAATAAACCATGGAATCGGCGACAAAAATAAATATCCATCGGAACGTTCTCCATTTTCCCTCCGAAACGGCGGCGACATAGAAAACTAATGCCTCGATTCATTCATCAACATACATCTGATAGCGATAAAGTCAAAATGAATTTAAACAATAAAACCAAAAAGAACATTTAAAGCACATCAGCGAAAAACATGACTATCCATCGGCGGCATAGAGAACTAATGCCCCAATTCGTGTTCAACTGACTTCCGGCAACGATCAAAATCACCAAAATTAGACTTCAAGATCTAAACATTCAATCAAAACTCCACATTTCTTACGCATTAGCCAGGAAAAAATGGTAGTTTTAGATCTTTTAACTTCCAAGATGAGGGAAAATAGTTGACCTCACTCCAAACTCAAAAAATCCAAAATTGTACCAGAGGAAAGACAGAGTTTAGGAAACCAAACAATCCCAGGAAAGATAAAATCAATAGGAGGGTCCAAAATTTTAAAAACATTTGGGAAAAAGGTTGCAGCTACAACAAATCCTTTTTTAAAAACCTTTGACATGACGTAGGGACCTAACCACATAGACTTGAATTTTCCTGCCCCCAGGGGTTCCTTGTCTTGATCCTAGAGAAAAACAAGTCCCCCTTCAGAGAAAATCCTTGGCTTAAATGCTTTGTCATATTGGTTCTTCACCCTGTTCTTATGAGCCTCCTTTTCTGTCAACACATATTTGCATCATTCATCCATATTTTCTAAGTGAATCAAACGTTCTTATAGTTTCGTAGTATCAGGAAGTACATGAATGGCTATCTTAAGAGATGGAATCTCGAATTCGACCGGTGTGGCTGCTTCCATCCCATGAACGAGTTGGAAAGATGAAAAACCTGTAGCAGTCTTGACATTAGTCTAGTACACCCAAAGTGTAGGATATAGCATGATGTGCCAATTTGAATAGCTTGCGTTAATGGTACACTTTAGAATGGTTTTCAAGGTTTTGTTAACTACCTCTACTTGTCCATTCGCTTGAGGGTAGAAGGAAGATAAGTGATCTTGATTAAACACTAGCATAGTGGTCAAATCGATCATCATACTATTCTGAAAGTGACTGTTGTGTTCAGTGAAAATCTCCTTTGGTATACAGAAATGAGTAATGATTTGGTTAAACATGAAGTAAGTTATCGTTTCACTGTCTTCTTTGAAGGTAGGAATTGCCTCTTCCCACTTTGTGATGTAGTCTAGAGTGAAAATGATGCATTTTGTGCCCCCTCAACAAAAATTGGATTGAACGTCACGTAATCCACCCCCCACTTAGTGAAGGGTCCCACCACAATGACGAGAAACAATAGAGAAGGATGCGACCGCATTTTTCTGGTATAGAGCTGACACGGATGACAACACTTCACAACCTCCACACAATATTTGAAGATTGTGGGCCAAAAATAACCAACACGTAAAATTTGATGGGTCATTGCTAACACATATAAATGACCCCCACATGCTCCGCTATGGGAATCATTTAGGACACACTCAGCCTCCTCATGGGTGAGGCACTGAAGCAAAATAGAATCTACCCCTTTTCGATATAAAGTATCACCGATGATCAGGTATTTTTTTGCATTCATACACAATTTACATCACTCTTCCCTTGAGAAGGAAACAGGACACTTCAAACTCTCGAGATATATAAGGATATCTTTTTACCAAGGATCAGAGGTAGAAATTAGAAAGATATACTCATTTGGGAATGAGTCATCCTCCACCACTACATTTTCTTTTGTAAGAAATTCTAAGATAAGCTCTGCAAAAACTAAGGACTTTTGTGATTCAGCAGATTGGAAATCCAAGTCAAACTCTTGGAAAATGACTATCCACTTGTTGAATTTGCCCCTGTTTATGCTTCAGGAAAAAACATACTGAAAAAGGATTTACATCTGCCACCACTGTGGTTGTCCTTAGTAAAATCTAGTGATGCAGCCTCTAAACAACATAGACAGCTACTAATGCTAATTTCTTGATGTGGGAGTATCTGAGTTCTAGACTAGATAATGCATGACTGAGATAATAGACAACATGATTTTGGATCTTGTCATCCTCCTGAACCAATACTACCCCAATAGTCAACTCTAACGCAGCCAGATACAATGTAAAATCTTTAGAGTAATATGGTGGACATAATAAAGGAGCCGACAATAAATCCTTTTTTAATTCCTTGAATGGAAGTTGTGCAATTTCATCCCATAGAAACAGGGCCTCCTTCTTAATAAAGTGCATGAAACCCTTAGTGTTATTTGCATACTTGACTATAAAACATCGAAAGAAATTATATTTCCCTTACAGGATCCAAATTTTCTTGATGGAACGAGGAGGACGCATATTTACAATAGCCTTAACTTTCAAAGGATCCACCTATATTCCTTTATTTGACATGATAAACCCTAGTAGATTCCCCAACTCAATGTAGAAAACACACTTGTGGGGATTCAAGCGTACATTATAATGTCTACATCATTCAAAAATCATGTGAATGTGATATGGATGGTCCCTCCTCTTGTGAGAATTGGAAGGCAAATCATCTAAGTATGGTTCGACAATATTCTTGATGTCGTGGAAGGAAAAGTTCATTTCCCGCTGAAAGGTATCTCTGACATGTTTCAAACTGAAGGGAATTTTCTTTTACGCGAAGACACCCAAAGGACAAACAAAAGTTGATTTATGTTGGTCTTCCGATTTGATTTGGATTTTATTATGTACACAAAAGCCATCCATAAACAAAAATACTTCGCTACCCGTACAAGCATCAATGATCTGATTGATGAAGGGAGTGGGGTAGTTTTCTTTGGGACACTCTTTATTTAGGTCATGGAAATCGGTGCATACACGTATGGTCACTTGTTTTTTATCAACAGGAATGGGGTTGGATACCCATTCCATCAGAGAAATTGGGTAAATGAACCCTGCTTTCAACAACTTTTCCACCTCAGCCTTAATGGCTCCCGCTTTTTGCGGATTTAGAGGTTGAAGTTTTTGTTGAACATGTTTAGCATCAAGGTAAGTTTGTATTTCGTGTTCTACAATAGATGGATCTATTCCAGGCATAAGAAAATAATTTTTAAACACATAGAAATAATTCACTCAAGTGCATCCATATAATAAGGAGAAGAATGTGTGCATCCATATAATAACGAGAAGAAAATGGAACCTAGGAAACATCTCGAACTGAAATAGAAAATAATTAGCTCAAGTGAACCCATTAAAAGAGGAGAGGAGAAAAAATTAAGGAAACATTTAGGAATTAAAATATGGAAGGTATTTGCATGTGATGAATAGTCCTTATTTTAAAATTAAAAAAGGAATTAGTTGTGCATGTAGTGATACATGGGTGAGTGCATAATATGATGAAGTAATTACTAAATTAGTATTTTGAATGAATTAGGAAATTTTATTGAGTTACAAAGCCTATAGAAAATATCTTGAGTAAGAGGGGATACACTTTTTGCACCCTAATAATGGGTGGTTATCATAATGTTGGATTATTTTTATTGGAAAATTGTTGAGAGTTTGGTATATACAAGTTACTTGATGGAAGTGGGGTACTATTCAAGTTGGAAAAAGATTCGTATTAATTTTTCTAGTGTCATACTATTCCATATAACCCCATTGAGCTTGGGGTCATTGGGGAAGGAGAGTACCCTCTTAGGAGTTGATAGGGTGGTTATCTGACAAGTTCCACAGTGATTGGAAAAAATAAAACTGAAGACGAAGATTGAATTTTTGTACTCTCAACAAAATATTGAATCTAATTATCAAGGAAAAACCATCTTTGTGATAACTCTAATTGTTTTTAATTTTCACTCTTTATTTGTATGAATTCCAAAGATTTATATATTTGTGTAATTAAGAATTAAGAATTATATAATTATGTATACTATCATAATGAAATAGGATTAGGATTGCAACTTGATCCTCTTGATATATTGTTATTAAAATATTGGATATTAATATTTACAAGGAAATGTAATCCATGGGATATGATGATCTGGATTATTTAGAGAATGAAATGAAGGTATAAATATAAAATGGAAACACACACATAAAGAGGTTGCATAAAAGACAATAATAAAGTAAAATCCAAATTCTATTAATGAATGAAAATGAAAAATGGTTGTAAACTACAAAGCAATAGCAACTAGCTAGAATGGTGATAGTTTATCTTGCAGAGATATACATCGCATCGTTGACTATGCTCATTTAAAAGAAGAATCGTCAAAAAAGGATAAAAATGACATTTTAATGTAAAGTGACAACCTTTAATAGGGAAAACCCTAAATATCCAAAATCATAACCCTAGGAGATGAAATGAAAAAAAGGAATTTGGACCACAAGGAGTCTCGCTGATACATCAACTTCTTGGGGCAGTAACATCCACATACAAACTATGTTTGGGGTGCATTATAGCCCATTGGAAAATAAATTGATGAAAATAACAATTTTCTTCAGGGCTTAGGATAGAATTTGGAAACTCGAAGCTGTCATAAGGCCAAAAATCACTATTTAGGGCCTAAAAAATGCCTCAAGTTCAAGACCTAAAAAATTGTAGAAAAAACTACCAAGATGGAGAATCGTTCTAAGTAATTGGAATAGGTGGGGGGATATCATATCCCCATGGATTAATTGTATCCAAGGTATTTTTAAGTATTCAAATAATATTCCCAAGTACAATATCTAGTTGATTATTTTGGATAGAAAAAATCATATATATAGATATGCAGGTGAATATTAAATAACGAACATAAGATTTACTACTAAAACTTGTAAATTTTGAGGGGTGGTGGGTGCGGGAAGGATAATTTTTTATCCAAGAATAAATAATGTTAAATATTATGCTTGGGGACTGGGAAGAAATTCAAACAATGAAGAATAGTGGTTATCTCTTTTTCATGGACCAGAACTCGCATCCTCCTTCAATATTCAACACATGGTTGTTATCGAGGATTCTAGACAAATTAATCTAAAAAATGAAACAAGGGTATACATATGGAACTATGAAATGTAAAAGAACTTATGATCACATTCTAAAACTAGAGAATCCTCCATTTATTGACTTCGTCCATGTCAAGAGGGAGAATAACTCCATTGCTTATATGCTTGCTAAAAAAGGAGCCAGATGCGCCCAAGGATTGATAGTATATGACAATCACATCAAGATAAGGAAATGCGTTCCTTAGGAAAGGGAAGAGATAACCACATAGGAAAACATTCCTCTATAGAATTCTAAGCAATGGGGAATGTATACTTGTATCACTCTTCTCATTGTATTTAATGCAACTCATCACTCGAGGGACACATGACTTTTGGAATGGGAGGCATACATTAAGGAGTAGAAAAATGGTGGTGATGAACGACGTCCTCATTAACTCTCATGTCCCGGTTCAGGATTTTGTGATAGTTTGCACGGGGGAAAGAAAAGAGGACATGTTGGAGAGTGTTTTCATCTTGATAAGAAAAAGGATGACTCAAAATAATTCATTACAAACAAAAATTGCAGAGAAAGTACGGGGGTAGGAGAAGTAGGTTAAGCATGATATAAGAGACATATCATGCAATATTGTATAGATATTCAACCATTGGGATATCAAAAAAAATGGAAAGAGTGAGGACTTTCGTTATCATTTAAAATGGCACTTCTCCATCTGAGTACTAACACCCAATGTGTCGGTACACAAAAGGACAAAATGGATTGAAGTAGCCAAAACACTATAGATGGGCATGAACTTTGATACATCATTCCCTTTCCAGCTGAACCTATTTTTTGTATGTCCATTAAGGATAATACACGACTATTATCATAGAAACCCGTGTATCATACGCGAGTATGTACAATACAACTCGCATATATATCATTAGGGATTGCACCCATGGGTTTCCTTAAAGCAAGTCATGTATCATACATGACCTGCCAGTATTAATAGTTGTGTATTCCTTAATCCAAAGTTAAAAAATATAAAAACATATAGTCGACGATAGTTGGGCCCTTAATCATAACTATCCCAACTTCCTCAACCATCTCAACTTTCGTAACCTCTCTCTTTCCTCATCTATAATTAGAGGGTATGGGTTGAGGCTAATCAATCATGAGTGATAGAGCAAAGTTATGCTGGTGGTTTTACTTTAGATATCTTGGATCAGCATAACTCGGTTTCCTTATCTAGCAAATGATCACTTGTTTCAGATGTTGGGTTGTAATCTCACCTCACTTGTTTATCAATAAAGATAGTCCTTCTTCCAATATTGTGTCTTTGCACTCTTATATATTGTGATTTTTGAATTATCTTATTGTTTCATTATAAGAATGTTATTTCATTAACCATTTATATAAGATATAATATATTGCAGGAAATATTTTTCTCTTTGAAGGTGATTGGAGATACCCTGGAAGTTGTGGAAGCAATTTGAAGAGAAGAATAAAAGCTAGGATCGATTGTCATAAATAAGGTATGCCTAATTTCTTCCTATTTCTATTTCAAATTCTGAAATGGCTGATTGTATGCAAGTTAATTTAGTAAGTTGGTAACCCTAGAGGCCCTATTTTATAAGGGTGTGTTTCCCTGAACAACAGAATTGGTGACTCCACTGGGGAGTCCAACCTGTTGTGGGTCCTCTCTTTAGGCTTTTCGACCATTTTTTGCTTTTTCTGATTTTCTGTGTGATTTGTTTTGATGTAACCTTTGATTTCCAATATTGCATGTTTAGATCTTGTATGTCAGTTGTTTTTATTTTTGAAATTTTTTGACAGGATACGTGGGTTGCCTTGGTAACAATCGCGTATTACACTTTGTATACGCGGGTTTCTTCAGTGACCGTCGTGTATGGTCTGTGACATGCCTTTATGACAGTCGCGTATTCCTGTAAGTGTTTGTGAGTTCAAAAGGTTTTTTCTTGTCCTTGTTCTTATAGTTCCTCGAATGCTTATGAAGGTTTTATTTTGGCATGATATTATGGTTTTAGGTCTATACATTTCACTGCTTGCTTGATTAGTCAAGTCTTTGAGTGTTTTGTGTATGACTTCTTCATTGGTGAATGTGTTAGATCCTCCTACTTGGATTTTGTCCTTAGTGCTTGTGCTTTTGGGTCATTGATCAATCCTTTGAAACACTGATATGCTATGTACTGCTTTTTTAGTGGTCTGAGTTAGCCATTCTTTCTATTTTTGGATCTATTAGTATTTGAATTGATAGTTCCACCAAGTCTAGGTTCTTAGACATTTCTTCCTATTTGGGTGAAGTGTGTTACTGTAGGTCTGTTTGCATCATTTACTGTTATATGATCAATTTGTTCAAACTCACTCAATTTGCATTTACTTGCATTATAATTTTTGAGTTTTTCGAAAAAGAAAAGACAAAAATTATTTTTGCACTTTTTGCATTAGGTTGCATTTAGTTGTTATTTTCGTTATTTTTTCAGAATTTTTTTTTTTTAAGTCTTGTAGTTTCTCTTTTGTTTATAATTTTCATTAACTTTCATTTGAAAAGAAAAATTGGCATTGTAGTTGCATTTTCTTTGAAAATATTCATACATCATTTTTGCTTTCTTTCTGCTGAGTCCATAACATCATATAGTCTCATTTCGCTACCTTTGACTAATACAACCCATTAAAAATAACGATTAATTAAAATTTTACTAGTAAGTTTCTTTTTCTAGGCTCATTCATTAACTAGTTGAGGCTAGGCTTTTGGACTAGGGAAATTTAAACTATCCAAAATCATTTGAATTCAATCGTAGTGGCCTTTCATTAGGTAAATCCTCTTCTATAAGAGACCATCTAGAAGCTCCTCTCACACAAGAGTTAAGCACAAGGCCGCATGAGAACAAGGTTGAGGAGATAACCCTCCACTTCCCTGTTTGATCATGTTAACACTTCGCTTGCAACATTCAATTTATGGGCCTGACAGGGTTCAAAAGGGTCCTATTCATTTGAAAATTATGTGAATTTCGTTGAGATTATCAAAGGCACATTTTCCATGTTTTGAGACCATCAGATAATGAAGAGAGCTCAATCTACAGTGGTAGATTCCTCTGGAGGTGAAGACTTGCAGCAGTGTAGACGATAGAGAAAGGCGTTGTAGACCAATGATCTGGGAGCACAAGGAAGAAGAGTGACAATAGAGCATGGTTTTGGCCAAAAAACTTGAGGGAATGGTTAAAGTTTAGCATTCGTAGAGTCTATTAAAAAGGGAAAACAATGAAGGGCCAAGATCAAGGCGAAGCCTAATCGACGACCCAAAACAGTTTCGCTGAACAAACATGCTCAATAGAAGGAATTTTCCCAAATCTTGAAATGGGTTAAAGGGAGGAAGTATCTGATGGCGGGGATGAAAGCAAAAGCCAATCTACAGCCCCAGCTGATTTCACAAGCTAGACTTGTGCGGATAAAGTCGTGATTCCAAATCACGAAAAGTGGTTTCTTTTTTGCTGCAAATATCAACAGTCATGACAAAGAATGGAATAGATCTACGGTCGATGTTCTTTTTGCAATATGAACTAGCACAAACAACATCAGGGTCCCAATTCATGAAGAGGTAGTAGGATCCATTCTGATCGACGATTGCATAGGAAGGATGATCTTGATTCACGGATAAGAACATGCCACGACCTAAAGCCGCTCGTTGTATCAAGAGAGGAGAAGTTGGCGGTAGAAGTAATGAAACATGGACGGTGGACGTGAAAGGTTCCCCAAATCGGAGGGCTAAGGAAGCCTTGGGGCTGTAAGTGTCGCATCCAGTAAAGAGATGACAGTGGAGGGGACGTTCATACGCATAATATGCCTCTTGGTAGATTGGCCGATTCCCTTGATTCCATTTGTTATAAACCTAAGGCAAAGGTCACATCCAAAGACAATAACTTCCCCGGCTCATAGGTTTGGAATGTGGTACATGTAGAAAAAGCAGTAGGGAAGCAGGGAGTTTAGGTTTTTGAGGTGACGAACTTGGCATCTACACAAAGAAAAGAGATGTCGTGAACTAAATCCGCTCAGTTCCACCATAGCAATGAGCAAAAAGGAAAGAAATGCCAAATACATATCCTTTAAACCAGCTGGA
Source organism: Pseudotsuga menziesii (assembly GCA_001517045.1). Lineage (NCBI taxonomy): Eukaryota > Viridiplantae > Streptophyta > Pinopsida > Pinales > Pinaceae > Pseudotsuga > Pseudotsuga menziesii. The sequence continues at coordinate 806,186 of LPNX010476114.1, forward strand.
CAGCCACATGGGAAAGCACTTAATATCCTACCCATATCAGATAATATAATTAAACACTAGAGGAGAAGATCTCCACCTTGGAGTCACAGATTCTATTGTCAAGTCGACCGATATTCAATAGTATAGCCATCTCTAGGTTATTTTGGATTGCCCTATATAGTGCCACCTTTCGAAGCCACTGAAGTATGGAAATGGGAAGACAGTGAGAGGTAGACCAGAAAGGCTGAATTACGAGAAGTGTTGCTCCCTTTTGTAGCTGACCATGGCTGTGTGGTTTGAGAAGCTAGTTCAACAGGGGGTATTGATGGTTTGGGAATATAAAAAAAAATTTCTTCACCATCCTAGCTATCTACGGCAGGAAAACGCCAACCACCAGGGAACAGATGTTAAACAACTAGGGAGGTTCAACTATTTCCATGCAACCCTACCTTCAGATGCATTATGAATGGGTTTTTACATCCCAAGGATGCTTCTCCAACACCTCCAGTTGCAGTCATGACCCCCAAAATCCCAACACACAATGGCGGCTGAACTGTTGGAGTAAATGCTCGTTCTGGGATAGTAGAGGACTGAAGCCTTCATCATTGCCCCTATAGTATCCACTTAATGACTTTTCCATGGGTGAGGAGGAGGTCAAATGCACACTCGGCTACGTGGCCTATGAAAAAAACCTCCTCGTAGGATGGAGAGAGTGGTATAAGGATGATAAGCTTCGTAAGACGTTTATCATCATCTAATGCATGGCCACCCTTTTTTCAGTTCCTCCCTATAACAATGTTACTAGACGAAGGAGGGGCTGGGAAAAAGGCTGAGAACCAGAGCGGGGATTTTCTTGTCAGCCTTTGAGCACCATGGTCTAAAGGAGGCGAGATGGTCAAAGGAGGTAGAAAAGCACGTCAAAGAGCAGTCCAAGTCAGCAACAGATCACCAACAAGCGATGTAAAGATCATTTTTATTTCAAATTACCTGAACGAAAAAAGTTATGCATTGTCATTCTGAATTACCATGTGTGGAAGCCCCATAATGTTTGTTCGTAATTGTAAATTGTGGCGATAGTTCCACTCTCTAGACTATTAATGTTTGATTATGACTGGAAACAGTTTTTAGGTTTATTTCGGAGAGTAATCTCAGTACTGAAATAGTATTAATACTCTCCCAAGAGAGGGAGATAAAGGTTGGTTGGGAAACTTTCAAGGGATGAGGCTCTCCATTATAATTAGTCTCTGATTTCTATGTTATGAATAAATTTATAGAAGAAGGATTGTCTTTCATCGTAGATATTCCTGTGTCGTTGCTTCTTTCAATATGTAATCCCTTTACGTGAAATTTGCATTCCATTTTGTTAATTTCTTTCATGTCTGAAATGAGTGTATAACAGTTTGGAATTCATACATGCTATGCTCTATCTATTGTTTCAAATATTCATTTAAGTTTTTTTCTAAAGTTATGTATAATTCATCTTGTTTGTGCTCTACGTGATGTACCGTTCCCTCTCATCTACTAATGACCCACTAAAAATCTCCTGATTGCAAGATCGACGGCTATCTTAACTCTGTTTGTAAATTTATGCCATTCTTTACCTCCTACAATATGTTCCCTACCCGAAACTTTGAATCCATTTCCCAATGGTTCCCTACTCTGATAGTCCCACCTACATCTTGCATTAATGCATCTGCCCCATTCAGGAGTCTGGCCTCCTGACTGTTCTTGATTGAATATCCTACGTAAAGTAAACCTAAAAACAATTGAGAGATCCCTCTCTGACTTTGCATGGCCAGAGGTGTAGTCTAAAGTGGTTATGTTGTTTCCCGAGAGAGAACCCTTTTCCACCGAACCTATGGGCTCAATCCCGGCGCTAACAAACTGGCACCATTACTGGGGACAAGATTGAAGATCATCCCTGGGAAGAATGACATAGTTTTAGATCTGGTTTTTGATGGTGAACAATGATCAAAGATCAAGAAGGTTGAGCACTTTTCACCTGGTGACTCCACTCTTGAAGGATTCAAACTTCAGCGACTCCGCTGGTGGTATGACCTAGAAATCAAATTGTTAGAAAAATTGATAGGCTCATCCATGGAGAATGGAATCCTTGTAAGGCCCAAAAATGCATGGTGAAAGGGTAAGATACTCAAATTTCCATTTCTTCCAAGATGCCTTGTCTTTCCTGGTAAGTTTGTTCCTATCCTTTCCTAAATTTATCAAAACAACCTTCTATGTTTCAATTCATTAGGAACAGAGCTATGAATATATTCCTGTTTATCCTTCTTTATGAACCAAAAGAATTGCATCGTCTTGTACATTTGATTTTGAACAAGATTTTTCTCCTGAAGCTCATGACGTTAAAGGTCATCCCTGTGAACCTCATGAAACCTCGGTTAATAGCGTATCTATTGCGCCTAACCTGGTCTCTCCCGATCTTCCAAGCCGGTACAAATGACTACAAGTGCCCTCTATCCTCCATGATTTTCCTACGAAACATTACAAGTACCTCCCCAACTTTGATGGAGAATCCAAAGACTTCACTGCTGAGAAACATTTACAAGCCTTTGAACATTTCTATGACCTTTTTTAGATAGAGCATGATGATGTTTATATGAGGAATTTTGCCTAGTATTTGCAAGGGGATGCTAAAGAATGGTTCAAACACTTACAGCATCAGTCCATCAACACCTCGGAGGAGTTTTCTTGCACCTTTTTGAAGTTCTGGGGTAGGATAAGGCCACTAGATCAAATACTTTCAGAATTTTATTCCCTGAAGAAGCATGAGGGTGAGGCCATATCTAGTTTTAACAGAATATTTGCAAGATTTTATTATAACATGCCCAAGGAAGTCCAACCTCTTGAGAACGCTGCTAAGATCTATTATGCAGCCACCTTTCCTCCTGAACTATCCTTACTTCTTTTGGAAAGAAAATCAACCACTCTACAACACATGTTTACTAATTGTTTGGAGGTTGAGGAAAACCTTAACATGTCCCAAAAATTGTCAGGTTAGGACAGTGGTGGTGAAATAAAAGATACATTAAAATTGGTTGGGACCTACAAACAGAAGGGGAGAGTCCCTGTTCAGCTAAATATTTCACTTGCTAGACAGGAAGATGATAAGCCTGATATAGAAACAGATGGTTTTATAGGCCTGTTTTCTGAAGATTGCGATCTTCTCAGCACCAGATCCATTGGTGACAATTTTAAAAGGGATTTCGGTGTACTTGTGTATGATGAGTATGAGGAGGATATACATGAAGAGCCCATTATAGAACCAAGGTCTGCTAATGGAGAAAATCAAGCTGCAATACAAAGTCAGAAGGTTGGGACAGGGAAGGATGATAAATGTGTTGAAGGTGATATCCTACCCCTGTGTTATTCCTCTTTTGAATTAATACAACACATGATTAAAGCCTCTAAGTAGAAATAGAAGTTATAGGATATGGTGCATTCCATAAACCTATACAGAAAAGAAGATGATAAAGAGGAACAGTCGTGCAACCCCTCTCTAGCTATTGATACATCGGGAGTATGTGATGAGACGTTGAGTTACAAAGAAGGAGACAACAGTCCTCAAATAAATACATTTTTCAATTTCATACCTTAAGGAATGTCACCCCATGAAGGAGCAAGGTGCTTGCTTTGTCCTATCGAAGAAAAAGAGGACATCCATTGTAAGGCACATGAAGACGGCAAAGTTCTAGTTGCAGGGTTTTCATGTGCAAAGGTGAATGTTTCACTGGAGAATGATTCTGTGGGCCCTCCTCTACGATCTTTCAAGTATCAGCATGACAGCTCACCAGGGGAAGGAAGTTCTAGACAACTCTCCCGTGAACAGATGACAGAATATGCTAGAGGTTTTTGTGTTTTCTATGACCCCATAGCAGAGTACATGGAAAGGCTGGGTAATGGTAATGACTAGTCACATCTCTAATGTAAATATCAATTTATTTCTTATATCCTTCTTCCATTTTGTATTTCATTCTTGTTTATCAATAATGAAAAGAGAACAAAACTATTAGGCAATCTGCTTGATTGGCTTCATTAGAAGTTCGATTTCACTTAATTGGGCTTGTACACTAGATTAGGTAGAGTAGGTAGGAACAAATAAGCTCGGCAATCATCGAGCATTCCCTTCATTATTGTTTTAGTTTGTTTTCATTTTCAGCTATAAGCACAAGTTTGCAGTCACAACTGTTCTCAATTTCATAATATGGCCAAGAGCATGGTTTGCAGAGTGACATAAATTCGCTAAAGCAATAGCTCAAAGTAGAATGGAGGCTTCGAAGGAAAGATTAGGGACGACCAATTGGATTTGGCACTTGGTTTATGAGGGTTCTTTGCTACATCATTGGGAGGATAGCATCCCTTGTGGAGCCAGAGGTTAACACTCCATTTGCAAAAGTTGATTTATGGGACGGACAGGGTTCAAAAGGGTCCTATTCATTTGAATGTGAACACCCTTCATATTATCAGAGGCACATTTTCCATTTTTTGAGACCGTCAGATAATGAAGAGAGCTCAATCTATGGTGGTATATTCCTCCAGAGGTGAAGACCTGTAGCAATGCAGATGATAGAGAAAGGAATCGTAGACCAACGATCTGAGAGAACAAGGAAGAAGAGCAATGATAGAGCGTGGTTTTTGGCAAAATACGCAAGGGAATGGTCAAAGTTTGGCACTCGCAGAGTTTGTTAAAATAGGAAAACAATGAAGGGCCAAGATCAAGGCAAAGACCGATTGACGACCTGAAACAGTTTCGCTAAACAAACATGCTCAATAGAAGGAACTTTCCCAAAACATGAAATGGGTTAAAGGGCAGAAGTATCTGATGGTGGGGATGAAAGCAGAAGCAGATCTATGGCCCTAGCTTATTTCGCAAGCTAGACTTTTGCGAATAAAGTTGTGATTCCAAATTGTGAAAATTGGTTTCCTTTTTGGTTTCCTTTTTGCTGCAAATATCAATGGTCACAACAAAGAAAGGAATAGATCTACGGTCGATGTTCTTTTCACGATCTGAACTAGCACAGACAATGTCAGGGTCTTGATTCACGAAGAGGTAGTAGGATCCATTCTGATCAATGGTTGCATAGGAAGGTTGATCTCGATCGAAGGGTAAGAACACGCCGTGACCTAAAGTCGATCGTTGTATCAAAAGAGGATAATTTGTCGACAGAAGTAATGAAACATGGATGGTGGATGTGAAAGGTTCCCCAAATCGGAGGGCTGAGGAAGCCTCGGGGCTGTAAGTGTCACATCCAGTACAGAGATGACAGTGGAGGGGACATTCATATGCATAATATGCCTCTCGATAGATTGGTCGATTCCCTGACACCATTTTTGATAAACCTAAGGCAAAGGTCACGTCCAATGACAATAACTTCCCTGGCTCACAGTTTTGGCATGTGGTACATGTAGAAAAAGCAGTAGGGAAGCAGGGAGTTTAGGTTTTTGAGGTGACAAACTTGGCATCTACATAAAGCAAAGAGATACCATGAACTAAAACCGCTCGGTGCCACCATAGCAATGAGAAAAAAGGAAAGAAAGGTCAAATCTACATCCTTTAAACCAGTTGGACAACCACTTGGGAAAGCGCTTAAAATCCTACCCATATCAGATAAGATAATTAAACATTATAGGAGAATATCCCTACCCTAGCATCACACATGTTATTGTCATGTCAACTGGTATTCAAGAGTATATCCATCTCTAGGTTGTTTTGGCTTGCCCTATATAGTGCCACCTTTTAAAGTCGCTGAAGTATGGAAATGGGCAGACGGTGAGAGGTAGACCAGAAAGGATGAATTACGAGAAGTGTTGCTTCCTTTTGCAACCAGCCATGGCTGTGTGGTTTGAGAAGCTAATTTGATAGGGGGTATTGATGGTTGGTGAATATAAAATTTCGTTTCTTCACCATCCTGGATATCTACGCTAGGAAAGCGCCAACCACCAGGGCACAGATGTTAAACACCTATGGAGGTTCAATTGTTTCCACATATCCCTACCTTCAGATGCGCTATGCATGGGTTTTTACATCCCAAGGACATTTCTTCGACACCTCCAATTGTAGTCACGGCCCCCGAAGTCCCAACACACAATGGTGGCTGAGATGTTGGAGCAAATTCTCGGTCTGGGATAGTAGAGGTTCGAAGCCTTCATCATCGCCCCTATAGTCTCCACTTAACAACTTGGCCATGGGCGAGGAGGAGGTCAAATGCACACCCGACTACGTGGCCTACAAGAAAACCCTCCTCGTAGGAGGGAGAGAGTGATACAAGGATGATAAACTTCGTAAGGCATTTATCATCATCTAATGCATAGCCACCCTTTTTTTAGTTCCTCCCTATAATAGTGTTACCAGATGAAGGAGGGGCTCGGAAAAAGGCTGAGCACCGGATTGGGGATTTTCTTGTCAGCCTTTGAGCACCATGGTATGAAGGAGGCAGGCTGGTCAAAGGAGGTAGAAAATCACATCAAAGAGTAGTCTGATTCAGCAACAAATCACTAGCAAGTGATGTAAAGATCATTTTTATGTCAAATTACCTGAACAAGGAAAGCTATGCAATGTCATTCTGAATTACCATGTGTGGCAGCTCCATAATGTTTGTTCGTATTTGTAAATTGTGGTGACAGTTCCACTCTCTAGACTGTTAATGTTTGATTGTGATTAGAAATATTTTTTAGGTTTGTTTCAGAGAGTCATCTCAGCACTGAAATAGTATAAATACACTCTCGAGAGAGAGAGATAGGGGTTGGTTGGGAAACTTTCAAGGGCTGAGGCTCTCCATTGTAATTAGTCTCTGATTTCTATTTTATGAATAAATTTGTAGAGGAAGGATTGACTTTCATGGCAGAGATTCCCGTGCCATTGATTCTTTCAATATGTAATCGCTTTATGTGAAATGTTCATCCCATTTTCATTCCAGTTTGTTAATTTATTTCATGTCTGAAATGAGTGTATAACAGTTTGGAATTCATACATGATATGCTCTGTCTGTTGTTTCAGATATTCATTTAATTTTTCTTCTAAAGTTACGTAGAATTCATCTTGTTGGTGCTCTGTGTGATGGACTATTCCCTCTCATCTACTAATCACCTGCTTAAAATATCCTGATTGCAATATCGATGATTATCTTGCATCTATTTGTAAATTTATGCCATTCTTTACCTCCTACAATATGTTTCCTACCTAGACCTTCGACTCTGCTTCCCAATGGTTCCCTACTCTGATAGTACCACCTACATCTTACATTAATGCACCCGCCCCATTCTGGAGTCTGGCCTCCTGACTGTTCTTGATCGAATATCCTACGTAAAGTAAACCTAAAAACAAGCGACATATCCCTCTCTGACTGCACAGGGCCAGAGGCAAGTCTAAAGCAGTTCTGTTGTTGCCTAGGAGAGAACCCTTTTCCGCCCAACCTATGGGCTCAATCCTGGCATTAACAGATCATATACCAATATTTTTATGCATTTGGGGATCTTGTCAATACCACATCTTGGGACCCATACGATGCTAGTGTTGACAGGGTTTTGGTATTTGCTATACTTCCCCATGTATAAGGATCAGGCTTGCAACTGTTCCGCCAAACTCTCGATGTAGTTGTTGTAGCCTTTCATTTCTTGACACTATGGATCATACACATGTGTTATTGGAAGGATATTTCTAGTACACCTTGGATGGACTTGGAAGGTAACCCCAATACACAGTTTGGGAGGGTGGTTGTGTGGTTCCAGCGCTTGTTCCCATGAACATCTTCACGAGACACCAAGTAACCATATTTCTGTCTTCACTGGTTGGACCTGGGCCCTAATCATCCCAAGATTTCCTTTGAAAGGTGTACCTTGTATATGTTGTGTTTGTGTGACTTTAGAACATTTTGAGTGAGTGTTGTTTGGTTTTTCTATGTTTAGTTGGTCTTTAGGTGTGCATGAGTCAAATTTATAGCTATGGAGGACCAACCTATTCATAGGTCAAGAAGATTTCAAAACCTTCCTCCATCTATTACAGTGGAGTTTCGACCACCCCCTCAAAGGAGGAAACTAGATACTGATGGTTCTTTTGAACCAGTAGGAGTTAAGGAAGTTCCGGGTGGACCAAAACTTAGGATTAACCAGGAAGAAACAACTACAGTAGAGATTGAAGACTTGCAAGCTGACAAGTTTGCAAGAAATTTTAACCCACCTCTAACTGATTTAAAGGATCCTGTAATCATCCAAGTTCTTCCCTTTAGTTCACCTGTTATTTCTTTTCTTTTGAGAAAATACATGTCTAGATCTGGAGAGGGCATTTCTACCCCAAATTCATCCATTTTGGCTGGTGGATGTTGATGTAATTGTAACTTCGGAATGTATTCACTTGTATTTCTTATGTATTGTACTCGGATGTTTATTCTAGGATGTGTCTGTAATGTAATTGAGTCATTTCATGCCCTGATGTTTCAGTCGAGAGTTTATATAATGTAACATGTCAAGTCAAAGTGGGTAACCCTCCTATTGTTCAAGGGTTGCAGTCCCCGTAGTTCCAGGGCACTAGGTTTGTTAGAATCACCTAGTGAAGTTGGCCCTAGTAGGGTTTAGTCAAGTTGGGAATTAGTATAAATAGAGAGCTATCCTCTCTATTTATAACACATTCACTCACACTCAGTTGTAGCGCATAGCAGAGGAAGAAGAAGATACTGGGGCTAGGACGAAACAAGGTTATTGCAGTGGGGAGATCATCTTACTGTTTTGGGTTTTACTTTTGGTGTTGATTCTATCTCTGAGGAAGTTGCAGGGTTTTCTCCATTTATGGTTTCCCCGAGGAAAAACACTATGTTCATTGTCTCCTGTGTTTGATTGCTATGCGTGTTATTATCTCAGTTAAAGATCCTAATATAATGCTAGCTTAATGTTAAAATTCTAACATGGTATTAGAGCTAACCTGGGAAGAAGACACTGTGTAGCTGCGGGAACTAGGGCTTCCTACTTTGTGGATATCTCTCCACATATTTTCATCAAAATAAGGTTGGAATAACTCTCCTCCCTAGGATGCATCTTTCTGTCAAAGCAGAATCCAATTCTGAGGTTTTTCAGTTTTGGACCCGACACTACTGCTAGAAATTAGGACTTTTCATAGAACTGGAATTTTTCAGTGAGCCTAGGCCTGGATTGATCTCCTCCCCAAAATCGAAGTTTAGAGATCAATATCAAAGCATTTGGTTGGACAAAACTCTAGAAAATCAAAACTCTAATCTACTCCTGAACTAGCACTGCAGAAATTCAACTCCAAATCCAGATCTGACATCTTGACCTGGTAAGATATAAATATTTTGTATTTCCATTTGAGGTTTTCAATTAAGATGTCTCATCATACCAAGCTTGATGAAAATATTGAGGGAGTTGATAACTTCTGAGCCTAGAAGTATAGGATCTCCCTGGTTTTGGAAGAAAATGAGTTGGACTCCTACATCCATGAGGAGGTTCTAGTTTCATAGGGAGATGAGACTGAGTCCTTACATAAGAAGAAGTGTCCTCCCTCAAGACACCTAAAGTTATGTTTGATTCCCTAACCAAACTATTTGAACATTAGAGGAAATTTGGGGTCTAAAATGGGCCTTATAAGAAAACGCGCAAACAATAAATTTTTTGAGTTGGAATTCAAGAACCAATAGAATTTCAATAAAATGAGTCAACCATAATGGTTGAACTGACATATTTGTCATAAAAGAAAACTACTTTTTTTTCGTATTTTTTACATATCTCCCTGTGTTTTTACTCAAATTTTGAGCGGGAGATCTCATTGGATGCGGAATTTAAAAATTCCACATCCAACGAGTACCCACACTACATACTTTTGACAGGGCCCACTACGCCAAAAACAAGAAATACATGAAAAAAATGTGATGATGATGTCATCATCACATTTTTTTAGGTATTTCTTGTTTTTGGGGTAGTAGGGTCTGTCAAAAGTATGCAATGTGGGTACTCGTTGGATGCGGAATTAAATTCTGCATCAAACGAGCTCTCCCGCTCGGAATTTGAGTAAAAAAACAGGGAGATTGACGAAAAATACGAACAAAAAAAGTAGTTTTTTTCATTCTTCCTCCAAAATTAATAACTATTATTTTATTTTTAACTATTATTTTATTATTTTCCTTAGGAGGCCCATTTTATACCTCAAATTTCCTCTAATGGGGAAGAACATCAACCGAAAAATGACTCTAAGTAACCAGTTGAAGAATGTAAAGATCCAAAATGAGGAGACCATCCAGTCATACTTCATAAGGGTCTCCCAGATCAAAGAACAGCTGGAAGCAGTAGATGAAGAAGTGGAGAATGCATAAATTGTGATGACAACCTTGAATGGTCTCCCTACATCATGAGATTCTTTCATCCAAGGAATCTATGCTAGGAATAAATTAGTCAAGTTCAGTATACTGTGGGAATAATGTTCTCAAGAAGAAGCTCGAATAGCAGCTCAAGAAGAAAATATGGGAAGTGAACATCAAGCTCTCACAGTACACTCCAAGAAAGGAAGAAGGGAAAATCATCATCACCAAGGTAAGCATTCTCATTAGAAAAATCCATCCAAACTCAGATGTTATACATGCGATGAAATAGGACACTTTGCTAGAAATTATCCCATGAATAAGAATGGATCCAAGAAGAAGAAGAAGTCCAAAAGAAGACATCATGCTCACACTGCTGAGGATGATGATCTTCCCAGGAAGAAAGTAAAACAAAAAAGTGAAGACTCTTCAAGTGAAGAAGAATATGTTCTAATCTCCACTCTCACGGGAATTGTCACTCATGGAAGCAAATATTGGCTTATTGACAGTGGGGCTTCCAAACACATGACAGGTTTCAAGGAATATTTTGAGAAACTATCCAAACATAATTCACCCCATAAGGTAAAACTTGGGGATGACTACCAATATCCCATAAAAGGTAGTGGTGAATCCTCCTACAAGCTAGACTCTAGAAAGTCTATAAAAATTAAGGATGTATTTTTTGTACCAGGACTAAAGAATAATATTCTCTCCATATCGGCACTGGATGCAAAAGGCATGAGGGTTGCATTTGTAGATGGCCAAGTCCTCATGTGGTCAAGAGGAAAGACTATTGATGATGCAATAATAATTGGAGAACAAGAAGGAGGATTATACAAATTGAAGGGCCATCCAGAACAAGCTTTGGTCCATGACATAGTAGAGCCAAATGAACTTTGGCACAGAAGGCTTGCACATGTGCACTACAGAGCACTACCACTTGCAAGCAAAGTTGTTGAAGGTCTTCCAAAAATTCAAGCAAAACATGAAGGGGTCTACAAAGGATGTGCGAAAGGAAAGAATACAAAGAAGACATTTCCAAGTAGCGAGAGCAAGGAAAAAGGAATCTTGGAAATCATCCACTCCGATATATGCGAACCAATGTCATCAAGTTCACTAAGTGGGTATGTACACTATGTTTCTTTCATTGATGATTATTCTAGGAAGACATGGATTTACTTCATGAAGAACAAAGATGAAGTTTTCAGCAAGTTCAAGGAATTCAAAGCCTTGATCGAGAACTACACAGAAAAGAAGGTCAAGACCTTTCAATCAGATAATGGCAGAGAATTCACATCAAATGAATTCAAAGACTTATGCAAAGAATCAGGGATTAAGAGGGAGTTATCCAATCCATATAATCCACAACAGAATGGGGTTGCAGAAAGGAAGAATAGAACTATCATGGAAGCTGCAAGAGAAATGCTTCATGATCAAGATCTTCCCATGCATCTATGGGAAGAATATTCCAGAACAGCGGTGTATGTACATAACCATACTCCACACAGAGTACTCGGGAACAAGATACCTGAAGAAGTATTTTCTAGCAAGGAACCAGAAGTTAGCCATCTCAGAATATTCAGCTGTCCAGTGTACATACACATTCCGAAAGAAAAGAGGACAAAGTTAGATCCTTTAGGAAAGAAGGGTATGTTTGTGGGATACTCTGAAAGATCGAAGGCTTACAGAATATACTTCCCAGGATTCAAGAAGATTGACATCAGCAGGGATTTAACATTTGACGAAGACTCACCTTACAACAAATCCATAAAGAGACCTGCTAAAGATCCTGAAGAAGCAGAAGCACCCAGAATTCATGATACAACCATGAATGAAGAAAATCAATAAGAAGATCAATAATTTGAAGAACCTCAAGAACCTGTACATCCACCTCAAAAGAAGAATACTCATAAGAGGAAGCCTTCTTGGGTACAAGAAGCTATCCAAGGTGCAGAAATAAATGGGGCTCCAGAGGAGAATCACAGAGAAAGAAAGAGAACCAGATTTTGCTCTGGGTATGTAGCTTTACTATGTGACTTTATCAATAAAGAACCTTCCAATTATGAAGGAGCGGAAGAACAGAAAGAATGGAAGGATTCTATGATCGAACAGTATCAATCGATCATGAAGAATGATGTTTGGAATGTTGTCCCAAGACCAGAAGAGAAGTCGGCTGTAAATTCCAAATGGATCTACAAGATCAAGCATGCTGTAGATGGTAGAATAGAGAAATATAAAGCAAGATTCATGGCTCATGGTTTCTCATAGAAATAAGGAATAGATTATGAAGAAACCTTTGCACTTGTATCCAGATATACTTCCATCAGATCAATACTTTCTCTGGCTGCAGTAATGAAATGGAAGATACACCAAATGGATGTCAAGACTACTTTCTTGAATAGTGTAGTGGAAGAGGAAGTGTATGTAGACCAGCCACTCGATTTTGAGACACATGATAGGGAGTCTCATGTGTGTAGATTGAAGAAAGCCCTGTATGGTTTGAAACAGGCACCCAGGACATGGTACGACAGAATTGACAGCTTTCTATCCAGTTTGGGCTTTACCAAAAGTAAAGCAGATTCCAACCTTTACTTCAAGGTTGAAGATGGCAACCCAGTGATGCTCCTACTGTATGTAGATGATATGTTTGTAACAGGTATGATGGGTTGATTTATGATATGAAGAGAAAGCTTGCTACTGAGTTTGAAATGAAGGACTTGGGTATGATGCACTATTTTTTAGGCATGGAGGTGTGGCAGAATGCGGATGGAATCTCCCTTGGACAAGGGAAGTATGCAGTAGAGATCCTGAAGAGGTTAGAGATGATGGATTGCAAGGCCATGACCACACCTATGGCATCGAACCTGAATCTATTGAGTGATGCTTCATCAAAAGCGGTTGATGCTACGATGTATCATTAGATGATTGGGTCCTTGATGTACCTAACGAGCATGAGACCATATATTTGCTTTGCTGTGAACACCTTGAGCTAGTTTCTGACAGATCCGAGATATGTTCACTTGATTGCTGCAAAGCATATTCTAAGGTACCTAAGGGGTACAATTTATTATGGGCTCAAGTATGAGGTGAATTAGAAGATTAACCTGGAGGGTTATGTTGATTCATATTGGGCAGGAAGTGCCATTGATAGGAAGAGCACTTCAAGATGTTGCTTCAGTATGGGATCAGGTGAGATCTCTTTGTTTAGCAGGAAGCAATCCTATGTGGCACTGAGTACAGCTAAAGCAGAGTATGTCACAACTTGTTCAGCTAGTTGTGAGGCAGTATGGCTGATGAAGCTGCTTTCTGATTTATTTGATCTCCAGATGGATGCTACTTGTATACATTGTGGCAAAAAGAGTTGTGTGAAGTTGTAGGAGAACCCGATGTTCCATGACAAGTCAAAGCATATCGAGATCAAGTATCACTATATCAGGGATATGGTGCAGAGAGGAGCAGTGAAGCTCTAGTATGTTGTGACGGACAAACAGATAGCTAACGTGTTGACAAAGACATTAGCTAGGGTGAAGTTTGAGTACTTCAAAGAGAATCTTGGTGTTCTCCAAATCGAGGTTCCCTCCAAAGGGAAGTGATGAGTCTGTGAGCCATTCTGACATGGTGAGAGGATTGGTTCCTTCCATGGTCAGATGTAAGGGCTAAGTCATTCTATCATGGTGAGAAGATTGGTTCCATGTCAGATATGAGTGATGAGCCATTCTGATGTGATTGTAGGATTGGTTCCTACATGATCAAATATAAGTGTTGAATGTCATTCTCTGAATGGAGGCACCTGGTCAGTTACTAGGAATCCTCAGCTTGGGGCTGAGAGCCCTTCTGACATGTATGTTGGATTGGTTCCTCACATGGGGAGATGTAAGTGCAGAGCCCTTTTGACATGTATGTTGGATTGGTTGCTCGCATGGTTGAATGTAAGTGTAGATCCTTTTCGACATGTATGTTGGATTGGTTCCTTGCATGTTCAAATGTAAGTGCAGATCCTTTTTGACATGTATGTTGGATTGGTTCCTTGCATGGTCAAATGTGAGTGTTGGGCCTTTCTGAAAGGGTTGTGAGATGTGTTCCCACATGGTCAGATGTGAGTGCTGGGCGTGCCTTTCTGATATGATTATAGGATTGGTTCCTACATGATCAGATATAAGTTGTGGATGGGCCATTTTGACTTAGGGTCAAATACAAGTGCTGGAAGAAGACCTACATGGAGGCTAGGCCTACAACCAACATGAAAAAGGTTTGGCTCTGAAGAACTTCCTGTGATGAGAAGAATCATGAGATAGCACCTATAATGATCCAGTGATGATGATCTAGTAGTGATGATCCAAATTGAGTGATGATCTAGATCCAGTGATGGTGTTCCAGTGATGATGATCTAGATCCAGTGATGATCCAGATCCAGTGATAATGATCCAGATCTAGTGATGATCTAGATCCAGATGAAGATGACTTCAAGATGAAGATGACTTGAAGATAGAGATGACTTGAAGGTGAGGATGATGAGGACTCGATGATGATATAGATGATACATAGAAGAATACTTATGTTGATAAATTGTGTCGAGAGAATACCTTCCTAGTTAAGAGGGAGTGTTGATGTAATTGTAACTTCAGAATGTATTCACTTGTATTTTTTATGTATTGTACCCCGATGTTTATTTTGGGATGTGTCTGTAATGTAATTGAGTCATGTCATGCCTTGATGTTCCGATCGGGATTTTCTATAATGTAATCAAGTCATGTCAAGTCAATGTGGGTAACCCTCCTATTTTTCAATGGTTAAAGTCCCCGCGGTTCCAGGGCACTAGGGTTTTTAGACTCACCTAGTGAAGTTAGCCCTAGTAGGGTTTATTCAAGTCAGGAATTAGTATAAATAGAGAGCTAGCCTCTCTATTTATAACAAACTCACTCACACTTAGTTGTAGTGCATAACTGAGGAAGAAGAATACACTAGGGCTAGGAAGAAAGAAGGTTACTGCTGTCGAGAGATCATCTTATTGTTTTGGGTTTTACTTTTGGTGTTGATTCTATCTCTGAGGAAGTTGCAGGGTTTTCTCCATTTATGGTTTCCCCGAGGAAAAAAACTGTGTTCATTTTCTCTTGTGTTTGATTGATGTGCTTGTTATTCTCTCAGTTAAAGATCCTAATATAATGCTAGCTTAATGTTAAAATTCTAATAGTGGAGTCCCACCTTCTCTGGTTGGTACTCCAAGACCAAGTGCATCTACTGCACCCCCGTCACCAAGTAGCCGAGTGGTTCAACCCTTGACTCCCTATAGTGTAGTAGATCTGTCTAGTGGGGTAGTCACTAGGATTCTCAATGCACCTTTTTATTCCCCCTCCTTTATGAAAACTGCTCATAGTGGTCCAAGTGGGTCCTCCTAGTTCGTCCAGGGTTTTTCGTGGAATGGGAGGCATATTCCTATATCCACTCCTTATGTAGGTCGTACCCCTTCATATGTGGTCATGCAGTCTAGAAACACAAATGATATTGGACATAATTTTCAGACACTGGTTTCGACCCCTTTCACGAGCTCTCCCTTTTTGCTTTTCAGTGGAGGGATACTTGCTCTTATTTTTCAAACTCCAGTTTCATCTGGATCATCCCAAACCATTTATAGCTCACCACAAACAAGTAACCCATTGGCCTTCGGGTGGAATCCTTTTCAGAGTAGTCCAACTAAATCACAATCGGTAGCTAGGGGTGAACCCTCCTTTTAGTTTTGGAACCAGGGGGAAGGTCCTTTTACATCCCAAAATTCTCATTTTCAAGCTCTCGTTAGGCCAAATCTTCATTTCCTATAAACTTTAAAATTTCCATACTTGTCTAAGTTGATGAATGAACCCACGCAGCATATTGTGGCATGGCCACCTATTCCTATTAAGTTACCTTCAGACATTCCTAAGTTTTAAGGAAAAGTTGGTGAAGATCAAGGTGCCCACATAACCACTTTTCACCTTTGGTGGTCTTCAAACTCACTGAACGATGAATCCACTCGGTTGAGGATTTTCCAGAGGACCTTGAATCACATTGCAGCAAAATGGTACATAGAACTTCCCTTTGTTGCATATGAAATTTTTTTGGATTTAGCAACTATGTTCCTCAATCACTTCCGGCTTCCATATTTGTTGTCGACTTTTTGGCAAAACAAGGCCACACATATCTCATATCACATCCAGGAGTGGTGAAGATGGAAGGGGCTTATCAAAGCCACTATACCTCCCAAGTTCTTATTAGAGTGGTTCTTAAAATATTTACTGCCTTATATATCTAAGGATGTATCCACTTTCGAGGTGACCACAGAATAAGAGGCTATCCTCAGGGCCCAACAGTTAGACTTGATATATGCTCAGTCTAGGATATTGTATGAAATCATACCTGAGGCGTCGAGGTCTACCAATAATGTAGAGAAACCCAATCTTGGAACCCATGCCGATGGTGTGGTTGGTTCAGTAAGCTATCCCACTGTAGAATAATTGGCTAAGAAACTCCATGAGTTGTCAGTGAATCAATCTGTAGTGGAAAGCCACAAACAATGTTGAGGGGAGTAAAAAAGATAAGAAGGGTGAGGGTAACCAAAACAAGCAGAAAGCCACAAACAATGTTGATGGGAGTAAAAAAGATAAGAAAAAGGTTAAGTTTCCTTGTAAGTTGTGAGGGAGACCACCTGACTCATCAATTCCCTCTTATGGATCAAGCTCAGACGTCACTGAAGAACAAACAATTGGGTGTCCTAAAGGATCCATTTCACCAAGGACAGAATGCAGCTTCTATTTCGAATGTAGTCGGGGAACTTCTAGTGGTCCTCCTAATAAAAACTATATCAATATGGTACAATCTAGTACCTTACTCCACACAAGAAACAAGAATTATGAATCATAGGCTTCAGATAAGGGTAAGTCTACTGGTGAAACTTCTAACCTTCTCACTCTGGAGAAACCTGCTGATACGATGCCTAAGATACTGAAATGTGTCTTTAAGATATAATTCACAATCCTAACTCTAGGGCTACTTCCAACTCTTCCATAGTTTAATATTTGGCCCAAATTCCCTGTGAAATGTCTGCATTTGAAGTGTTGTACAGTTGTCCTGCTCAGTGGGATTCCCACTTAGCAGCTTTAGGAAGCATGGATTCATCAAGATTGTTGGTGAAGTTTAATTTTTCAAATATTAAGATTCCCTTGTCGTATCATGTGTCTTTGTCAATTTATGTGATCCACAGAGGCAAAACCATTGGGCATATAGTTTTTTATGAAGGTGCTTCCACATGCGTAATGCCAATTTCTTGTTGGAAAGCTTTAGGTTCCCCAGAGCTAGTTCCATCAAACACTCTACTTACTAATTTCAATGGAAGGTGATTCTGTCTACATGGTATCCTACCACATTTTGAGATAAAGTTGGCAAGGAAAGAAGTGGCTGTTGAATTAGAAGGGATTGATGCTCCATTGGATTATAAATTTCTTTTAGGGAGAAGTTAGACTTACGCCATGTGTGTTATTTCCTCGGTCATTCTTCGAGTGGTAGTGTTTCCACATGAAGGGAAGTTGGTTACTGTTGACCAACTTAGTTTCACTTGAAAAGGTCATTTAGAGATTAATGAGTCCATTGTACCTTTGATCGATCAAACCAAACTGGCTAATCAAAGCTTGGGGGTTGGAATGTATGCGTCTTTGATGGGCACATTTGATATCCTAGCCCCTATTAACTATCTAGGTTCTGTGACTGTAGGGAAATTTATCATGACGGTTGTCAATAGAATGGATCCTTGGGTCCTTCATTCCCGTCATGAACCTCGGGTGTCCTTATTGTTGATGTATTTGTAACTTTGAAATGTATTCACTTGTATATCTTATGTATTGCACCCCTATGTTTATTCCGGGAAGTATCTATAATGTAATTGAGTCATGTCATGCCCCGATGTTCCGATCAAGAGATTCAATAATGTAACAAGTCATGTAAATTCATTGAGGTTAACCCTCCATTGTAATTTGGGGTAATAGTCCCCACAGTTGTGTCAAGGTTAACCCTCCTTGTTGATTGGAGGGAAAAGTCCCCACAGTTGTAGGGCACTAGGGTTATTAGACTCTCCTAGGGATGTCGGCTCTAGTAAGTAATTGTTAAGTGGGGCCAACATGTTAAAGTGGACATTAAGTGAATGGAAGATTATAAATAGAGAGTGAGCCTCTCTATTTATCATACACACTCTTACTCATTGGGGCACATGAGTGAGAGAGAAGTTGCTCTCTCAAGTGAGAGAGAGAGAGAGAGAGAGAAGCTGTGGAGATAATCTTTATGTTTTCGGGTTTTACTACTGCCATTGGTGCTCATTCTATCTCTGAGGAAGTTGCGGGGTTTTTTCCTTTATGGTTTTCCCATGGAAAATTCTTTGTGTCTCTTGTCTCTTGTGTTTATTGTTGTGCATGTTATTCTCTTAGATAAGATCCTAAGATAATGCCTTGAATGATAAAAATATAACATGGTATCAGAGATAACCTGAGAAGAAGACACTATGCAGCTGTAGAAGCTAGGTTTGTTTAATTTTTGGGTCTCTCTCCACAATCCATCAACAAAGGTATGCTAGGATGACTCTCCATTGAAGGGCACATCTTTCTGTTGAAGTAGAATTCGATTCCGAGCATTTTCATTTTTTGGTGCAGGGAATTAGGGCTTCTTACAAAAGAAGAATTTTTGAGTGATCTTGGCATAGGATTTATCTCCTCATCAAAATCAAAGTTTAGAGACCTGGGTCGATATTTTTGGTTGGGTGAAACTCTAGGAAAGTCAAACCCTAGTTTGACCCCGAGCTGGAAAAACCCTAAATACTAAAACTGATACGTTTTGGTACATTCGCTAAATCTCGGGACTGGAGAAGGATCAAGATCTAAAACTTTCACAAGATGAAGATACAATATTTATTTACATTTTGTCCAAAATTAAACCTCCAATTCACTATATTCTAGGCGATATGATCCCTCCAAATTAGGGTTCTATCCTCTCCCAGAATTCATCCCAAAACATGACACCTGGGGTGAATTGATATATCTCGGGCTACAAAGGTCCACATGAAATTTTTGAAGATTTTCCAGAAAGGGCATGGAATTCTATTTCTCTAGTCTGAGTTTTAGACCCAGAAGATGAAACAGTGACGCGTGGTAGTCCATACAACGTCACTATTCTAAATAGTCTTGTAACAGGTCACCTTGGGAAAATGATCATAAGTCTCAATTGGTGAAACCAATTCTGATGAAACCTATGGTGTTGGAACAAGGATAGGTGAGGATACCTCTATGTGAATTTTTAGACACATAGAAGTAGTAATTTTAGAGATACTACAGAACCAGTATCACGCATTGCTGCAGAAGAAATTGGTAAACTAGGGCTTCTTGTTCCGGGAGCTTCCCTCCACTATTTTCAGAAAAGGAATACATTGGAAATCTCACCTTGAAGAGATCTATATTTCTATCCAATCATATTTGAAATATTCCAATTTTTGAAAATTAGGGTTTCTCTAACAAACCCTAGATTACCCAGCTCCGGAACTAGGACGGACACCTCAAATCGGTAAGCTCTAATCTTTTGCTATTTTCATTTGAGGTTCTCATTTCAAAGTGATCCATCACATCAGCTTGATGACAAGCTTGGTGACGTTGACAACTTCCAAGCTTGAGAGTATATGATCTCTCTGAAGAAATGAATTGGACACCTACATAAGTAGAGAGGTTTGAGTTCCAGAGGGAGATGAGGCTAAAATCCTTACACAATAATAACTTTGTCAAGGCCAAGAAGATCATTTCTGATTCAATCATGGATAAACTTGTACCACAAGTGTCTTCCCTAAAGACACTGAAGATGTTTGATTCCTTGAAAAAGCTATTTGAAGGGAAGAACATAAATTGGAATATGACCTTAAGAAACTAGTTGAAGAATGTGAAGATCCAAAATGCAGAGACCATACAGTCATACTTTACAAGGGTCTCTCAAATTAAAGAACAACTTGTAGCAGTAGAAGAAGAAGTGGAGAATGCATAAGTGGTGATAGCCACCTTGAATGGCCTCCCTGGATCATGGGATTCATTCATGTAAGGAATGTGTGCCAAAAGGAAGTGATTACTTTCAACAGACTCTGAGAAGAAGAAGAATCTCGACTCATAATAAGGGAAGAGAATATGGGAGCAACTGAAGATTAAGCTCTCACCATCCAAAGAATATCCCTCAAGTGATGAGGAATATGAAGAACTCAACTCTTGAAGAACCTCTTATCCATCTTAGCATTTGGATAAGAAATGATGCTATTATGAATGAAGAAGATGATAAAGCTGAAGGCTCAAGAAGGAGTCTACCCACAAAACAAATAAAGATAAGTATTCAATTGTCATTTCATGATATTGTTTTGATTATGCATTTGTTTATATTCAGTCGATGTATTATGCATGATAGAATGTTTGCATTAATGACGGTATACTATTAATATGCATGTAATGGGTAAGTAGCTCATGGTGCTATACAACTCTCCATTGCTACTTATCTAGAATGAAACCTCTTTGCTGAAATATTGGATTAGTGCACAATCTCAATGTTGTCCTAGTAGAGATGGAAGGCATATAGAAATGTTTCATGAGATATGGATGAATGTTGTATTGGCTAAAATAGTTTCATGATCATATATTTATGCATAAGAATTTGCGATTATGAATATGCCTTATGAAATTTTTCTAACCATATAAGTGCATTTGACTTGTAGGAAAGATCGCGTACAATCACCTACAACAAAAGAAGGATGAGACTTGTTCTGAAGAATAAGTGACGACGGATAAAGAATAATATGATGAATGCAGCAACATCATTGATGTAGAACCTTCCAGCTATGAAGAAGTAACCAAGAAGAAAGGGAAGACCAATTCAAGAAGAATGATGTCTAGGATGCAGTATAGAGAGTTGAAGAGAAGTTCGTAGTTCCATCATACAGTAGATGAAAACATCATGGGATACAAGGAAAGATTCATAGCACGAGGCTTCTCACGAAAAGAAGGCATAGACTACGAAGAGACATTTACAGCCAGTGGGAGTTGAAATTCATACATGATGAGCTTGATGAAGATCTTAACCTTTGCTACAAGGTTGAAGATGAAATTATATACACTAGATGGATACATAGAATATTAGTAGCATAGGAAGCTACTTGTCACTCTAGTACAAAAATTTTCAGTGCATAGAGTACAAAAGACAGAGGGAGTATGATGCTCCGCTTCAGAGGGAGTGACTACAGAATATCCTAATGTTCGACATATTACAACAGGATGGATAGATTACTGATGACTCTAGGATTTACTACGAGTAAAGAGGATTCCAACCTTTGCTTCGAGGTTGAAGGTGGAAGAATAATGATGCTCCTATTATATGTCGATGACTTGTTCCTGACAGAAAATAGAAACTCATTAAATTTGTAAGAAGAAGACTTGTTGCTGAGTTTGAGATAAAGAACTTGGGGATGATGCACTACATTCTAGGCATGGAGGTGTGGAGAAGGGAAGTATGGAATAGAGATCCTGAAGAGGTTCAAGATGATGGACTGCAATACCTTGACCACATCTATGGCATCGAACCTAAATCTATTGAGTGTTGCTTCATCATATTCGATTGATGGCACGATGTATTGTCAGATGATTTACTTGACAAATATGAGACCAAATATTTGATTTGCTATGAACACATTGAGACATGTTCACCTGATGGTTGCAAAGCATGCAGTGAGGTACCTGAAGGGTATGGTTGAGTATGGGTTCAAGTGTGATCTCTTGGTTTTGCAGGATGGAGTCCTGCATGGTGCTGAGTATAGCTGAGGCAAAAGATGTTGCCACTTGCTATTTGGGAGGTAGTATTTTTCTTTTGAAAACTACTATTTGATTTGGTTGATCTAACTTGCATTCTTGTATGATGTAGAGAGGAGCAGTGATCTAGATTGAGATCTCTCGAAAGAGGGATTTTTAGCATAGCTAATGAGACAGGTTGTCTGAGCATAAATCCTGGTGAAGCTTGTAGGTTTCTCAGATGTAAACAGTCCTGTAGGTTGTCCTCGGATGTAATCGGTCCTAGAGAAGCTCGCAGGTTATCCTTGGACGTAATCAGACCTGATTTGATTCTATGCTAGAAATGGCCAAAGTCAAGTTTGAGTACTTCAGGGAGAGGCTTTGTGTTCTCCATATCGCAGTTCCATGAAAAGGGAAATGATGAGACCTAGAGCCATTTTTGACATGGTGAGATGATTAGGTTCCTTCCATGGTCAAATGTAAGGGCTGATCCATTCTGTCATGGTGAGAAGATTTGGTTCCTTCCATGTCAGATGTGAGTGCTGATCCATTCTGATGTGACTGTAGGATTCGTTCCTACATGATCAGATATAAGTGCTGAATGTCATTCTTGGAATGGAGGCACCTGGTCAGTTACAAGGACTACTCAGTCTAGGACTAAGGGCCATTCTGATATGACTCTAGGATGTAGTCTTACATTATCAGATGTGAGTGCATGTCCATTCTGATGTGATTGAGGGATGTGTTCCCACTTGATCAGATATAATGGCTGATTCCATTCTCTGGGAGAATGGAGGTGTTACCACATAAGTTTAACTTAGTGGTTTTTTATCAAGTGAACCTGGTGAACCAGACAAGGATAGCTTGTTCGGACTTCATAAGACCTTCAGTCTTGCTTTTGGGAAACTTTGTTGTACCATATCACATGTTCATACCCCCTTGGGGGAGTTGTCATAAATGTTCTAGCATGATAGTGTCTGTAAATGACTCAGTCTCATAGAATTTATTTATCAATCCGATCATCCCAGGGTGTTTTTTCCCTTGGTTATTATTTGTTGTTGACTAAACGACTTATAATTTCTGAGTTTTTCACACAATACCTCCAAAGTTAGGGTGCTCGGCTTGGAATTTAGGCCTATTGAGGTTATTAGAGTCTGTGTGTCAATGTATAGACATGCTAGGCATCATGGATGAGTCATATGAACATGTCTAAGTCCCCCTAGGTTTTTGCATTTTTTTATTTTTTTTATTTTTCAATGTTTCTTATTAAAATTTAATTTTTCCAAAACTTAGGCTATTTTTTAATAATTTAATTGGAAAAATTGGTTTTGTAATAAAAGTTGGCTCGGAAGTTTGTTTCAGTCATGTCGGTGCTCATTTTCAAGCTAAGAGAACCTAGTAAACCTATAGACCCACTATTTCCTAGTTTGAAGTGAATTTCCATCACTCACGTTAGAAAGCCCCAAAAAATCAATTATTGATTATTTTAATTAATAAATTGATGAATAATGGAGCAAATCCAAAATCCTAGATCAACGGATTCTCAGTCGATTTGATTGAAATCAATCACATTTGCACCAGATTGACTAGATCTAACAAATCCTTGACTGAAGGAGGTGATGTGGGTGGATCCAGGGTTGAACATCAGCTTTCTTTATGGGGAATTCTTCCCTCCCTCTCTCCTCCACACATGTGGTCTCATCTGGATGAGTTTTGGTGGATGCTTCAGTCAACATGTTGATGTGTCAGTTAGATCAGCTATCCAATTGACATTCAAACTCAATAAAATCTCATTTCAGCTTCATATCAGGCATTGATGGACTCTCCTTCAGCTATAGTGGTCTATCTCCTTGGGATTTGCGCCCCCTTTAGGCTGGGGTTTCAATTTTGTGTATAAATAAAGCATGGTTGCCTCCTTTCCAAGTTAGTTAGAACTGGGATTGAAGTGTTGTTGCTCTTGTATTGTGTTATTGTTTATTATTTTGGAATCATGAAGATTTGAAGGCAAGATCTATGGTGTAATGCTCTTCAAGTGTGGATGGTGATTTTCAAATGCTTATGAGTTATAATCTGTGTTATTTATCATTGCTTTTGCTGGATAATTGTCGGCCTTGAAGGAGTGAGCTCCCTCTTGTTAGGGTAAGAGTTTATTCTAGTTTGATTTATGCTCTTATTGTTTGCTTGTTTCAGATCTATTGGAGTTGTTTGTATTTTAAGTTTAATTGCATGCTTTCCAATTATTTCTTCCAGCATCATCTATGTTTTAACCATCTGTTTGTGCAAGGATTTCTAAGTTGCAGGTGATCTCGCTTGTAGAAGAGGTTGAGCTGGTTTGCATCCTCCTCATATTCAAGATATTCTGAGTGACATAGTCCCTCGGTGTTCCACCAAATTAGACTCCATATCCCAACATTCCCAGGCTTCCAACACTCTTTCTCTCTCTTTATCCTTCAAAAAATCAATTTTCTTACTTGGTTACTGTGTTCGAAAGATTTCTTATCACTTCGATCTGTTATATCAAAGTAAAATTTGCATAGATCTGTTGTTTCAAAGCTCATAGTCTAGATCTCATTTCTGAAAAGTATCATTAAACATTCTAGATCTAGCATAAGGAAATCGTCCGTTTTGCATGGCAAGTTAAAGAAAATCAATAGCTTGCATGCTCTAGATTTCCTTTTCTATTTTAAAACAGATTAAATCCAGAAATCAGTGCATATTTAATTGGCTGCACAAATAGCAAGCCAAGGTCCCAAGGAAATCTTGCTTTCCTTGGTTCCTTTTTCACCTGTTTAACTAGTTTTAACTTAATATTTTTTTGAGTTAGGGTAGGCTGATACGAAGGTACTCTTAAAGTGCTTTTGGGAATATGTTATTCTAACATGCTTGCTGGTTTTTAGCAGGTGTAATAGAAAACAAAATAATTTGCTGTTCGAAAGTGGCCTCGGGAGCATTCAAATCCCCCCAGGGGTCTCCCCTTTCACTAAAATTTAAAAAATTTGGAGAGTTGTAAGATCTTGGTTTGATCCCGTATACGGACCAAGAGGTTTATAATATTTTAGTTTTCTGATATTGTAACCAATAATAATAAAATAAAATCTTTTTTGAGTAGGCTCTTTCGAGTCCGCTCTCCATCCCCCTAGGGGAGATCTGCGTTCGTTTCACTTTTTTGCATTTTCCCTTTTTTCTGCTCTAGTTTAGTACTGACATGTAGGATTGTACACTTTGATATAATTTTGCATTATTCCATATTTTAATTTCAAAATTAATCATACTACTTACCCCACGACTTCCCGATTGACCTGCAAGGGGAAAGCGATGCGTGGTAGGACTAATTAGAAAACTGGTGTTATGTATATTTGATTCCTTTTTAATCAATTGTTTTTTTAGTCATAATAAAATTAACCCCTCCTTGATTCCCCTACTGATATCCACTTGGATCGAAAGAGGTTCCTGGAGGTTTTTCTTTTTAACAAGAACACCTATTTTAAATTTTACTAAAAATAATGAAGACTCCAGTGTGTATGCTCTGTACTTGGCTGCGGTTTGTCCGATTAGTCAAGATACATTAAAATCACTTGAGTGACTAGAATAATTAGGATTCACTCTCCCCAAATTGACAAACCATCAGGCAAAAATCCAATGCCTCGATCAAACCATTACGGTGGCAAAATACCCAAAGGAAGCAGGAACTCCTGAAAAATGACCTCGGGGCGCCAATATCTATTACACCTTAGGGTGCATTATGAACAACAGCCTCAGAGACTCCATTCAACCCACATATTCCTTGCGGGTAGCCGTGATGGTTTAGTTTTGACATACTTCAAGTACCCCCTGGGTATATCTGAAGTCCCCTCGCCTAAGTAAAATTACTCATCTTCCTACATTAATTTAAAATCAACCAAGATACAATTGCGCAACATTAATTCCAGCACTTGCAAGCACTCTTAATTGTTTTTCAACTCCATTTTCAAGGCACTAGTCAACTGTTTATTTCTTTCAATCTATATGTGATTGGTGTCATTTTTGTGCTTACTTGTGATTATCTCATCATGTTATTTGTTGTTTACAATTGTTAAATCGAAACTCCTAAAAAACTTACTCTTTAATACCATCATCATACTAAGTAATTTTTCCTTAGTAACTTAATAGGGTCTACCCCCCTTGGCTTCGTTAGTAGTTAAGCCTAAACGGAGGAGTCAAGAACAAGGTGACAGCCTTGACTCGAGACTTGCCCCCAAGGACACACTGAGTGGCTTGAATATTTCTTCCATGTAACCCAGGTGTGTGAAAGGCGGAAACACTTTTTGGTGTCGTTGCCGGGGATAAATCTTTTTATTCCCGAGTACGACTTTTGTTTCCTTCCTTTTTGTTTTTTCTTTTCTTGATGAATGCTTAGAGTAGATCTTTAATTTTCATCTGGAGACTCCACTGACCTTTTGTTTAGTTTTTATTTTTTCAAAGAAAAGAAAAAAATATTTTTTGTGAAAAGATTTCTAAATGCTTATTTTTCTTTTTCACATGGCGACTCCATTGAAGGGATAAAACCCTACTTTCTCATAAATTTGTTGATACTTGTTGTGTGTAGATGGGCTCACACGACATATTAAAACCTTAAAATTCTCATTATTCGACAGTTCCACTTCAGTACAAAATACATGGTTGATATATGCTATTGATAGGCCATTATGGATGATGAAGATTATGGTTCTCTAATTTCTAATGCATATCCTTCCATCGATTTCTCAGGCATCCCTAGTTTTACTAACTATGAACCATATCTCCAAGATGAAAGATATTCCCAAGCTCCAATTTTTTATGGAAATGATGATTCAGTTGATTGTCCCATCATATTTGTTTTTGCATTTGTGACAAAACTCAATATACTTCATAGGGATAATGTGATGCGAATGTTTGCTCATTCTTTGAAAAATAAGGCTTGGAAATGGCTTTGTGGTCTTCCTGATAAATGCATTACCTCCCATGGATATTTGTGTGCTATGTTTTTTGAGAGGTGGCACGATGGTGAGGGAGATATGATGATGGTTGTAGAAAGGACCCTCACCTACCTAAATGAGATAAAGGAGCCCATGACTTCCATTGTAGATGAGGACACTCAAGATGATCCTGTTGAAGAGCTTCAGGAGGAGCCCATGATTGAAAAAATTGTTGAAGACTCTCCACATGTCACCATAGCTGAAAACATTGAAGATTTGAGGTATTCACAAGTGTGTTGCAATGCTGATATTCTTCCAGAAAATTTCTAGAGGAACCCACTAAGCAACACATCCTAAGTGATCCCATTGAGTATGTTCAAAAAGTTTCCTTGATTGAAAATAGTATTGAAGATCCTTTTCATGATATCATAACAGAAGCCTACAAAAAAACTTATGATAAGATCAGTATGGTGTGTAATGACACTAGACCTTGTTCTCCATATAATAATGATAGTCTGGAAGGTTAACTGCCTTATGACCTTTTTTCTGAAGAAGATGAGTATGAAAATGAGGACAAGTATAACTTGGAGCATGACACAAGTGACGAAGACTCCCTTATCTTGGACAAAGATATTAATGAGGAGTCCTGGACATTCATGGAAAATCCAGTCTATGACATGAATAAAGAGGAAAATAATGAACTAGATACTTTTGATGGTTTTGTTGATTCTCCTGTCTATGGCATATCTAAAGGAGAGAGCATGGACCTTGTGGCCTTGGGAAAATTTGATATGGAAAAGGAGCATGCAGTTTATCCATATGATCAGTCTAAGCCATATATCAATATCAATAATGAGTACAAAGAGAACTTGATATCGGAACTTGATATCAGCAATGGGGAATCCATCACATATGACATGGATGGGAGTGATGACTATTGGAATTTCATAGATAATCCAACTTGTGAAAATCTTATTAAGAATTCCATCCATGGTATTTCCAACAAGGGGAGTGTCTATTAAAAAATTTGTGGAAGTATAATATATGATACGTCAATAGAGGGGAGCATGGATCTGGATGTCTGGGAAAACCTTAGTATGGAAGAGGAGCATTCATAATTTTCATGTGATCATTCAGAGTCATATCATGTCGAGCCGCACAAGGGTATCAGTAATGAAGACATTGAGAAATAGTGTTGTGAAAAGTCAGATGTGATGCAGTTAATGGAATATCATTCTCAGCCATCTTTTTCACATATAGAGGTTCCTTATGATTTGGAGCTACTTGGGGCTTGTGCAATGCGTTATCATTTGATAAGCCCCGGTGATTAGTATGATGATGTAGTCAGTCCGCCTCATCATTTTGATTTGGTATATCAGTCCTATCCAGTCAAGGATAGAAGCAACCTGCATGAGTACATATAAGTTGGGGAAGAATTTTTATGACATTATTCATGCCTATGATATCCCATCCATCCCGCCCATTCTGAATCATCACGTAGGTTTTCATTTTCTAAATAAGGTATCCTTACTTTGGCTGGTAACCAAAGACAAGGAATTTTTTTTTTTATGTTAATAAAATGCTTAGGTGGTTACATTGGATTTTTTATTACACCTAACCTTTTTATATCATGCTTAGAATAGGAAAATAAGCTCCTAAAAGAGAGCATTTTCTTTATGCATTTATGTTTTGTACTTAGCTACAATAAAACTTTTTTTTTTCATTAGTTAATTACATTTATTTTGTTTAAATAAATCAGCTTAATGGTTCATTTGGTTTTTATATAAAGCTTGTGCTACTGAGGTTTTCTTGTCAAGTTTACAAGGTATATAAACCAGAGATTCTGGTGTTCTCATATCCTCTCCTTGCCACAAAGACCGGATCGAGCACATGTCCCACAGTTGGAGCCAGAATGTTACCACCTAAGTTTTACTTAGTGGTTTTTTATCAAGTGAGCCTGGTGAACCGGACAAGGATAGCTTGTTTAGACTTCAGAAGACCTTCAGTCTTGCTTCTGGGAAACTTTGTTGTACCATATCACATGTTCATACCCACTTGGGGGAGTTGTAATAAATGTTCTAGCATGATAGTGTCTGTAAATGACTCGGTCTCATAGAATTTATTTGTTAGTCCGATCATCCAGGGTGTTTTTTCCCTTGGTTATTATTGGTTGTTGAATAAACGACTTATAATTTCTGAGTTTTCCACACAATACCTCCAAAGTTGGGGTGCTCAGCTTGGCATTTAGGCGTATTGAGGTTATTAGAGTCTGTGTGTCAATGTATAAACATGCTAGGCATCATGGTCGAGTCATATTAACATGTCTAAGTTCCCCTAGGTTTTTTCATTTTTTTAATTTTTTAATTTTTTCAGTGTTTTTTTATTAAAATTTAATTTTTCCAAAACTTAGTCTATTTTTTAATAGTTTAATTGGAAAAATTGGTTTTGTAACAAAAGTGGGCTCGGAAGTCCATTTCAGTCATGTAGGTGCTCATTTTAAAGCTAAGAGCACCCAGTAAACCTATAGACCCACTATTTCCTAGTTTTAAGTGATTTTCCATCACTCACGTCAAAAAGCCCCAAAAAATCAATTATTGATTATTTTAATTAATAAATTGATGAATAATGGAGCAAATACAAAATCCTAGATCAGTGGATTCTCATCCAATTTGATTGAAATCAGTCAGATCTGCACCAGATTGACCGGATCTCACAAATCCTTAACTAAAGGAGGTGATCTGGGTGGATCCAGAGTTCAACTTCAGCTTCCTTTATGGGGAATTTCACCCCCCCTCTCTCCTCCAGACGTGTGGGCTCATCTGGATGAGTTTTGGTCAGGGATGATTTTAAGGAACCATAGTTATTTAAAAGTGTATAAATGTTGGCGAATATTACCAATTCTTAAAACGCCAACTATAAAATGATTGGCGATATTTTTGAAAAAAAAATTTAATTTCCAAGGATTTTATATCGTTAATATAATAATTTGGCGATTTTTAGGGTGAAAAAAGTTTACCCCATCAAAATTGGGTGAAACAGGGATTCAAAAAAAGCAAAATGGTGAATCGTTTTTGGGGGAAAAACATGGAAAAATAGCCCACTGGGCTAAAATTCGCCCCTAAAATTATCCCTGGTTTTGGTGGATGCTTCAATCAACAGGTTGAGGTGTCAGTCAGATCAGCTCTCCAATTGACATTCAAACTCAATAGAGTCTTAGTTTAGTTTCATATCAGGCATTGATGGACTCTCCTTCAGCTGCAGTGGTCGATCTCCTTGGGATTTGTGCCCCCTCTAGGCCGGGGTTTAAATTTTGTGTATAAGTAAAGCATGGCTGCCTCCTTTCCGAGTTAGTTAGAACTGGGATTGAGGTGTTATTGCTCTTGTACTGTGTTATTGTTTATTATTTTGGAATAAAGAACATTTGGAGGAAAGATCTATGGTGTAATGCTCTTCATGTGTGGATGGTGATTGTAAAATGCTTATGAGGTATAATCTGTGTTATTTATCATTGCTTTTGTTGGTTAATTGTTGGCCTTGAAGGAGAGAGATCCATCCTGTTAGGGTAAGAGTTTATTCTAGTTTTATTTATGCTCTTACTATTTTCTTGTTTTATATCTATTGGATTTTTATGTATTTCAAGTTTAATTGCATGCTTTCCAATTATCTCTTCCAGCAGCACCTATGTTTTAACCATCTGTTTGTGCAAGGATTTCTAAGTTGCAAGTGATATCTCTTTTAGAAGAGGTTGAGCTGGTTTGCATCCTCATCATATTCAATATATTCTGAATGACATAGTCCCTCGGTGTTCCACCAAAGCAAACTCCAAAGCCCAACATTCCCAGGCTTCCAGCACTCTTTCTCTCTCTTTCTCCTTCAAAAAATCAATTTTCTTACCTGGTTACTATGTTCGAAAGCTTTGTTATCATTTGGATCTGTTATATCAAAGTAAAATTTACATAGATATTATATTTCAAAGCTCATAGGCTAGATCTCATTTCTAAAAAGTATCATTAAGCATTCTAGATCTAGCATAAAGAAATCGTCCGTTTTGCATGGCAAGTTAAAGAAAATCAGTAGCTTGCATGCTCTATATTTCCTTTTCTGTTTTAAAAAAGATTAAATCCATAAATCAGTGCATATTTCATTGGCTGCACAAATATGAAGCCAAGATCCCAAGGAAATCTTGCTTTCCTTGGTTCCTTTTTCACCTATTTAGCTAGTTTTAACTTAATCTTTTTTTGAGTTAAGGTAGGCTGATACAAAGGTACTCTTAAAGTGCTTTTGGGAATATTTTATTCTAACATGATTTCTATTTTTTAGCAGGTGTAACAGAAAATAAAAGAATATTTTGTTCGAAAGTGGCCTCGGGAGCGTTCAAATCCCCCCAGGGGTCTCCCCTTTCACTAAAATTTAAAATTTTTGGAGAGTTGTAACATCTTGGTTTCATCCCTTATAAGGACCAAGAGGTTTCTGATATTTAATTTTGCTGATATTGTAACCAATAATAATAAAATAAAATCTTTTTTGAGTAGGTTCTTTCGAGTCCGCTCCCCATCCCCCCAGGGGGGATCTGCGTCCGTTTCACTTTTCTGCATTTTTCTTTGTTTTCTACTCTATTTTAGTACTGGCATGCAGGATTGTATACTTTGATATAATTTTTCATTATTCCATATTTTAATTTCAAAATTAATCATACTACTTACCCCATGACTTCCCGATTGACCCGCAAGGGGAAAGAGATGCGTGGTAGGACTAATTAGAAAACTGGTGTTGTGTATCTTTGATTCCTTTTTCATCAATTGTTTTGTTAGTCATAATAAAATTAACCCCTCCTTGATTCCCTGATTGAGATCCACTTGGATCGAAAGAGGTTCCTAAAGGGTTTTCTTTTTAACAAGAACACCTATTTTAAAATTTACTAAAAACAACGAAGACTCCAGTGTGTATGCTCTGTACTTCGTTACGGTTCATCCGATCAATCAAGCTACATAAAAGCACTTGAGTGACTAGAATAATTAGGATTCACTCTACCCAAATTGACAAACCATTAGGCGAAAATCCAACACCTCAATCAAACCATTACGGTGGCAAAATACCCAAAGGAAGCAGGAACTCCTGAAAAATGACCTCGGGGCGCCAATATCTATTACACCTTAGGGTGCATTATGAACAACAGCCTCAGAGACTCCATTCAACCCACATATTCCTTGCGGGTAGCCGTGATGGTTTAGTTTTGACATACTTCAAGTACCCCCTGGGTATATCTGAAGTCCCCTCGCCTAAGTAAAATTACTCATCTTCCTACATTAATTTAAAATCAACCAAGATACAATTGCGCAACATTAATTCCAGCACTTGCAAGCACTCTTAATTGTTTTTCGACTCCATTTTCAAGGCACTGGTCAACTGTTTATTTCTTTCAATCTATATGTGATTGGTGTCATTTTCATGCTTACTTGTGATTATCTCATCATGTTATTTGTTGTTTACAATTGTTAAATCGAAACTCCTAAAAAACTTACTCTTTAATACCATCATCATACTAATTATTTTTTCCTTAGTAACTTAATAGGGTCTACCCCCCTTGGCTTCGTTATGAGTTAAGCCTAAACGGAGGAGTCAAGAACAGGATGACAGCCTTGACTCGAGACTTTCCCCCAAGGACACACCGAGTGTCTTGAATATTTTTTCCACGTAACCCAGGTGTGTGAAAGGCAGCAAAATTTTTGGCGTTGTTGCCAGGGATAAATCTTTTTATTCCTGAGTATGACTTTTGTTTTCTTCCTTTTTGTTTTTTCTTTTCTTGATGAATTCTTAGAGTAGATCTTTAATTTTCATCTGGCGACTCCACTTACCTTTTGTTTAGTTTTTATTTTTTCAAAGAAAAGAAAAAAATATTTTTTGTGAAAAGATTTATAAATGCTTATTTTTCTTTTTCACATGGAGACTCCATTGAAGGGATAAAACCCTGCTTTCTCGTAAATTTGTTGAGATTTGTTGTGTGTAGATGAGCTCATACGATAGAGTAAAACCTTGAAATGCTCATTGTTTGACAGCTCCACTTCAGTACAAAATACATGGTTGATATATTCTATTGATAGGCCATTATGGATGATGAAGATTATGGTGCTCTAATTTCTAATGCATATCCTTCCATCGATTTCTCGGGCATCCCTAGTTTTCCTAACTATGAACCATATCTCCAGGATGAAAGATATTCCCAGGATCCAACTTTTTATGGAAATGGTGATTCAGTTGTTTGTCCCATCATGTTTTTTTTGCATTTGTGACAAAACTCAACATACTTCATAAGCATAATGTGATGCGAATCTTTGCTCATTCTTTGAAAAATAAGGCTTGGACATGGCTTTGTGGTCTTCCTGATAAATGCATTACCTCCCATGGAGATTTGTGTGCTATCCTTTTTGAGAGGTGGCATGATGGTGAGGGAGATATGATGACGGTTGTAGAAAGGACCCTCACCTACCTAAATGAGATAAAGGATCCCATGGCTTCCATTGTAGATGTGGACACTCAGGATGATCTTATTGAAGAGATCCAGGAGGAGCCCATGAATGAAAACATTGTTGAAGACTCTCCTCATGTCACCATAGCTGAAAACATTGAAGATTTGAGGTATTCTCAAGTGTGTTGCAATGTTGATATTCTTCCAGAAAACTCTCTAGAGGAACCCACTAAGCAACATATCCTAAGTGATCCCATTGAGTATGTTCAAAAAGTTTCCTTGATTGAAGATAGTATTGAAGATCCTTTTCATGATATCATAACAGAAGCCTATAAAAAAACTTATGATAATATCAATATGGTGTATGATGACACTAGACCTTGTTCTCCATATAATAATGATAGTCTGGAAGGTTTACTACCTTATGACCTTTTTTATGAAGAACATGAGTATGAAAATGAGGACAAGTATAACTTGGAGCAAGACATAAGTGACGAAGACTCCCTTATCTCTGACAAAGATATTGATGAGGAGTCCTGGAAATTCATGGAAAATCCAGTCTATGACATGAATAAAGAGGAAAATAATGAACCAGAAACTTTTGATAGTTTTGTTGATTCTCATGTCTATGACATATCTAAAGGATAGAGCATGGACCTTGTGGCATTGGGAAAATTTGATATGGAAAAGGAGCATGCAGTTTATCCATATGATCAGTCATGAGGACAAAGAGAACTTGATATCAGAACATGATATCAGCAATGGGGAATCCATCACATATGACATGGATGGGAGTGATGACTATTGGAATTTCATAGATAATCCAACTTGTGAAAATCTTATTTAGAATTCCATCCATGGTATGTCCAGCAAGGGGAGTGTGTATTAAAAAATTTGTGGAATTCCAATCTACGATACGTCCATAGAGGGGAGCACGGATCTGGATGCTTGGGAAAACCTTAGTATGGAAGAGGAGCATTCAGAATTTTCATGTGATCATTCAGAGTCTTATCATGCAGAGCCGCACAAGGGTATCAATAATGAAGACATTGAGAAACGGTGTTGTGAAAAGTTAGATGCGATGCAGTAAATGGAATATCATTCTCAGCCATTTTTTTCACATATAGAGGTTCCTTATGATTTGGAGCTACTTGGGGTTTGTGCAACGAATTATCATTTGATAAGCCTCGGTGATCAGTATGATGATGTAGTCATTCTGTCTCATCATTCTGATTGGTATATTAGTCCTATCCAGTCATGGATAGAAGCAACCTACATGAGCACATACAAGTTGGGGAAGAATTTTTATGACATTATTCATGCC
>LPNX010476163.1:0-21078 GCA_001517045.1 Pseudotsuga menziesii
TATATATATATATATATAGTCAACGTTTGCAAGGTATAGCGGTCTACTATTCCATGACACCTTAGGAAAAATTACATACATAATTGCTAAGATCTATATTGCGCTTGTTGATAAAATATGGAATGAATTGCTTCTAAAATGACAATGTTCCTATCATTAGGCAAATGGGAAAACATTCAGGAAACCCTCTTTTTTTCTTTTCTTTATGAAGCAAGTTCACAAGGAAAAATATTCTATCCTCCTCCTGTAAGGAGCTTTGTTCTTGTCTCCAAGGCCAAGGTTAAATTTACAATTTGAAACAATATATCTATATAGAGTGGTTCACCATGGAAGCCCAATTTTACACCATGGCTACATCCACTTGGGAAAATATCTTATACTCGCTAGACAAGTATACAGGAAATTGGGAATCATTAATCATGATAAATGGCTCAACAACATAATATTCCATTACATACAAGGGCTCCCAAGGAGAAAATTTTCTCGATGAGATTCAAACCCCGGTGAGGAGTGCAATAACCAAATCTCCCAACCATACGAGCTATGCCCAAAGGACAAATAAATAATTTATATATATGTGTGTGTGTGTGTGTGTGTGGAAACCTAAAGTAGCTTCACAAAGTAGCTTCACATTGGAACAAAGAGTCCATAACAAACATCAAAAATCCTATTTTTTCTTCAAAAAAATAAGGTTTGTTTAAATGTTTTTTTCATGCTAAATTCCACAGATGAAATTTGTGTCCAATTGTTATCATGTAAAATGACACTTCTCCATCCGAGTACCAACACCCAATGTGTCAGAACACAAAATGACAAACTGTATTGAAGTAGCCAAAACACTATAGATGGACATGACCTATGATACATCATCACCTAACCGACTGAATATATTTTTGTTTGGAGATTAGGATTTCATACACAATTATTTACATAGAAACCAGTGTATCATATGTGAGTATGTGCATTGCAACTCACATATACATTTTTAGGGCTTGCACCTGCGGGTTTCCTTAAAGCAAGTCGTGTATCATACGCGATTTGCCATTATACATAGTCGTGTATACCTTAATTTCGAGTTAAAAAATATAACCTGATTAGAAAAGGACATTTGGTCCCTTAGTCATAACCATCCCAACGTCCTCAACAATCTCAACCTTCGTAACCTCTCTCTTTCCTCATGTATAAATATAGGGTAGGGGATGGGGCTAATCATTCATTCTTAGGAGAGCAAAGTTATACTGGTGGTTTGCATTCAGATATCTTGGAGAAGCAGAAATCAATGTCCTTGTTTTGTAGAGGAGCTCTTGTCTTAGATGTTGGGTTGTAATCTCACCATAAACGTTTGTCGATAAAGAAAGTTCTTCTTCCAATGTTGCGTACTAGAACTCTTGTATATTGTGATTTATGAATTATCTTATGCTTTTATCATGAATATGTTATTTCATTAATCCTTGTTATAATATATAATATATTGCAGGAAGATATTTTTCTTTGCAGGTGATTGAAGATACCCTGAAAGTTGTGGGAGCAACTTGAAGAGGAGAATAAAAGCTATGATTAAACTTCATAAACCAGGTATGTTCAGTTTTCTTCCTATTCCTATTTCAATTTCTGAAATGGTTGATTGTCTGCAAATATTAGTTAGTAAATTGGTAACCCTAGAGGCCCTAGGTTATAAGGGTGTGTTTTCCTGAACAACAGAACTGGTGAATTTGCTAGGGAGTCCAGCCTGTTGTGGGTCCTCTCTTTAGTCTTCCTGACCAGTATTTTCTCTTGTTTATTCCGTTTGTGATCTATTTTGTTTATATCTTCGATTTCCAGTAGTGTAGGTTCAAGACATGTCTGTCAATACTTTTCTTTTTTCAAAAATTTTAGCAGCATACGGGTGCATCCATGGAGGTGGGTTACAATTTTTTACAAGGCGATTTCGGAAAAAATGAAAAAACATACCTCGATCGAGCTTTTGATAAACCCTCGATCGAGGTTTTAACACCTCGATAGAGGGTTTATAACATGCTCGATCGAGGTTGCAATAAACCCTCGATCGAGATTTTGATAAACCCTCAATCAAGGTATTCAAATCTCGATCGAGGGTTAAAAAATGGCTCAATCGAGGGTTAAAAAGGACCTCGATTGAGCATTTTTAATCTTCTATAAATAGGCAACAAACCCATCATTTAATTTACTTCGTTTCTTGGATAGAAAATGGTCATTTATATTCATTTGTGGATATGGCTTCTAGAGTAATTGGGTTATAGATGTGATTGATCACATGTATGACTCCAATCAATCACATCTATAACTCCAATTACTCTAAGACTAATATCTATTCATAAAATCTAGAGAAAGTGGAAATAGTAATGCTTTTACTTGTTTTTTCTTCAAGGTATGTATTATTACCCACAAGTATACATTCTTCTAGTCGAAATTATGTTTTATTAAATTTTGTTATCATATAATTCTATGTTTGATTTTATTTGAATTTGAAGACCTTGTTCCCATGAACAATATGATATTTAAAAACTTTGATTAAAGAACTTTTTGGGTGTCCATATTCGTGTGCTCACATGAATATGGGCACTTGAGGATGTTTTTAGTTAAAGTTTTGAAAATCTCAATCGAGCTCTTCTCTAACCAAACATAAACATTCAATAGAGGTATTTAAAAACACGTGTAAAATCTCGATCAATAGTTTTAGAGACCTTGATCGAACTGATAGCTTGATCTTGACATTGTATTTTCATATGCATCATGTAAAGTTTCATTTAATGAAGTCTTCCAAAAGATGCTTGGACACCTTATATTTTGAATCCCCATTTGAATTCATGTCATTGAACATTTTCAATTCTTGTCGAAATAAGAATTAGTATCATGTTTAGTTTCCATACTTTTTGTTTTTCGGATCTCACAGTCGTCATAACACATTTTATTTTATTTATTTTCCTCCACTCTTAGCATTATGAAACACCAAAACAATTAGTCACTTGTTATTGATGTAAATTCTAATGTCATTCAATAATTTACTAGCAAAATTAACTTCAAATGTGTGACACAATAACAATTTTGAAGAGTAAACAATTGACATTGATATAACCTAAGGAAATGAGGTCATATTTTTTTTCATGCTCACATTTTCAATTCTCTAAATGTACTAAAAATACTTTTCTCCTTCGTATATAATTTTTAATTTTGAAAAACTACAATTTTGTGAATATGACTCTAAATGTAACACTATTTTTTATCTTAATCATTCTGTTCTATTCCGCCCTGGGCTCTGGGCTTTATGTATCTGTCCCGAAGATCTATATCATAGGTAGATCATAGTCCTGAGAATCCAGGTCGAGTGGACACAACTCGCCTAAGTTCATCTCATCAACTGAATTGCATGCATCATTGCTCTCATTGGTTCAATGCAAAAAGAATACTATGACAATGATGCATGTAATTCAGTTGATGAGTTGAACTTAGACGAGTTGTGTCCACTCGACCTGGATTCTCAGGACTACGATCTACCTATGGTATAGTTCCTCAAGTCATATATTTAAAGCTCAGAGCCCAGGGCGAAATAGAACATGACGTTTAAGATAAAAATTAGTGTAAATTCAAAGTCTTATCACATAATTGTAGTTTTTTAAAATTAAAAATTATATACAAAGGAGAAAATTATTTTTAGTATTTTAAACAATTTACTACATTTATGTACTACATTCTATACACATTGGATATATTGCTGATAAGAATCAAATTATGTTGAAATTCCTTACCAACCATTGATGACATAAACAAGCTAGATGTTGAATTCTAATGAAAACACACCATGATACTAGTTGAATATAAGCATTAAACAAAACTAAATGTATGTAGTTCACAGACTCTAAAATTATTGTTAAAGCCCCAAAATGCATCCTTGGAATCACCATTAAGGTTTCACAACTATCGGTTAAAGTTTTGAGTTATCATGCTAGGATGCACTGAAGGGTTTATTGTATTTATGTCATGGTCATTTTGATACAAACAATAGTTTGTCCACTTTCTCACTGCACACAATATTCATAATCAATGTCATATATAGTGTTGTTTAAATCCATGTCTCTCTTCAACATAGAGTTCAATGTTTTTGTCAATATCTTTGGTCCAGAATAAAATTAAACTTCATTAATTTTAGTTATAAAGAGGGTCACAAGTTCGCATATATGGGGTGCAACATATTATTATCACTACGAAAAAACCTTTTTTTAAGAGTGGAGCAAGTTGGCATGTCACGTTTATTTCATGAGTCTTATCCATTTGCTATATTCTTAATGTACTCGTGTCTGGAGGAAACAGATTGGTAATAGGTTATAATTGTCAATTATGTTTATATACACATTTATCTATACGATGATAGAGTTCTAATTATATGTTAGGTGAACTATGGAAAGATTTTTCTTGTTCCTTAAACTTTGATGCCTCTTTAATAGTTTCAAAAAACTAAATCTAAAAAGCAAAGGGCATCTTCCCTTGTTACTAGTATATTTCACTGTGGTTATGAGTATTATATTATTGCTCCTTCAATTCTTCTTCTTATGCATTTATATTCTTATCATTTATTTGGATATGAAAAATAAAAAATAAAAAATTCTTTATATTTATTACAATGTTGAGAATAAGTATCCTTCTTCTTATTCTTTTTTATTTTATATTTCATTATTTTTTTTAAAAATTACTTTTTTTTTTTTACATTTACCATCTTGAAAAAATTATAATTTATCATTTCCCCTTTATTCTTATGTAATTTATCTTCTAAATCTCTTATATGGGTCTTGAAACCCATTTCTAAAATGTCCTACATGAACATAATACTATATATAATACACATATATATAATATATATATAGGCTAAAGCTTATATCCCGAAAAAATATGCTAGTATATTCGTAGTCATGTACAAACCCTTTTTTTCGAGTGTTTAAGAGTAGCTCGATCAAGGGTTTATTAGACCCTCGATTAAGGGTTTAATAAACCCTCGATCGAGGGTTGAATAAAATCTCAATCGAGCTTCCGATAAGACCTCGGTCGAGGTATTTAAATACCTCAATTGAGCTTCATACCTCGATTGAGGCCCTGAAAAATAGATATTTAGCCCTTTTACAGGAAAATCAATGTTTCTGTGTCTTATAAGGGTGTAAACCCTGCCATTCATGGCACACAACTGAGCGGAGTTCATGCTGATAGATTCGTCACTAAATCCTCTATCCATTGAGATATCATGCATGCGTTTTGGCATTCATATGGGTTTTTTTTAATTAGTTCTAAAACTTACACTTAGAAAACGAGACAACAACTTCGAAGCAGCTCAAAGAGAAATCCGCAGAGTAAAATACACACATCCAAAAATTTCTTTAAAATGCACATCCCACACATGGACGTGTCCTCTTCAAAAGGGTATCTTTGGTTTTTCAATTTTTCAAAACAGTGAAAACAAAGTTGGGATGGACACACATGTGTATAAAATGATGTTGAAATCATATGTGGTCACTTTCGAAAAATAATAAAGAATTTTATATTGCGAAATAAATTAACAAAAAAATGTGCAGACCACAATGCATTTTGTGTAAAGCTTGCTCATATATATATATATATATANAATTTCACACATTAAATGACATCGGAATATTTTTTTAAAAATATCATTGGTAAGCCAACATAATATTCTATAATTTGTTTTTTTTACTGCAAATTGAAATTCACGTGGCTTATATGTGTTTCAAGGGCTTCTATCTAGCACATGAGTAAAAAATCAGGTTTTCATCGCCAAATTTGGCCAAAAAGTGTTACCCACCTCCATGCATTTACCCATACGCGGGTTCTCTTGGTGACAGTCGCGTATTCCACTTTGTATATGTGGATTTCTCTCTGGATAGTTGCGTATCATACGTGGGTTTCTTTTATAATAGGCACATGTTCCTGTAGGTGTTTGTAAGTTTTAGGGTTCTTGTGTGTCCCTTTTTTTGAGGTCTTTTAGATGCTTGTGAAGGTTTTGTTTCTGACATGATATTGTTAGTCTTGGGTCTGTACATTTCACAGTTTACTTGATTTGTCAATTCCTTGAGTGTTTTGTGTTTGACTTTCTTTATTGGTGAAGGTGTCAGGTCCTCCTACTTGGATCTTTGGGTCTGAGTGCTTTTTTTTAGGTCTTTGATCAGTCCTTCAAAATACTGTATGCTTTGTACTACTGTTAGTGGTCTAAGTAAGTCATTCTTTCCTGTTTGGATCTATAAGTCTTTCATTTGATAGTTCCTCCAAGTGTAGGTTTTTACCATTTCTTCCTATTTGGGTGAAGTGTCTTATTATAGGATCTACTTGCATCATTTACTTTTATATGCTTAGATTGTTCAAATTTACTCAAGTTTGCACTTATTGCATTATAATTTTTGAATTTTTTTTTGAAAAAAAAAAGACAATTTTTTTTTGCACTTTTTGCATTAGGTTGGATTTAGTTGTCATTTTCGTTATTTTTTAAGAAAAAATAAAAAAAATTTAAAGTCTTTTCGTTTCTCTTTTTACTTTAAAAACTTCATTAGCTTTCATTTTACAAGGAAAAGAAAAGAAAATGTTTTATTTCTTTCTCCTAAGTCAATAAGATCATACAGTCTCACCCCACTACCTTTGACTTAATAAATCCATTTAAAAAGAACGATTAATTAAAATTTTACTAGTAAGTTTCTTTTTCCTAGGCTCATACACCAACTAGTTCAGGCTAGGCTTGTGGACTAGGGATTTTTAACTGTCCATAAGCATTTGATTTCAAACGTAGTAGGCCTTTCACTAGGTAAATCCTCCTCTACCTGAGACCATCTACAAAGCTCCTCTCACACGGGAATTAAGCACGAGGCCGCGTAAGGACTTGGATTGAGGAGATAACCCTCTAATTCCTTGTTCGAGCGTATATTAGGATTTTTATTCATTTGGGGATCTTGTCAATACCACCTCTTGGTCCTCGTGCGATGGAAGTGTAAATAGGGTTTTGGGTTTTGCTACCCTTCCCATGCATAGGAATCAGGCTTGCAGTTGTTCTGCCAGACTCTCAGTGTAATTCCGGTAGCCTTTAGTCTCTTGACTCTAGGGATCTTACCCAAGTATACTAGAAGGCTATTTCCGGTTATCTTGGACGGACTTATAAGGTAACCCCGATAGACAGTGTGGGAGGGCGGTTGGGTGATTCGAGTGCTTGTGCCCAAGAACATATTCACGGGACACCAAGTAACCATCTATCGGTCTTCATTGGTTGAACGTGTGCCCTAATCATCCTAGGATTTCCTTTGGAAGGCATATCTTATACCTATTGTGTTTGTGTGACTTTAGGAAATTTTTAGTGAGTGTTGTTTGTTTTTTTTGTATTTAGTTGGCCTTTAGGTTTGTGTGAATATTTTTTAGTTGTGGAGGAATAACCTCTCTGAAGGTCAAGGTTGCAAAACCTTCCTCTAGTTGTTACAGTGGAGCCTCCCCTACCCCCTCAAAGGCGGAGACTAGACACTGACGGTTCTTTCGAACCAGTAGGAGTTAGCAAATTTCCAGGTGAGCCGGAACTTAGGACTAACCAGGAAGATACAATTGCAGTAGATATTGAAGACTTGTAAGCTAACGAGTTTGCAAGGAATTTTAACCCACCTCTGACTTACTTAAATGATCTTGTGATCATCCAAGTTCTTCCCTT
This sequence comes from Pseudotsuga menziesii, assembly GCA_001517045.1. NCBI lineage: Eukaryota > Viridiplantae > Streptophyta > Pinopsida > Pinales > Pinaceae > Pseudotsuga > Pseudotsuga menziesii. The sequence continues at coordinate 7,697 of LPNX010476163.1, forward strand.
TAGTTCACATGTTATTGGTGTTCCTGTGAGCATAATTATGTCTAGCTCTGGAGAGGGTCTTTCTACCCCAACATTAGCCATTTTGGCTGGTGGAGTCCAACCTCCCCTAGTGGGTACTCCAAGACCAAGTGCATATACTACACCCTTGTCACCAAGTATTCGAGTGTTTCAACCATCGGTTCCCTCTAATACAGTAGATTCATCTATTGGGGTAGTCATTGGGATACCTAGTGCACCTTTTGCTTCCCCCTCCTTCATGCATACTTCTCAAAGTCGTCCGACTAGATCCTCCTCATTTGTCTAGGGTTTCCCATGGAATAGGGGGCACATTCCCCCATCCACTCCTTATGTAGGTCCTACACCTGCATATGTGGGCATGCAATTTGGAAACATGAATGCTTTTGGACAAGGTTTCCAGACACTGGTTTCGACCCGTTCACGAGCTCTCCCTTTTCACTTTTTAGTGGGGGGGTATTTGCTCCTATTTTCCAAACTTTAGTTTCATCTAGGGTGGATCAAATCACTTATAATGCACCACACACAATAAATCCACTGGCTTTTGGGTGGAATCCTTTTCAAAGTAATATAACTACTTCACAACCAATGGCTAGGGAAACCCCACCTTTTCGTTTCGGAACCAGGGGGGGAGTCCTTCTTCATCCCAGACCCATGCTTTTCAAGATCTGGTTAGGCCTAAACTTCCCTTCTTGGCAACTTTAAACTTGCTAGACTTGTCAAAGTTGATGAATGAACCGGTGAGGCATAGTTCCACATGGCCACTTATTCCTATTAAGTTACCTTCTTACATTCCCAACTTTGAAGGAAAAATTGGTGAAGATCCAAGTGCCCATATAACCACTTTTCACCTATGGTGCTCTACAAACTCACTGAATGATGATTCTGTTTGGTTGAGGCTTTTCCAGAGGACCTTGACTCATGTTGTAGCAAAATGGTATATTGAAATTTCCTCTGCTGCATATGATAGTTTTTTGGATCTAGCAACTGTGTTCCTCAATCACTTCTAGATTCCTGTCTCATATGATGCTGGTACAGATTTGTTGTCGACTTTTCATCAAAACAAAGCCACACACATCTTGGATCACATCCAAGAGACTTTTCTAGCTTCCTATAGGTTCTGAAGAAACTGCTTGTACATTTTCAAAAAAAAACTGAAAATTTCCAAGTGAAAAAGTGGAACTTATCTAGAGTGTTGATACCCATAAACTGCTAAAAACAATATAATGTGTTTGTTCAAGTGTCGTTTGAGGTTTGTGGAAATTCAAAAAAGGTGTGTGATAGAATTCATAGACTTCTGCATCCCTGGTTTCCACAACTTCCAAGTACCGTGCTCCATCATCAATCCTCTTTTTGGCAAGCTTCCCGCCTCAGAATTTCTTTCCCTGTACACATGCCTACAGGTAATGGTATCAAATTTTGTCAAGAGTCTGCGAACTTCTTCAAAAAGAGTAATAATGGGAATGTTTTTGCATCTTTGAACTTTGTTCACCCAATTAATGAAAACTAAAGAGTCTCTGAAAATTTGAATCCTACTACAATTTCTCTCCAAGGAAAAATAGAGGAGTAGTTTTAGGGCCATGAGCTCAGCATAATTGTTTTTTTAGTCCCCCAGGCCCATTTGAATCTTGAAATGATGGCTTTGAGAAAGAAAGAGTGTAGCTCCACCCCCATAGGAGCGATCTTGTGAGGCTCCATCAAAAACATCCCATGGGAAAGAGGAGACAATAAGATCCTCTATTATGATTTGGATTGCCAGGCGATATTTGGTTTAAGGAAAGAAGGATAAGATGTCAAGACCCTATTTTTCAATAGCCTCGAGAGAAGAGGCGTTTTCCTGAAAGATAACAAAATTGCGAGAAATTGAGATTCCCCATATGTGTATGAGAGGGAGGGATTTTATGTATGAAAGATGGTTTTTAAAGGACTAAAATTTCCATGCATATTGAAGTGATTGTCCATGCCAATAAAATATGTGATTTAGTAGAGTTTGTGAGTGTAACCAGACCTGAGACGAGAAAGTGCAAGTGAGGAAAAGATGATTTGTTGTCTCCTCATTTTTTTTGCAAAAAGGGCACCAACCAGGACCTTCCAAAGATATTTTTTGCATTCTGTCCCAAGTTGGGATTATGTTTGCAACATGCATCACATAAAGAATTTTTCTTTCAGAGAACATTTGATTTTCTAGATCCCAAATTGCCACCATTGAGGTTTAGTTTGAAAGAACGTGGCACACAGACATTGATAGCCTATCTTTGGGGTATAGCTACCATGTACAGCATGTTCCCAGATAATCTCATTGTGCGACTCCATGATTCTAATCTGGGAGACTCGAAGAGCAGAAATGTATCTGTTCCATTCAAAGTTCCAAAGGTTTGGAAGATCCAGTTCTGTGATCCCCTTCCATTTCTGTTGCTAGATGTTTGTGGAAGCAGGGTCAACAATATGATTGAAATAAAAGAAGCCTTTTAAATGAAACATTTGAAGGAGTTGTTGAGGAAGAATATGGTGAAGTTGACTACCAAGCCATGGATCTGCTCCAATTCAAACTTTTGTGTCATTCCCTACTTTCCATGATAAGCCATTGTGAATAAGGGGAAAATAATTGCTAATGGCCTTCCATATCATTGATCCCGAGGAAGGAGCCATGAAGACTGCATTTCTAATCCAATCCCATAGGGAAACAAGAGCTATATATTTGTGGAAAACAACCTCAATCCATAGATTGTTTGTTGAAATGAGCCGCTAACTTGCTTTAGCAGCTAAAGCTTTTGAAAAACGAGTGATGTTTTTGACTTCCCATCCTCCTAGGGATTTAGTTCTAGCATTTTTTGTTGGTTGTGTAGCCTAATATTCCAAATCCAGAGATATTATTCTGTTGTGTTTGTACCCCAGGTTTACTGTACACTCGTTCCCCAACTTTGGGGTTCGGGGCAGCGCCCAATAAAAGGGGGTTGGGGGGTTAATCCCTCGAGAAATTTTTTTGGGATGTTTGTTGGCCAACAGTTTTGCGGACCCATGGTATTGGGTTAACCGTAGTATTTTCCCATGGTATTTCCCCTATAAAAGAAAAGCATTGTAATCCAATTGCGTATGGTATTGTATTGTATCATACCATTGTAAACAATCTCTATGATTGTGTGAGAGAGACTGTGAGAGCGTGAAGACGAAGTGCAGTGGTATTGTTGTAGGTTGTATCCCTTCATCTTTCTGGACAGTAATAAAAGGACTGGTAATTTCTGTGTGGACGTAACCCATCGTTTGGGTGAACCACGTTATATCTGTGTCTCTCTGTAATGTATTTAATTTGTTTTGCATCTTGTTTAATGATTTAATTGTATATCTGTTATTGCTCTTCGGTTATGCTTTCTAACAATTTGATCCCATTTAACCCATTGAAGGACCTTTTGTTCTTTGTTACCCGTCCACATAAATCTTGAGCATAATTTTCTCGATCTTTCCAAAATGGATTTCGAAACCCATGTTAGATCCATCCAATAGACTGGAATGGCTTCAAGGACTGATTTTACTAGGACTAATCTACCCATGCTCGAGAGCCATCTATTGCACCAGATATTGACCCTACAATCCAATTTATTCAGTAGCCAATTCCAATCTTGCTTTTTGTAGCAATTTGGTTTCATTTTGAAGCCCAGGTATTTAAGACCTTCATCCAGGGTTGAGACAGCAAAAGGAAAAAGTTCCAAGAGTTTTCTGATGTCATCATCTTCCAAATTGAAAGTGGCAATAGTAGATTTATGTTCATTAAGTTTCATACCTATAGCTTTGCAGAAAAGGTGCAGGATCTCTGAAAGATTCTCTGCATCTTTGATAGAGCCATTACAAAAGATGAGAATGTCATCTACAAACAAGATATGGGTAATATTTAGATTCGTTGCTATCTTGATTCCTTCAAATAAACCCCTTATTTTGCATCCAGGATAGCTCTACTCAGACCTTTTGCCATCGGTAAAAAAAGTAGGGGAGAGAGTTGGAATCCTTATCGAAGGCCCTTTTTCAAGAGGAAGAAATGGAATGTTGATCCATTTATTAGGACTGTCTAAGAGGTAGTGGAGATACATGCAAAAATCTATTTTATGAAAGAGTAATTGAAGCCCAAATGTGTGATAAGGAGTCTTAGATAGAACCAACTTATTCTATCAAATTCCTTTGAGAGATCTATATTTAGAATTTCCCCTTTCGTCTTCTTGAGTTTTATGTTGTGCATTCCCTCTTGGGAAATTCCAATGGCTTCATGAATTTGTCTGTTCTCAAGAAATCCAAATTGTTCAGATGAGATGATCTATTATAGGACCTTCTTTAATCTTTGAGCGATCACTTTTTCCACCACTTTGTAAGTGATGTTGCAAAGAGAGATGGGCCTAAAATCTAAATGATCCAGGTTTTCTTTTTGGGAACAAGAGCTAAGAAAGTTGAGTTGAGAGGAGGATGCAAATGCCCATTTTCATGGGATTTTTCAACCAATTGAAGAAGGTCAAGACCAATAGTATCATAGGCTTCCAAGAAGAATTCAATGGTCCAACCGTCATGACCCAGGATTTTGTCTTTCTGGAATCTATGCAAAGTTGCTTTCAGTTCATCTTCTGAGACATCCTTCATAAGATCCAAGTTTTCTTCGTCTGAAATTCTCCCATGGAAGAATTGTGAGATCTGGATGACTTCTGCAATTGATGCATGTTGCTATGTTTTAAACAGGTTTTCAAAAAATTATGTTCCATTCTCATCCATCTCCTCAAAAGAGGAGACTCGTTCATTACTATCATTTCTCAATTCCCAAATCGTATTTTGTTGTTTTCTTCCTTTCGAAAAGGATTGAATTTTTTTTGTGTTATCATCCCCACCAGCCATCCAAATGGTTGCGCTCTTGAGTCTCCAAACTTCCTCCCGCTCACGGGGGCTTCACTTGTTGACCAATATCATATCACGTTAGTTCATATTGTGGGTTTTAAAATTATTAAAAATTGAACCATTATATTGTATGTATTGGGGGAAATGAGAGGTTTAAGGTGAGGGTGGGTAGGGTGGTTTATAAGGATTGAGGTATAAAAAGGGGTAGGGAGGAGGTTTTAAGTATTGGGAGGGGGTTTCAACAAAGAGAGTTTGGGTCAATATCTCTGGAAATTAAGGGTATTCTTTAATATCCCACGATCGCACGTGCTATGTGAGATGTTCACTAAGTGAAGTCCCCGTGCTCCCGCTCTTTCAAAATATTATTTTCTATTTGATTCAAGTGAGATTAGCCTTTCTTTGCCAGTCTAAGTGAGAAAACCTCCCCACTCATAGTTGTGGATTTCTGCCAGATCATCCTCAATCAGAATAATGTCATGTTCACCCATCATCGTTTTATCTTTTTCCCAGTCTTTTAGGAGGAATTTGATGCAAGAACAAATTTGACAAAAATGTTTAGCAGCATGGATTCCCTTATCTTCCACATATGGGATCCAGTTGGACTGGATAGGCTTGAGAACTTCTTCGTTTTTTAGCCAGGATGCACATAATTTGAAGGGATTAGTTGGATTCTTAGGGTTTTTTTAGAATTTCCAAACATATAGGGAGGTGATCAGAGTTAGTTCCTGAATCAACCCATTGTTTAAACATCAGATCCCTTCCCAGAAGGATTTCGTCCATGAGGAATCTATTAAGCCCTTTTGCAATTATATCCTCCCCAGTTCTTCTATTTGACCAAGTTGGCTTCAGTTTTAGGGGATCAAGTTCCACCATCTTGATGTTCTGGAAGAGGGTGTTGAAGAAATTTTCCAAAGGGTCCACCCTTGCCCTTGGTCCCCAGATTTCATGGGCACCTAAAGTGTAGTTTAAATCTCCACCTATCACCACATTTTCACTTCTTATCAGAGGGGAGGTTTGCAATGCTTCCTGGACGGAAAAATCTGTTGTTGTAAGGGCCATAGATGTTCAGAATGTTCAAGGATAAATTTTCTTATGCCTAATGAACCTAGATCCCCATGTCAAAGGTGGCTCCCTAAGATTTTGAGCAGATAATCGTGGACTGGTTCCATCCAATTTCTAGCCCACCCGAAAGACCTCTAGCACTCTGGGATAGAAAAGTGAAGGATTTTGTAACCAAAGACAAGAAATTTGTAATTTCAAGTTCCGTCCCTAACATTTCCTGGAGGAGGATTACATCTGGTTTTTGCACCATGAGCATCCTCTTTAGGGAAAGTTTTTGCCGGGTACTTTCCAGACTCCTACAGTTGAGGGAGAGAATTTTCATTTAGTAACCCCTTCAGGGGCATGCACTGCTCTAAGTTCGCAGAAGAGTATTTTCTATTTACCGTTTGCTTGATCACGGAGATAATTTTACTAGGAAAAGGAGAAATCTGAGGGTCGTCCCTTTCCCTTTCCCTTTGTTGGAAGGGTAGGGTTTTCTCCTAATCCTAGGATAGAAGGAGTTGGAGCAGTCAGTGCACGGATATCCCTTGTTCTAAGATGAAAATGGATCATTGAGGAGGTAGAATTTGAATTTGCAGAGGTGGAGAGAAGAGAGAACGATGAAATAGTGGGAGGAAGTGTTGTCGAAAGGGGGGATGGAGGGGGGGATGTGACTGCCTAGATAGGGGAGGAGCAAGTAGTTGAAGAAAGAACCAACAAAGAGGTATTTAAAGCATTTAGATGCAAGTCACTTAAATGTTCATTCAAAGAAGTGACTAGAAACATACCCGGGAGAGGCCGCAAAGGTTACTAAAGAGGAGGATCCAGGCCGATCTCTGTGATGGTGGTGGAGTGAATTTATTTGGTATTCAAAGAGGGTCTCAGATCAACTGCTTCATTGTTGAGGCGTACATATGCTTTTCCTGCTAGGACCCTTTCAGTGTCCTGAGCCATTGCATCCTTGAAAATCCACCTTTTCCGAGTTGACGTTTGTGAAAACCCCAGCTGGCAATTTCTCGTAAGATGTCCTGTAGCATGACAACGGTGGCTTCTGAAAGGAATCCCTTCATAATCCAAAATTTGTTTCCTGATTGAGGAACCCCAGATCAGACTGAGATGCTCCCGAAGGTCAGTTTGAACATTTAGAGAGACAAGGATTCTCACCATTGTTCGCCGTCGAGTCTTCATAAAAGAGAGGTCCACTTCCAAAAAAACTCCCAGGGAATTTCCAATGTCACGCAACGAGTTTGAGTTCTAGAGTTCCCAAGGAAGTTCCGGTAAACGAACCCAGACTTGGATTGTGTCTAATTTCTTGTTGTTTGCATCAAATAGAGGTGTCCATTTCTTGAGCATTATGGGAGCCGTTCCATAATTCCAGTGGTGTTTCATGATTTTTTACGCATCCTCCATGCTGTTAAATTTAAAACCGAACCAACCTTTGGAGAGAGCGTTGGTTTCAAGTTTGTAATGAAGAACGTTCATTCAACTTTTTTGAACCCAAATTTCCATTTCTTTTGGGCTAGGGTTCCTCCCTCTGATCTTTCCAACCAAAGCCATGTCCCCCATGGCCCGTGCTTCCCCAATTGAGATATTAACACCACAGATTAGATTCAAAGGTCCACTGGTCGAAACCAGGCATTTATTTTTCTCCTTTATGTTAGGGTTTTTCTCTCCTTCGTGGATTCCATTTAGAGAACCCTCCGTGAAATATTTACTGCTGAAATATGAACCAGATGCAGATGGGAAGCCATGGAAATCGTCTGGTTGCAGAAAGGTTGCAATAAAACCCTCTGGGCTAATGTCTTCCTCAATGTGTGGGGGCTCAATAAGCTGTTGTTATGCATGCGTTGGGAGGGTTCCAAGCCAACCCGCCTCCTAGAGCTCAAAATCCTTGAACGATGTATGTTCTGGCGGAGTCAAAGCATTTAGATCCAGTGCACAAAAGGCCTCATTATGAACAATGGTGGCTTCCGAAGGTGGAAACCCTAAATCTGAAACCATGCTGGTGGGGAAAAGAGAGGATGAGCTACCTCCAAGAGCTGGTTCAAGCAGCCTTGCTGCTAGCGGGAATTGCAGAGAGTGTGCAGTTTGGTCTGGAGGGTTAATCGAAGGCCCATCGCTAGCCCTAGCTACCATTCCTGCTACGATTTTGAGGAGGGTTCCAGCTGGCAGCAAATATGGCAAGGGATGAAACATGACAGGGCAATTAGCCACACAAGATGTCGGAGAGGGGAAAACCGATTATTTTTGCCACAGGTCTTCGGAGAATTCCAGATGCTCCTCCTCGTTGTACGCCATATGATGAGGTCATAAAAAAGAGAAAAAAGTAGCCCATAAAAAGGATGCAGGTTTTAGGAGCTGCTAGGGCAGCCGCCGAGGGCTTTTGTTCATACAAAAAACCCGGTCCTTCCCCAAAAGATCAAAGTAAAAACATAGCTTTCTTAAAACCTATTCATTTAAATTTTAGAAACATAATTTAGCATATTTACGCTCCCTCCCTTCCTCCATAACTCTACTTATCATAAAAAATTTATACAACTTCTTAAATAAAAGCAAAAGTAACTGCCCAACGCCAATAATCCTTGAGGTGTGCCCATCATGCTATATAAAACAGATCTCGCCGAAATAAAATTTATTTAAAAGGCGGATGACGGCCTAGAATCGATCAAGAAAATTAAATGTGCTTGAGAACAAGTTAGTAAAAAGTAATTGTGTTTTGATGTCTTTGTTCCACGTTGTTACCGCGTGCCTGCGTAATTGGATAATACAAGGAGTCGGTTCCACTCCCCCCTCCTCACAAGGCAAGATCCGCTAAAATCTCCACATCGTGCTTGTAACTTCTCATCCACCAAACATTGCAGTTGCGCGGTCCACTCTCCCCTCCTCACAAGGCAAGATCCGCTAAAATCTCCACATCGTGCTTGTAACTTCTCATGCACCAAACATTGCACTTGCGCGGTGACGTAAGATTTATATCATTTTGTATGGCTGGATGCCAATGTTGTTAAACACTTTCGCGTAAATACACACGTGCGTCAAAACAGCTGAGACTTATTTTATTATTTTCTCATCGAAACAAAGGGCAAACCTATAATAATACCGCCACTAAAATGCATAAGATCCTACGAGAAGGTCAAGCCCACGCGCTCGCTCTTCCCCAAGAAAATGGAAAAACTAAACGTCTGATGAGCGTAGATGCGGGTCAAAGGATTAGGGCTTGCTTGACTACTACATTTTTTTTAATTATAATAAACTCCGCGTCTCTCTGCTTCTTTACATATAATATATATCTACTCTACTTCATTAAACATAAAATATATCCATGTTTTACTCTGCTTCATGATTGGCGAAAACACACAAAAAAGATGGGCAATACAGCGTCCTGCGTTGCGTTGGGCATGGCCATGGAGGACAAGGACGAAACCATCCAGCTGATTCGCTCAGATGGCACACTTCAAATCCTTCATAAACCCCTCAGCGCCGCCCAGATCACGCAACAATTCCCTCAACATTTAGTCTGTCACTCTGATTCATTCTACATCGGCCAGAAGACGCCCGCTCTTTCTCCAAATGAGCAGCTGAATCCGGGCAACAGCTATTTCCTTCTGCCACAACACTTCTTTCACTCTCCCTTATCTCTTCTATCGCTAGCTTCCTTAATATCGCCGCCATCGCCGCCACCAAATGCTTTGCCTAGTTCTACTGCTCGTGTATCAGCTCGGCTTCGCAGTATCGAACGTGCTTCTGTTTTCTGCCAGCCGTTTGAAATACAGAAAAGTGATGTCAGCAAAGGACTGCGGATCAGAGTGTGCCCGGAGTTTATTTCAAAGCTTATGGAAGAGGGAAGGCTTAACGCTGATGAACGCGACCGTTCAGTGGGCGGGGATTCTATAGAGGATGAGCGAGTTAGGCTGTTGAATACCCCTGAATTACAGAAAGAGTATGCTCAATTGGTTAAGTGCAGACGCCATTGTTGGAAACCGAAGCTTGAGACAATCAAAGAAAAGGAAAAGAAGATTGATGTCAAAAAGCTCATCTTCAAAATTATGATGTAAAACGTCTGATCTTGATTCTTGATCTGTTGATTGATTCCACCTCAAATCAGCCATTGTTCTTTTGTACAGTTTTTGGTTCTCCCAGCGCCCATTATAATCAAATTTTAATGGCTTTAAACTTGAAACAGTGGTTGCAAAATTATCCGTCTCCAAAAAAAGATGAAAATAACTTGGTCAAGCCGCTTGTTAATATATATAAGACTATGGGACACAGGACAAAACTATCCTTAGGAGGTAACCGTATATCAGTGAACAGAACATAATAGAGTTTTTAAAAGGCGTAGATATTTTGTTCAAATTTCTCGCTATTAGGTTAGAATGGAAATTTATCACGAAGTTCATTGCCACATGTTTACATATACCAAATTGCTGAATGCATTGCATGTCATGGCATGCCACCGTAAGCATGGCCCCATAAATAACGTTGAAAAGTTTGTTGAACCAAGTATGCCTTAAAATAAACGTTATGTTTTCTAAACGTCTTAAGCCGTAAATACAGTGAAAAAGGCAGGAAATAGGGACAATAAAAGTAGCCTATGGTCTATGGCCTTTTGGACTGTGGTCTTTGAATATTAGTTTATTATTTTATGGTCAATTTTGTTCATATACTACATGGTTTATTTTGGTAAAAACAAACAATAGATGTAATCATCAATAAACCGCTTCCACAAACTTGCTCATTCGTGCTCCAGCTAGGCGATAAGAATAATCGTGTTCTCATCTTTACAATGATGATAATTATAATGGTATAAATAATATTATTTTATCTTTGCAGCGATGCTACTTATAATGGTATAAATAGTATTATTTTGAAAGTAGTTAAATTAAAGACGATTTATTTTTATTTTTACTTTTAATTTAGTAAAAAAAGTTTAGAAGGATATTATCTAGTTTTATAATAAAAATGAATTTTAAATATAAATACAAGTTAATAAGTAAATAAATAAGATTAATAATATTATATATATGAAAATTTTATAAGTTAATAAGTAAATAAATAAGATTAATTAGATAAAAAGAAGTTCTTCTTGCAAACTTTTGTCATCCTTTTTATCTTGTATGGTTGTGAAGTATGGTGGTGTATTATTTCTAGAAAATCTTGGAAGAAGATTTGCAAAGCGGGTTATCACTTATAACCTCAAAATTAAAAGCAATACTCCTTATCCTATTCTCTTCATATAGAAGTGGGTTTTTCCCCATCTAGAGCATGGATATGACTAGGTACCTCATGTAGAGGCATAAGATAAATATCATGGTAAACAAGAGACTTCCTAAAATTGCTTTAAACTCAAGTCAAAACCAACTATGCCTCAAGTAGTGTTGGTGTAAAGATACCATGGCTTGCTTAAACAATGTACCTGATGTAAAGGCATAAGATAAATATCATGGTAAACAAGAGACTTCCTAAAATTGCTTTAAACTCAAGTCAAAACCAACTATGCCTCAAGTAGTGTTGGTGTAAAGATACCATGGCTTGGTTAAACAATTGGGGCATTGATGAAAACGAAATTTTGCTAAACATTGATAATGTCAAAAATATTATTACTTCTAAGTTTAAAGAGAAATATTGGAAAAAATTAGCGGTTAAGAAAAAAGTAAGATACTATAAGGAGATCATTAATCCAAACTTGGAAGATCAGAAGTATGGGTAGTAACTTGCTCATGAAAAAAAATCAATATAGCCAAGATTAGAATGAACTCTCATGAACTCCATAACCAAACATGGTGTTGGTCTATTCCTAAAACTCCATGGGCAGAAAGAGTTTTCTATCTATGTGGGTCTATGAGTGAACGCTGAGGATGAAATTCACCTTCTCTTAGAGTGTCTTTCTTACACCCACATTAGATCTGCTTGGAAAGATGGTATGATTATACCATATACCATTTATAATGGTATAAATGGTATTATTTTGAAAGTAGTTTTAAAGATGATTTATTTTTTTATTTTTTTTTAATTTAGTAAAAAACCTTTCTAAGGATATTATCTAGTTTTATAATAAAAAGATTTTAAATATAAATATAAGTTAATAAGTAAATAAATAAGATTAATAATATTATATATATGAAAATTTCATAAGTTAATAAGTAAATAAATAAGATCAATTAGATAAAAAGAAGTTCTTCTTGGAAACTTTTGTCATCCATGTTATCTTGTATGGTTGTGAAGTATGGGGGTGCAATATTTCTAGAAAATCTTGGAGGAATATTTGCAAAGGGGTTTATCACTTATAACATCAAAATTAAAAGAAATACTCCTTATCTTATTCTCTTCATATAGAAGTGGGTCTTTCCCCATCTAGAGCATGGATATGACTAGGTACCTGATGTAGAGGCATAAGATAAATAACATGGTAAACAAGAGATTTCCTAAAATTGCTTTAAACTCAAGTCAAAACCAACTATGCCTCAAGTAGTGTTGGTGTAAAGATACCATGACTTGGTTAAACCATTGGGGCATTGATGAAAACGACATTTTGCAAAACATTGATATTATGTCAAAAATATTATTACTTCTAAGTTTAAAGATAAATATTGGTGTGAGGAAAATTTAGCGGTTAAGAGAAAAGTAAGATACTATAAGGAGATCATTAATCCAAACTTGGAAGATCAAAAGTATTGGTGGTAACTTGCTCACGAAAAAACTTAATATAGCCAAGATTACAACGAACTCTCATGAACTCCATAACGAAACATGGCGTTGGTATATTCCTAAAACTCCATGGGCGGAAAGGGTTTTCCATCTATGTGGGTCTATGAGTGTTGAGGATGAAAATCACCTTCTCTTAGAGTGTCTTGCTTACACTCACATTAGATATGCTTGGAAAGCTTATTGGCAAGCTTTTTGAGCACATGAACAAGATTTTAAAGTAAACCAAGTATTATCCTTCATAACGTACGATAAACCAAAGTTGGTCGGTTTATGTGTAAAAAAAATCATGAAATAGATAATGTTAATAAATAGATAAATTAACCTTTTTAATTAATGGAATTCATAAAATAAGTAATGTTAGAAAATATATAGACTAACTTTTTAATTAATTGAAATTTTAGATATGTCTCAATAAATTTGAATACCTGTGGATGAAATAAAATCCATTTATCCCCACCAAATGGACTACCATATCCTTGATTCCATTACACAACTTGAAATCTTCTTAAAGAATAACTAAAATCATTAACAAAATTAAATTTATTAAAAATAATTAAATTTTATTAAAAAAATTCATTAACAAAATTAAATTTATCTTCAATAAAAACTGCTTTAAATTTTAAAAATGATCATTCAATAAAAATGGATTTAAAATTTTAAAAATGATCTTAATACCTACAAAATAACCTTAAACAAACTCCAAACTTCCTTACTAGTAAGTGCCCCAATGGGCTAAATAATTTAAGACCATT